>CM066223.1:0-363066 GCA_033675125.1 Athetis lepigone
AATTGATGAATTTGAAACAGTTGAACTAATATTGATGAAAAATGTCTAAATAACATCGCTAGATGACCTGCATTTAAATCAGTTTTCCGGTATCCTTTAAGAATTACGGTGCCACAGCCAGATAAATAAATAGACACACACACACAAAGTGGTCAAACTTATACCATCCCCCTCAATTTAAGTTGGGGATTAAAAATACTATTTTTATACGATTACGATCTCTTTATAAACAAAAAAAAAATTTTACAAAAAATACTATAATGGTACGGTGGGACTCTCAGTCTTTATTTTTAGAATGGGGAATCATCGAATGACTTCACCCTGGGTGGGGCGGGAGGGAGTGTCACACTTTTACTGACTAAAACCCACCGTTGTTCCTTGCCCTTTACGCTACGGGGCCGCGGTAACAATTGGAACTATTCCGCATAGAGATAATATTCCGCTAAATATAAATTCCGCTAGAGGGCCCCGTAACGTGCTGCTCTTTGAGGCGTGTGTGGAACTGCCGTGCTAGTTACCGTGACCCTGGAACATAAAGGGCAATCGAAGGCACATGAGTGGGTTTTAGTCCGTAAGAGTATGACACGCCCTCCCGCCGCACCCAGGACGGGAGCAGGCATTGGATGATTTCCCACTCACCAAAAAAAAAAAAAAAGGCGTGTGTGGAACAAATCTTCCTTTCAGCCTTAAATGAGTACTTTCTAATTTTAATAAGGTCAACAGTGACATCATTTTACGAGCCCAATAGTCTAGTTGTTAGTGAACCTGACTGCTAAGCCGAAGGTCGTGGGTTTGATTCTCCCCAGGACAAACTTTGTGTGATGAGCATGATTGTGTGTTCTGTGTCTGGGTGTAATTTTGCTATAATATGTGTGTATTTATAAATTATATAAGTATGTTTATCAGTTGTCTGGTTACCATAACACAAGCTCTGCTTAGTTTGGGATCAGATGACCGTGTGAGAGTTGTCCCAAGATATTATTATTTAACATTTTGACTAACGAATTCCTTGACAATTCAAAAGTAAATAGTATCGATCGAATTAAATGCTTTAATTTTGACTTTGGCTCAATGTCAACAGTTGCGCAAGTTATATGAATTATTAAAATAATTTATCCTAATTCTAAAATTGTCTGAATTAAATATCATATCGGTTCAATAGTTCAAATATATAGAGACTGTTTAATTATACTGAACGACCTTGAGAGAGTGAATTCGATTCCTGCGTCAATATTGGTAAAAACATGTTTATTAAAATTGGAGATGACACATTTGGCTCTTAAGAAATTTCTCCTATCAAAGTTGCATTTGAAGTGTCGTGATGGCCCAGTGGATAAGGCGACCGCCTCTCGTGTAAGAGGTTGTGGGTTCGAATCCGGGGAAGTACCAATGTGTTATTGTCAATTCATATATACCTAAGCTTATCTTGGACATCACTGACATTTCGTGCCTCGGAAAGCACGTAAAGCTGTTGGTCCCGGTTGTCATTCGTAGAACATTGACAGTCGTTACGGGTAAGTCAGAAAGTCTGACCAGATTAACCAAGAGGTGTCGTGTCGCCCAGTTACTGGGTTGTGGAGGTCTGATAGGCAGTCGCTTCACGTAAAACACTGGCATCCAGCTGAATCCGGTTAGGCTGGAAGCCGACCCTAACATAGTTGGGAAAAGGCTCCCGTGGTTACACACACAATTTTGGATATTGCATTTACAAATTCAACTGTATTTCATAGTTGCATTTACAAATATACACCGTGACTGGTAAGACGAGGGTCATGAAGGAGGCTATTCAGTTATTGTAACTCAGTACTACAGTAACTCTGTCTGTCTGTCTTTTCTTCACGCCTAAACCACGAAACCGATTTGAATGAAATTTGGTACAGATATAGTCTGGGACCCGAGAAAGAACATAGGATAGTTTTCATCCCGGAAATCCCTCGGGAACGGAAACTATTATCCCACGCGGACGAAGTCGCGGGCAAAAGCTAGTTATAGATAAATTACACTCAAACACAGAACAGACAATCAGACGAAGTTTGTCAGTGCAAAAAACAGCAACACATTTTGATTTATTTTATTTTATTTTATTTTATATATTGATGTATCTATTACATATTTTTAGCAGAAATTAAACCGAGTCTGGTTAAATCGATTGCTATATTAAGTCACTAGCTGTCCCCTGCGGTTTCACCCGCATTTTCCGTTACTGCTCCGCTCCCGTGGGTCGTAGCGTGATGGTATATAGTCTATAGCATTCCTCGATAAATAGGCTATCTAACACTGAAAGAATTTTTCAAATCGGACCAGCAGTTCCAGATTTTACCCCTACATATAAACTTACAAATTTTACCTCTTTATAATATTACTAGCTTCTGCCCGCGGCTTCGCTCGCGTTAGAAAGAGACAAAAAGTAGCCTATGTTACTCTCCATCCCTTCAACTATCTCCACTTAAAAAAACACGTCAATCCGTCGCTCCGTTTTGCCGTGAAAGAAAGACAAACAGACAGACAGATAGACACACTTTCCCATTTATAATATTAGTATAGATAGTATAGATTAATAAATAGTGTATATTATAGATAAATTACACTCAAACACAGAACAAACAATCATGCACATCACACCGAGTTTGCAATAGCAAAAACTGCAAACATTTTGATGTGCCTGTGTTCCCTAATGCATATAACCCGGATGTATTCAAGAGACGAGTGCATTGGCATCTTTTGGGTGAGCTCGCTCCATCGTAGGCCCCGTCTATGCCCTCGGACTAGTCTGGGACCAAGAGCAAGCCCATATGTAATAAAAAAAAATGTATCTATTACATATTTTTAGCAGAAATTAAACCCGAGTTTGGATAAATCGATTGCCTATTAAGTCATTATAGAAAGTAAGTTGTTCACGACTCTAAGGTCTAAGGTCAAAGTCATGTAACATTTGATCTGGTTACCTACATTCTTCGGTTATCTAATCGTTTGTATGTTACGGCTGCTCGTCGACGGGACCTGGGTTTAATAGGGATGAAGACAACATAAAAAAATGGCATTCTGTTTAGTCCGTCTTGTAGATCGGCCAAAAATACGGGACACGTATTTTTTGCTTCATCAAAATAATAAAAAAATACAAAGATAAAGAGCAACAAAGTTCTGGAGTGGGGGCATAGTGGGGGCTTTTGACGCCACCGTAATGCAAAAATTGTATCTGATCGTGACGTCACGCACAATTTCAACGCACTGTATTGTCGTCATTTTTCGTTTACGAGAAAAAAGAAAAAATACGTGTCCAAAATTTTTTCATAATCTCAATGACGGACTAATTACTTTTTTTTCGTCGTCTCGCCTATTCCCGAGTTATGTTTTTCGATTAATTTTATTCTAATATTACAAAGCTGAAGAGGTACTTCGTTTTTTGAAAGCGCCTATATCGAGAATTACTCGTCCAATAAAAAATGTGGCCGATAGCCCTTCGTGATATAACCAATCCCCTTGACGGCCAATGCTTGCCGGGGTTGCAGAATAGTTCTAATATTACCGCGGCCCTGGAACATAAAGGGCAACCGAAGGAACAAGACTGGATGTTAGTTAGTAAAAGTCTGACACTCCCTCCCGCCCCGCCCAGGGCGGGAGAAGTCATTTGATGATTTTCAATCCATAAAAAAGTCTTATTTTGTTATTTTCAGTCGTTTTTTTTTGTTTTATATCGCTAGAGGTCTGAGGTGTGAGGTCAAAGTCATGTGGTTGCGGAATGTGTATAATAGTTACCGTGACCCTGGAACATAAAGGGCAACCGAAGGAACATGAGTGGGTTTTAGTCAGTAACGTCTGACACGCCCTCCCGCCGCACCCAGGACGGGAGCAGTCATTTGATGATTTTCCACTCACCAAAAAAAAAGTCATGTAACATTTGATCTGGTTACCTACTTCTTGGGTTATCTAATCGTTTGTACAGCTCTTTAGACTTAAAGCTTGGGTTTAATTCAATGGTCTAGGCGGAGCGGTAACTGCATTTAAACATTTTTGAAAATGTGTCACACCCGGGAATCATACTGGCTTAAAGTTGAAAAAAGCAACTACCGATAAGGTCACTTATAACCATTTTTTTTTTTGGTGAGTGGGAAATCATCCAATGACTGCTCCCGTCCTGGGTGCGGCGGGAGGGCGTGTCAGACTCTTACTGACTAAAACCCACTCATGTTCCTTCCATTGCCCTTTATGTTCCGGGGTCACGGGTCACTTATAACCATCAAATCTTTCAAACAAACATAGCAAATTAAATTAGAGGAAAACCCTGAAATTTTAACTTTTAATATCGTAGGGCGAATTTGACCGTGATAATTTTGTTTTTTTTTAGATAATTTTCTTCAGATTTATGGTTTTCCTTTAATTTAATGAACTAGGTTTGTTAGGGAAATTTGATCCTTATGAGTGACCCTAACGTTTGATGGCATAAAAATACAGGTTTTTTAATTTTTCGAATTTTAGCCGTTTCGATTTTCGAGTGAAGTAAGCAAAATTTCGAAAATCTTTGAATGTTATTTAATTTCTTTTAAAAAATAAAGGAATCTTTCCTTTAAGTAAAATTATCAATAATTATCATAGTATATAAGTAGATTTAGAGTAGTTTTCTTTCAGGGCCCATAAAAAATGTCCACCCTCTTTTTTTTGGTGAGTGGGAAATCATCCAATGACTGCTCCCGTCCTGGGTGCGGCGGGAGGGCGTGTCAGACTTTTACTGACTAAAACCCACTCATGTTCCTTCGATTGCCTTTTATGTTCCAGGGTCACGGTAACTGTTATAAACATAACATTAAATTATTTATCTTAACGATTTAAAGTAGTTTTCCTCTAGGGCTCATTAATCCACCCTGTATATTGAACAACTCTGATGACTGTACTTAAAATTATATAGAAGGTAATTTATTTACCATTATAAATGCCAACTTAATGTACATTTCAGATCTTATTTTTATTAACCTACTCATTGAGTCTCGCTGTTAAACTCTCCGTAGCTATGTGGTTCGCCCACGGCCGAGTGTATCCGGGTTCGAGTCACGGCTGAGCACCATAAGGGTATAAGTATGGTATTTAATTACTTATAGGTTTATTCTTGGCAGAGTCATCTTTTAAAAGAATGTTATGAATGAGATGTCGTATTAATCATTGGTAAACCAGGGCTGGTAAATATGAGTTGTATGTATGTTAATCCTTAAACGAGTATGATGTAGGGAAAATTACTTTTATTTATTTTATGGAACATGTAAACTATTTTTAGATAGAGTGGTATGGATATGTTTAGTGAGATTACTTAATAGTAGAAAACTAATTAACTTTATATCTTATCCAAATTAAAACAAAAAAAAACTTTTTTTTCTGTAAATACATTTATTAATTCTTTTTTTTCGAATTTTAAAACCAACGTTTTTAAAAAATCAATTTCCTCAGTAGATATAAACACATTCATAAACATATTAGATTAAAATAATTCTTAAACTTAAATATTACATTATTTTTAGCCGGGTGGTTAAGTAAAAAAATATTAAAAAAGATATTTTTAATGTTTAATCTTCATATTTTGAAAACATTTCGCATCCCTATGAGCTTATAAAGCCTTGAGATTCCGGGTTCGGTTACCTATAAACAATTTTTATTTTTTATTGACATGTATCCATACATAAATAAAGGGAAAGTACCTCTGTCTTTTAAGCGGCGTAAACACATTTTTAGGTCTCAGCAATTTTAAGAATTTTTATTCCGTGGTGCTAGGCAATCTGGGCTTCTCCCAGTTGTAATCGCCCCTTTGTGCCTATTGGCCTAGTTCTGTTCTGTCTCCTGCTTGTTATGGAGGGAAGTGGAAATCATGTTTTTCTTACTCCTCCGCTGTTCTTTTCTGATTAATTTCGTTGCGGGATCCAAGACAGTTGAATTGTTTCTCCTGGACTCGTCGTGCTTCATTGCTAAGCCAGAGGTCGTGGTTTCCATTCCCACCCAGGACCAACATTGTGTGATGAACATAAATGTTTGTTCTGTGTCTGGGTGTTATGTATCTATGATATGTATGTATTTAAAAATTATATAAGTATGTATATCAGTTGTCTGATTACAATAACACAAGCTCTGCTTAGCTTGGGATCAGATGGCCGTGAGTAAGATGCCCCAGGATATTTAAAATAATATTGCTCGTCACTTTTCTGGTGGACTCCACTGTCGATTCAGGCTTTCAGGAGTTGCAGTGGTAGGACGCTGTATGTACGTGTCTTTCTGTGGCACCTTAGTTCCTCAACGGGTGTTTTTTTATTTATTAGTAAGTAGACTATATAGCCATGGTTAACAGATTTGTTTTATTGAAATCGGCACAGCCGTTTCGAAATTATCAACTCTTTTGTTAGCTGCAGTCGCGAAAATAATAACTTAGGGGACCAGAGTTTTAAATATTTTTAATTTACTCCTGTTATATTATGGCGTCTAAGATAACCAAAATTCATGCAGACGCAGTCACGGGCAAAGGCTAGTAAATTTTACAATAGGATCTACTCTGAAATATAAAATAAAGCAGCCGTTAAATGCACCACACCACGATAAAAATGTATAAAAAGCTGACTTTATTCTATACTAGCTTTTGCCCGCGGCTTCGCTCGCGTTAAAAACAGACAAAAAGTAGCCTATATTACTCTCCATCCCTTCAACTATCTCCACTTAAAAAATCACGTCAATTCGTCGCTCCGTTTTGCCGTGAAAGAAAGACAAACATACAGACAGACAGACAGACACACTTTTCCATTTATAATATTAGTATGGAAGTATGGATTTCAAGGTAAGAGTGGTATAATAAAAGTTTTTGTGTTTATGAGAAAATGTGTTCTTTTTTTTGGGGAGTGGGAAATCATCAAATGACGCCTCCCGTCCTGGGTGCGGCGAGAGGGTGTGTCGGACTTTTACTGACTAAAACCCACTCATGTTCCTTCGGTTGCCCTTTATGTTCCGGGGTCACGGTAACTATTATAAACATTCCGCCACCCCGACAGGCGTTGGCCCTGTTGGGCCCCTTCTCGTGCTGACTTCTCTTTGAGGCGCGCGTGGAACACTACCCATCGCTCGCCATCCTGTATTACTTGTCCAATTTCTATAAATGAGAAGAGCTAAGCGTGAGCGAATCTTAAGATAAGTATACACCGTGTTAGTTAACGAAGAATATATTGAAGGAGGATATCTAGTATTCGATTCTCATTCTAAATATGGTTGCGGAATAGTTCTAATAGTTACCGTGACCCCGGAACATAAAGGGCAACCGAAGGAACATGAGTTGGTTTTAGTCAATAAAAGTCACACGCCCTTTGATGATTGCCCACTCACCAAAAAAATATATTAAAAAAAACAATAAATTAATTTGTGACTAATTGACACGCGTGATAGATACCGATAAGAAGATAGATCATACTACGTCATTCTCTTATCATAGGTGAGTGACCCGATGCAACCACGAGCGCAAGGGTGTCTTAGGCCCGTATTAATAGACGTCACTCAATTCTGAAACGCTCTCAAATCTATTGCTGTCCTTATTTTTTCCCTTTAGAATGACAAGGACAGCAAGAGACTTGAGAGCATCTCAGAATTCGGTGCCGTCTATTAATACGGGCCTTAGAGCCGTTTGCGATAATTTAATTAAGGGTTTCCTCACTGTTTATATTATTTCATTATACTTATTTATATCTATATTTTCAAAGTTAGACCAAAATGAGTGATGCCCTTTATCACAACCTTTGGTAACAAAACAAAAAACTAAATTAAAAAAGTACTAATCTAGACAAACAGACAGACATCAAGACACTTAAATAGGTCAAGGTAAAGCCGTGGTTTGTCTTGATTTCCGTCTGAAACACATTATTTTCTTGTTTTGTACTTTGTAGATCACTTTTTGTTCTAGTCGCGTTTTAATTTTTAGGGCAAAAAGAGTGAAAACGGTATTATTCAGACATCATTCAGACGTCCGTTTGTCTGACTGACCCTCTATGTCACCAAGCTCCATCTCGTGAACTGTGATTTCAATTTCAGCTGTTTAGCGACCGAAATTTATGTTGCCGTTATAACAACAAATACTAAAAACAGATAAAAACTTTTTTTAAATTGTGACTCTTACACAAAATACATGTTTTTTTTTTGTTATGTGTTGCTATTATTGTACGAAACTTGTTGTATGCAGTCCGACTTGCACTTGGCTGGATTTTAGGGTTCCGTATCCGAATGAAAAAGCGGGACCCTATTACTAAAACTTCACCGTCTGTCTGTCCCTCTGTTACTAGGCTGAATCTCGTAAACCATAATAGTTAGGCTAGGCTATGACGTATTTTTGTACTAAAAACTAAATAAAATAAACATTTAAGCAGCCTTGCAAATACATTTGATTTTTATTGTTATTATGGTAAGTATAGAACCCTTCATGCGTCAGCCCGACTCACGCTTGGCCGGATTTTGTACCTATGTATAAGTTCTGTCTGACATGACATATTTCTTTATTTGTACTTGTTAGATCACCTTTTTGTTGTATTCATGTTTTAGTATTTTTATTATATAATTTATTTTTATACAAGACCTTATGACAAGCACAGTTATAATAAGTATGACCTATAATACTTTACAAAAAAGCACTCTAATAAATTCCGTATTACTCATACATCATATTTAAAGTTCAACTGAATTAAAAACAAATTTCGTAGTTAGGTACAATAAAATTAATTTATAAAGCTCAACGACATTATTTATGTTTTTTTTTTCATTGGAAACTAAAGTACGACTGCACTAGAATATACCGAAACCGAATCTTCGGCAGATGTTTCGGTTTCGGTCGAAACCGAAAGTAATTTAAATATTGTTAAAATTCCGTCTGTTTAATGACACTAGGTTTATATTGACGACTAGCTGTTCCTCGCTGTTTCACCCGCGTTAAGTTAGGTTTTTGGTTACTGCTTCGCTCCCGTGGGACATAGCGTGATATTATATAGCCTATGTTACTCAGGGATAATGTAACTTTCGAATGGTGAAATTTTTTTTAAAATCGGTCCAGTAGTTTTTGAGCCTATTCATTACAATCAAACAAACAAAGTTTTTCTCTTTATAATATTATTATTATTATACATAAAAATATGTGTACGTTTACATATTTACAGACAGTTAATTCACGTTAAATTAAATAGTAATTGAAGCGACTAACTCAGCTGACACAAGCCACGAAGTCTCCCAAAGACAGCCTATTCTCGGAGGAAACCGAAACTGAAGCCAAAACAAAATATTTTGGCAGAAACCGAAACCGAACTTTTGTCAGTCAACGTTACAGTGTTACACCCATTTTTTACAAACCGAATTGAGATCACTTTATCGACGCGGATATGACCTTTAACCTCTCATAAGGTTATTTCTTCTAGACTTTTTCTGTAAATAATCTTCAATCCATTAAAGTTTATGGTTTACTAGCTTTTGCCCGCGGCTTCGCTTGCGTTAGAAAGAGACAAACAGTCGCCTATGTCACTCTTTATTTCTTCAACTATCTCCATTTAAAAAATCATGTCAATGCGTCGCTCCATTTTGCCGTAAAAGACGGACAAACAGACAGACACACATACTTTCCCATTTGTAATATTAGTATGGATATTTGACGGGCCAGCTCTACTAAGCATTGTAGAATAGAGTTAGTTATGATATGAATTCATAACCTAATTAAATTAAAATTTATAATTATGACAAATCAATCCCTCAGTTATTGAGAAAAAATCTAATATATACAGTGTGTCCGGGCATGGACTAGCGATATTCTAAACACTTAAATATAAGCTATATTAAAGTACAATTACACTCTAAGCGTGGGTCCAAATCACTTCCCTGCTACGGGGCAGCCATTTTGTTTTTTTTGTTGAACAATTACATATGAAAATACAAAAAAATCATATCTCTCTAAGTTTTTGTGATACTGAGATAAAAATAGGCTTATTTGAAAGGCAACAATATTATCTACCGTTAACATTACAAAACAATGTGTTCCTAATTCCATAACTTTAGAATAAAAATGTGAAAGTCGAAAAAATAAATAAAAAATTATGCAATTCAAACAATAATGGTTAATTACTACAAAAATACCCCCGACAAATTTTATTGTTTTTTTGCTAGATCGACAGATTTTGAGATAAGCTACAATACAAAACAAAATTTACAACTGTATGTCAATTACTTTAAGAGTTATTGTTGTTCGAACATAGTGTATGGGCAATTAGAAAAGGCCTTTGTTAAACGCTACAGTAACATTTATGGCGTTTATGGTTTTCCATCTGGGAACAGGCCAGAAATACTGTTCGTTACTACCGTTAGTGAGCGAGATGGAACATAATGAGTCAACTACCTGGAACAAAATCACAGTTTTAGGGACAAATTATTAGTTGGGTTAGTTGTCCCTCGCCCCGCGTTGTGATCGCTACTTTCACTTACCGTACTGTTTACGTGCTGTGTTAAAGTTCATCTTTAAGTGTGATAAAAATGGCTAACCATCACAATGGTACCCTAATAGGCCTACACCGAGTCGCCAAACTTTTATCGACGTATGTTATGTTGCGTTAAATATTGATGGTTAGCCATTTTTATCACACTTAAAGATAAACTTTAACACAGCACGTAAACAGTACGGTAAGTGAAAGTAGCGATCACAACGCGGGGCGAGGGACAACTAACCCAACTAATAATTTGTCCCTAAAACTGTGATTTTGTTCCAGGTAGTTGACTCATTATGTTCCATCTCGCTCACTAACGGTAGTAACGAACAGTATTTCTGGCCTGTTCCCAGATGGAAAACAATAAACGCCATAAATGTTACTGTAGCGTTTAACAAAGGCCTTTTCTAATTACCCATACGCTATGTTCGAACAACAATAACTCTTAAAGTAATTGACATACAGTTGTAAATTTTGTTTTGTATTGTAGCTTATCTCAAAATCTGTCGATCTAGCAAAAAAACAATAAAATTTGTCGGGGGTGTTTTTGTAGTAATTAACCATTATTGTTTGAATTGCATAATTCTTTACTTATTTTTTCGACTTTTACATTTTTTTTCAAAAGTTATGGAATTGGGAACACATTGTTTTGTAATGTTAACGGTAGATAATATTGTTGCCTTTCAAATAAGCCTATTTTTATCTCAGTATCACAAAAACTTAGAGAGATATGATTTTTTTTGTATTTTCATATGTAATAGTTCAACAAAAAAAACAAAATGGCTGCCCCGTAGCAGGGAAGTGATTTGGACCCACGCTTAGAGTGTAATTGTACTTTAATATAGCTAATATTTAAGTGTTTAGAATATCGCTAGTCCATGCCCGGACACACTGTATAAGAATAGAGTTAGTTATGATATGAATTCATAACCTAATTACATTAAAATTTATAATTATGACAAATCAATCCCTCAGTTATTGAGAAAAAATCTAATATATATAGCACAGAAGTGCTGGATAGTAGCTGAATCACTGTTCACAATGGAATCCTCAGCTGAATAAACCTGCTGAATAATAGCGTTAGAGGCGCCTACTCAGCTGATATAACTCTGATTTGGGCACAAATTAATCAGCTGTTAGCTGAATAATGTAGCTGGTTGCACTATATCAGCATTATTGGAGCGTTATTAGAGGTAACAGACGCCCCAAGAGCTGAATAATGGCTGATTAGCAGGGTATGTGTTACCTTTTATACATCACAATGGCTGAATAATAGACTACTTGTTACCTATTTTTCAGCACAAAATACACTCCGGATATTAGTAATTCTTTTATGAAGTTGACAATTCACAAGTGGCAAAGTTGTGAATAAGTTTCACCCTACTACTTTATTATTATGATATGTTTTGTGTGAAACCATTTTGTAAAATGTTTGTGGGAAATATAATCGATATGAAAACTTTGTTTTTCCTCCATGTTCATGAAATTCGAATGGGAAAGAGAGTTTATTGTCAAATACTATATAATTATTATTATTATTATTATAATTATAGATGAAAATTTTCACGCGCTCTCAAAATATCACTGTTTACTTGAAAATTATAGCATAAAATAGGTTGATGAAATAATTATTAAAAATTAAGTCTTTTTATTTTTCCTTTGTAATTTGACAATATGCTGTTTACGTATAAAAACATGACTTTCTCTTCAAATTCTGTTGTTATTTGCGTTGACTAAACAAAAACTAATTATTATTATATTGTGTATATAAATTAGAATCTAAAAAATGGCAGACAAGCAATGTGAACCTTATTAACCACAATCAAACGACGTGAGCTGTTTAAGTGTTCACTTGTGGTACATGAATCAGTAACAAGCTGTTTGGAGTGGTTTTTGTGTTACACAAGTCAGCTACAGATTGATGTAATGCTTGATAGTGGGTAACATGTATGTAAATAACTGTACATCAGTGAACCGATAAAAAAGAGATCTGCGGATAAAGCCTTGTCATCATCTCATCATCCTATATTTTTTTGGATTAGCGTATGTTAATCATGTACCTATTAAGTACTAAAGTGGGGTACTTAAGTACCTACACGCGATATTAAGTACAGTCAGAGTCAAATCCCCCCCCCCCCCCCATCGGTGCTGAATAAAGAAGTCTTCAAGGTCTTATTTATCGGCACTAGCAGATTAATCGACAACGATAGTACAAGTATTCAGCTCTCACGGAGCTTATGTGTAACATGTGAGCTAATATAGAGCAGTTTGCTTTAACTTAGTATTATATGTGTTCACCCATGGTCAACATGTGGGCTTTGTATGAGCTATTATACGATGGCGTGTAACAACTGATTAACAGTACACAAATTCCACTGTGTGCAGCAAAAGACATTATATCTTTGTTATTTAAAGCCACAGAATACCTGGTAACACTATAGTAGCCCACGTGTTTCTTATTAAAATGCAAGTGGTCTAAGGGTACACTTGTGGTCTTCAATTCAGAATGTAGCTTAGTTAAAGTCCACGAAAATCCTTTAAATTGCTTAAAGCTGTATAATACTGAACTTGTTACCTATATTAACGCTGTAAGCATTACAGTGTAGTTTCCGTGACGCATAATAACGTTCTTATTCAGGTGAAAGCTCACTTTTCACCTATTGCAGGTCTAGTGTACTGTAATAACTCTTCATAAGTGCTAAAGTTACCGATGTTACCTCTTTGTGACATCTTGTAATGCAGTTTTGTGCTACTTGTGCCTTGAATACTTATCTTATCTAATTTGTTGACAGTACATATTGACATATAGCTATAAAATATATATATATAAAAGGAGGTGGTTTCTCAATTCGACCGTATATATGCTTTTTATATTTAGTTTCGTCGTTTATGAACCGATTTTGATGATTCTTTTTTGTTTGATAAGGTCCCATATAATTGCATATTGCAATCGCAGTGATTTATTACGATAGTTCTTTACTGACACAAATAGACATGGCAGTTAGGAGCATTGTCATGCTCGCTCAAAAAGTCTCGCTGATGGTGGCGAGTGCGTTGGATCATTCGGTTCCCTTCAAAATGGTTGAGCTAAATGGTGCTGATGCCACGCGTCATGCTCGTGAACGGGCGCTGTCAGTTGAGATGGGTCATCTCTTAACTGCCATGACTTTTTATTTTATTTTGTATTTGTTTATTTTGTTACATACATTGTTTTCACATGTAGAAACAACAAAAAGAAAATGTAACCAAGATTTTGTAAAAAATGATTTTTTTTAAAAGAGTGTCCGTGGAGTTTCTTGCCTGTTCTTCTCCATAGAGATCTACGTTTTGGAACAGGCAATTAGCGTCACTTTCCTTTTCTGACTGACCGACCGACTCTTTGACAATTCATAAGTACCTGTAAATGGTCTAAGTGAAATAAATGCTTTGAATTTTGAATAAATTTTATGGCGATCAGTTCTGTGCTTCTCGAAAAATTCATCAAGAACAAAAAAAACGACGAAATATACATTGTCGATATCAAAGTAGATAATAGATAGCCGCCTCAAAGTCGGTTCAGCTTTACGCGAGAATATCGCTAACCAAAATACATACAGGTCAAACATTTAAACCGACCTAAAAAAAGAGGTTCTCTTTGAGAACATTTTAAATTAAGTTTTTTAAAACAATTTAAGGTTAGTTGGTTAAAAAGTAACATAAAATGTTACATTCAAAAGTAACCTTGAATGAAAACGGATGTTGAACATCAGGAAAACCCTCCGTGAGAAGGTTGGTACTAAAAACGATGACGAACAGATGACATCAAAGGTAGACATTCTTTGAATAATGTATGCATGTTACTAAAGGCTAAAATTGTTGCGTCTATTCTCATTTAAGCTGCATTTACACTGTATTAAGAAAATCTGACATGAATTCAAGGTTAGGCACGCCGTAATAGCGGCGGTAAGACCCCTCTTTGAGGAGTGGCTGGAGAGGCGCCACGGCGCTCTCACGTTTCGCTTGACACAGGTCCTCACCGGACATGGTCAGTTCGGGAGGTTCCTGTGTCGGATTCGGGCGCAAGCGACGCCTGGGTGTCACCACTGCAGTAACGGTAGCCTGGAGGACACGGGCGAGCACACGGTGGAGGTGTGCCGCGCATGGGCGGACCATCGACAGTACAGTTATGCTAGTGAAGGAAGCGGCGGCGCGCGAGAGGCAACGACGAGCCTCTCGCCCCGGACTAAGACCCAGGCGAAAACGTCGAGAGTCGCAAGACGACTACCGGCCACCGTAGGCGCGGTTCTGCGGATGGCGAGCAATGGGTAGCTCGCCGCCCGGCTAGGACCAGGACCGCGTCGACGGCGCGTTAGTGTTCCACGCGCGCCTCAAAGAGAAGAAGTCAGCACAGGAAGGGGCCCAAGAGGGCCAACGTCTGCCGGGGTTGCGAAATGTTTATAATAGTGTGTAGTGGGTTTTAGTCAGTAAAAGTCTGACGCACCCTCCCGCCGCACCCAGGACGGGAGCAGTCATTCGATGATTTTCCACACACCAAAAAAAAAAAAACATGAATTCAAGGTTTTTTTCAAAATTCTGTAAATGGTATTTTTTCGTGACGGTTAAAAATAACACTGTTACACGTCAATGTATATTTTTTCTTATTTTAATTGAACAAAGGGGCCGGTGTTTCGTAGCTCTCTGAGAAGAAACAACCGAAACAAACTCAGAGGTTTCTTTTATAGTCCATACGTGAGTAGTATTGGTCAAGGCTTTCAGCCTAACTGGATTCAGTTGGATACCAGTGTTTTACGTTAAGCGACTGCCTATCAGACTTCAACCCAGTAACTGGGCTACCCCTTTTTACCCATATTTCTTCGGTTAATGCTCCGGGGCCGCGGCGGGTACCGCTTGGCCAGAATATTCAGATTTTCAAGCTTCTGACCACCCGTAACGATTGTCAAAGATCTACGAATGACAACCGGGACCAACGGCTCCGCATGTCTTCCGAGACACGGGATGCCATTGATGTCCAAGATAAATAGATAAATTGAAAAAGTCACAATGGTACTTGCCCGGATTAGACCCCACCACCTCTTACACAATAGGCGGGCGCCTTATCCACAGGCCATCATGACATTCATTTGGAGAATTCTCATCCATAAAATAGGCTACTAGGCCCAGCGCACACCGCAGGAGGCGCAGCGGAGTGCATTTGAAGACAACAATTTAATATAAACCTTAACTACCTCGACATACTGTCAATCCATACTAATATTATAAATGCGAAAGTAACTCTGTCTGTCTGTCTGTCTTTCTGTCTGTCTGTCTGTCTGTCTCTTCGTCACGCCTAAACTACTGAACCGATTTGAATGAAATTTGGTACAGATATAGTCTAAAATTTGGTACAGGATAGTTTTCATCCCGGAAATCCCCCGGGAACGGGAACTATTATTCCACGCGGACGAAGTCGCGGGCAAAAGCTAGTATAAGAATAAATTCGCACGCGGTGCTCGGAGCACCCCCAAGTTACAATAAGAACATGCGCACGACTGAATATTGACCGTATGTCGAGTTAGTTAAGGTTTATATTAAACTAGCTTTTGCCCGCGGCTTCGCTCGCGTTAGAAAGAGACAAAAAGTAGCCTATGTTACTCTCCATCCCTTCAACTATCTCCACTCAAAAAATCACGTCAATTCATCGCTCCGTTTTGCCGTGAAAGAAAGACAAACAGACAGACAGACAGACAGACAGACACACTTTCCCATTTATAATATTAGTATGGATTGTGGTCTTCAAATACGCTCCGCTGCGCCTCCAGCGGTGTGTGCTGGGCCCTAAGGTAGCTAATGTAAATACTCCTTAACAGTAATGTAGTCTTTCACGCTAATAATCTGATCTAAAGGGCAAACTATTAACATCATCAAAATATGGGCAGAAAACGTCATTGGTTGACATCAGCGTGTAGTAACTGTGTATTAGCATTAATAGGCGTCTATTCGCGATTAAAGATAATTATCTATACTAATATTACAAAGAGGAAACATTTGTATTTTTGTACGTAACTAATAAACTCAAAAACTACAGCCCCCCTAGACAAGTGGCATTGTAGAATAGATAGTGAAACGAAAACGATTGTCAAATGTATGGAGATGTCAAATTGTTTAGCGAAAGCTTATGTCAATTCCATACATTTGACAATCTATTCGTTTTCGTTTTCGATTCTACAATGCCACTTAGCTAGGCCCTCTGGACCGTTTCAAAAATTCTTTTTTAATAGAAAGATACACTATCCCTGAGTAACATAGGCTAATAATATCTCGCTATGTCCCACGGGAGCGAAGCAGAAACCAAAAACCTGACGTAACTCGGATGAAACCGCAAGGAACAGCTAGTCCATACTAATATTATAAATTATGGGAAAGGGTGTCTGTCTGTATATCTGTATGTTTGTCTTTCTTTTACGGCAAAACGGAGAGACGAATTGACGTGATTTTTTTAAGTGGATATAATTGAAGGGATGGAGAATAACATAGGCTACTTTTTGTCTCTGTTCAACGCGAGCGAAGCCGCGGGCAAAAGCTAGTTAATTATAAAAGACGTAGGTTTTAACACGATTTTCTTTTATATTTGACTTTTAAAAATGAAGACGAAGAAAACGGTTTTATAGTTTCGCCATCCGTCCGTCCGTGCGTTCCATACCGTCGCAACAGTTAAAGCTAGAATAGAAAGGTTAAATTTTGCATGGATATGTGAATTTACTATGTCGACAAAGTGGTAATATAAAATTACGATAAATCTTATTTTAGGGTACCTCCTGCACGGGATCCCTTTTTTTCGCATAATATTCTTTGTCCTAATATACTTCGGCATAACGATTTTGGCACAATTTGTTTTGGCATAATAATACTTCGGCATAATTTTTTTAGGCATACATTTTAGGCATGCTGTCTATTATTCAAGGTGTTAATAGGTAATTTTTTCATTGTTATACCTATAACAATATGTTTTAATATTGTTATGCGTAATTTATGGTTAAAGTTATGCTTTTGAACTTTATGCTTAAAAAAGTTATGCTTTACAACTTTATGCTTAATAAGTGAATGCTTTAGAATATTATGCCTAATCATTATTATGGTTAGAGACATTATGCTTAAAAAAATTATGCATGAGCAGTTATGCGTAATTATATTATGCGAAATTATAATTATGCCAAACTACATTATGCTAAGTTATATTAGGTCTTAACATTTTATGCAAATGGATAGGGAACCCCTCCCGCACACGTAAAGTGGGAACGATTTTTCTTTTCGCGTTTACCCCATAGTGAAATGATACCCCACACTTTTCCTACCAAATAAGATAGGTCTTGTAACAACATAAGATGTTAATAAGAAGATTTTATTTTCACTTAGATAACTGTATCTAAGTGAAAATAAAATCAAGCGTCCGTCCGGTCGACTGTCGCGCTACTATTGTCTGTCTATTGTGAGTCGAATCACGTGTGTTCGAAGAAAGGATTAATAGCTATCTACTATATAAAAATAAGTCGGGTTTTCCTTCCTGACGCTATAACTCCAGAACGCACGAACCGATTTCCACGGTTTTGCATTCGTTGGAAAGGTTTTGGGCTCCGTGGATTATTCCGATCGTCACCCCGTTTTGTCCCCACGGGTGACAGATAGGAAAAAAAGTTCGATTTGTGCCCCAGTTAGCAATGTGTGGAACACATTTTCTATTAACCTCTTCACGCTACTGCGCGCCTAGTACTTTTGATTTATTTAAATACTAAGTATCTGAGTATTTTCAGTATTTTACCAACCCATGGGGACAAAACGGGGTGACAGATCGGAATAACCCGGCTCCGTGAGGCTTATAGCAAAGAAAATTCAGGAAAAATCCACGCGGACGAAGTCGCGGGCAGAAGCTAATTTTTTATATAAATCCCCCTCCCCCCTTACATTTCGGAAGTCGGTGGCGATGCGACACAACAAGCAAAACAGCTCAAACTTTACAACTTTAAGTTATTTTTGGAAATTTTGCATGTCGAAAACAACTTTGTTGACATAAACGTTGTTGACAGTAAGGAAAATCCGGTATTTGACACCATCATCAATTGACGTACTTTTTATGAGCTGTCAAAACGCAATTCTCCAATAGACTTTGTATGCCAATACCAGCTTGTGACGTCACAAGCTAGCAACCCTATTGACTATTTATTGATTTTAAAGCAATTAAAAATCCAATTTTATTTTTTTCTTTCTTCTTCTATTGTAAAACATATGCACAAATAAGTAAATAAACCTTTTATAGGCCGTTTATAGCACTTAAATATAACCATTTATATTTACAACGCACCGTTATGTTTTTTTTATAGGCTAGTTTAATAACAAACCAGATTTCTTGATTTTATGACTGTAACAATAGCTTAGTAATTAAAAACACGTGAATGGTGTTCTTTCATCACTACATAGTATATAACTGCATCGCTTCCGCTGTCTGTCCGTCCTTACGTATGTTACCCATGCTGATACCTATGTTTCTTCGGTTGCCCTTTATGTTACAGGGCAGCGGTAACTATTAGAACTATTCCGCAACCCCGGCAAGCATTGGCCCTAGAGAGCCCCGTCACATGCTGACCGCTCTTTGAGGTGCACGTGGAAAAAAACGCGCCGTCGACACGCGCCTGATCCTAGCCAGGCGGCGAGCTAAGGTCATAGCTCATTAGAGCCACCCGGCACCCACTCCGCACCGACTCGCCACCTGCGGCTAGTATTCTTTATATGGACTTGTATGGGCATGCGCTCACTATATCAACTCCGTAGCGTCACCGGATCGCCTCGGTTATAAGCCGAGTCGGTGCGGAGTGGGTGCCGGGTGGCTTTAATGAGCTATGACCTCCCGTCGCTCGCGGCTACGGTGGCCTCCTGCGGCTAGTATTCTTTATATGGACTTGTATGGGCATGCGCTCACTATATCAACTCCGTAGCGTCACCGGATCGCCTCGGTTATAAGGCGAGTCGGTGCGGAGTGGGTGCCGGGTGGCTTTAATAAGCTATGACCTCTACCCCTCGCTCGCGGCTACGGTGGTCGGTAGTCGTCTGGTGACTCTCGACGACTCCGCCTGGTAGTTTATATAGATAACCCGTACATTTTATAGAAGAGAAAGCCAGGATTTTTAAATATTTGAAACATCCATGCAAAGCTGGGGCGGGTCGCTAGTTTTGTCATGTTTTTATTCTTGGAAATTAGCATAGAAACTGGAAATTAACATAATAATAGAACATTTATACTGACATTAATAAACGTTATTTTTTATAGATGGGAAATCGTCAAATGACTTCCCCTAGTCTGGGCGGGAGGGAGTATCAGACTTTTACTGACTAAAACCCATCCTTGTTCCTTCGGTTGCCCTTTATGTTCCGGGGCCGTGGTCACTATTAGAACTGTTCTGCAACCCTAGGTAGATTAATAAAAGTTACCAAGTACTTTTTTCTTAGCTATTCTCCGTATTTAGAAAATAGGTGTTTGGCAGTTTGACGTACCTGTTGGTCTAGTGGTTAGTGTGCTGACTGCTAAGCCGGAGGTCGTGGTGACTCACCCAGGACACATCTTTGTGTGTGCAGCGTGATTGTTTGTTCTGTGTCTGGGTGTAGTTCATCTATAGTATGTATGTGTTTACAAATTATATAACTATGTATATTAGTTGTCTGGTTAGGCTGAGCGCAGACTTGAGTCACGACTGTTTTAAGACAGTCTTGTCTCACATAGACAAGTCTGCCTTAAAACCAAAACAAAACTGTTTTGTCTTCGACACGTCGCTCACCTAAAACAAAACTGTTTTATCTACTACGACGACGCGGCGCACATCGTTCAATTCTTTCTCAGTAGGCATCATATCAAAATGGACTTTATCGATAATGTTCTATTTTCTAATAAGCATTCTAGTTACACTTGCTTTTTCAAAACGACGCAGACGTAAATATTGGGTGCATCCCATATTGTATAGTGAAAGACTGATACAAGGAAAATTTTATACACTATACTAGCTTTTGCCCGCGGCTTCGCTCGCGTTAGAAAGAGACAAAAAGTAGCCTATGTTACTCTCCATCCCTTCAACTATCTCCACTCAAAAAATCACGTCAATTCATCGCTCCGTTTTGCCGTGAAAGAAAGACAAACAGACAGACAGACACACTTTCCCATTTATAATATTAATATGGATAATAAATTAAGACAACACCCCCAGAACTTTTTCTTGTATTTCCGAATGAACGTGTCTTCAAGACAGGAGTTACCTACGTCGTTCGACAGTTTTGTCGTTGATGTGCGCGCCCGCATACTTACAAAAGGGAAGCCGACAATCGTTAGTCAGACTTGTCGCTGTGCAGTTCCTGTGGGTATAAGACAATATTGTCTACGAGACGCTTCGTTTTAAGTGTGCGCGTCTTCATATGTTTTGTAAAGCAATAGTCTGTCTTAAAACTGTCGTGACTTAAGTCTGCGGTCAGCCTTACCATCCATACTAATATTATAAATGGGAAAGTGTGTCTGTCTGTCTGTTTGTCTGTCTGTCTGTCTTTCTTTCACGGCAAAACGGAGCGACGGATTGACGTGATTTTTTAAGTGGAGATAGTTGAAGGGATGGATAGTAACATAGGCTACTTTTCGTCTCTTTCTAACGCGAGCGAAGCCGCGAGCAAAAGCTAGTAGTATATAATTGAAAGTCACATAATCACATTGGTACTTTCTCTGATTTGAAGCCGGCTTTCAGAAATAAATGAAGAAAACTAACGAATTGAGATTCTCCTCCTTTTTAAAGTCAATTAATAAAAAAGGTCCTATTTAAAATATAATTCCTTGAATTGAAAAAAAAGACATCGTCGCACCGTAAAAACGATCCTAAATTTTTTAAAAACATGGCGTCTAAATATACGTCAACTTTCATCAGGCGCTGTCTAATTTGACAGGATTAAACTAAAATGTATCTTCTGTCCTTTTCTTTAAGAAATAGAAAGAGAAAGATGCACTTAACCTAAATTTACGTTAGTTAGTTTGTGCACAAGAGAATCGGCACCATTGTCTGGTGATCGAAAGCTAGACAGAGCCTGTTTTATAGTAACCAGACAACTGATATACATAATTATATAATTTATAAGCACTTTCAATCCTTACTAATATTATAAATGCGAAAGTAACTCTGTCTGTCTGTCTGTCTGTCTGTCTGTCTCTTCTTCACGCCTAAACATAGGCATCTTTTGGGTGAGCTCGGTCCATCGTAGGCCCCGTCTATGCCCTCGGACTAGTCTGGGACCAAGAGCAAGCCCATATATGTAATAAAAAATAAATTAAAAAAAAACCACTTAACCGATTTGAATGAAATTTGGTACAGATATAGTCAGGGACCCGAGAAAGGACATAGGATAGTTTTCATCCCGGAAATCCCCCGGGAACGGGAACTATTATTCCACGCGGACGAAGTCGCGGGCAAAAGCTAGTTATGAATAAGATACAGTCAGACTCAAAACTAGCAATGCTTCATCATCTCCCTAGCCTTTGTCCCAACCGATTTGGGGTCGGCTGCCAGCCTAACCGGATTCAGCTCGATACCGGTGTTTTACGTGGAGCGACTGCCTATCTGACCTCCACAACCCAGTAACTGGGCGACACGATACCTCTTGGTTAGACTGGTCTGAGTTTCTGACTAACCAGTAACGACTGTCGAACGTCTACGAATGACAACCGGGACCAATGGCTTTACGTGCTTTCCGAGGCACGGGATGTCTGTGATGTCTAAGATAAACTTTAGAAAGTACATATGAATTGAAAAAGTCACATTGGTACTAGCCCGGATTCGAACCCACAACATCTTACACGAGAGGCGGGCGCCATATCCACTGGGCCATCACGACATACTGGGCCATCAACCATTAGAACAAGCAATGCTTATTGCATAAAAAATTGTCGTGGGTGGGAATTGAACGTTTCCTAGGTTTAGCCTGCAGGACTAGGTACTAGACCAACAGCAAACTTACATTAATGACTTTTGTTTGAGATAATCCCACCACACTATCCCCAACCACTGCAACTCCTGAAAGCCAGAATCAACAGTGGAGTCCACCAGAAAAGTGCCGAGCAATGAAGCTCGACGAGTCCCGAAGAAACTTCAACTGTCTTGGATCGAAATTAATCAGAAAAGAATAGCGGCGGAGTAAGAAAAAACTGGCTAAGTGCGAGTCGGACGCTCGCAGCGAGGGTTCGGTACAAAGTTGTAGGTATAGAAATTGCAAAGTTGTGCAATATATGAATTTAAAATTAAATTCACATATTGCACCGCCTAAAGGCATGCAATTGTATGTCTGTACTGATATGTCATACACTGTGTCCTGTCTCGAGTTTACGTCGAGAGTCGCAAGACGACTACCGGCCACCGTAGGCGCGGTTCTGCGAATGGCGAGCGATGGCTCGCCCGGCTAGGACCAGTAGCCTAAGCACGAACAACTTGCGAAAAAGTATTCGTATCGTTAACGTTAGCATTTTATATGGAATGCGTTCATGTGTCCAAATAAAATGCTAACGTTAACGATACAAATACTTTTTCGCAAGTTGTTCGTGCTTGGGCTACAGGACCGCGTCGACGCGACGGCGCGTACGTGTTCCACGCGCGCCTCAAAGAGAAGTAGTCAGCACAGGAAGGGGCCCAACAGGGCCAACGCCTGCCGGGGTTGCGGAATGTTTATAATAGTTACCGTGACCCTGGAACATAAAGGGCAATCGAAGGAACATGAGTGGGTTTTAGTCAGTAATAGAGTCTGACACGCCCTCCCGCCGCACACAGGACGGGAGCAGTCATTAGATGATTTCCCACTCACCAAAAAAAATATGTCTAAAGTTTTATTTTGAGATCCAAATACAAAACGGTTTTTGGATTTTTTCCTGTACTTGTGCTACATGATATGGCTTCGTGCGATTTTTTTAAGATTCAGCTAATGAATGAGTCAACGGCCAGTACCCTATAATTTTGATTACCTTGAGAATGTCGAATTATACGATTTATGCGACATAAACAGTAAAAAAAAAACAGTAAAATCACATTTATTTTGTAAATAGGTTTAGGTTATAAACATAACACTTTTACACGTCATTATTGTTTTTTTTTATATTAAGCGAACGATGGGGCCGGTGTTTTCTAGCTGGACTGCTCTGAGAAGAAACATCCGAAACAAACTCAGAGGTCAAAGTCTCTTTTAAAGTCCATACAAGAAACGGCCGGTTTTTTCCTTAACTTAGAAGTTTAATATTTAGCAGACCAGAGTATTTAATTTAAATTCTCTAATTAAAGTATTTTCATTTGATTCTGAGCATGTAACTGTTTTTTGTCCCTAACAAATAAATAAACTAGTTACCTCCAAAAGTTCTCCAGATAAAGAGTCTTGACAGACAGACGGACTACAAAGTGATCCTGTAAGGATTCCGTTTTTTCTTTTTAAGTACAACCCAACTGCAATATCGGAAGTCGGCGGCTTTGTTTTTGATTCATGTGATTGCCACTGTAGCGACCGCACAGCGGCAGTTATTGCAGTGTAAGCATTCTCATAGAAAATGCGCAGGCGACGCGGGCAAGCCAGTCGTTCGGTGAGCCCCACTCGGGATAGTGTTATCGTGACGTGAATTGACTTTGTGTAACAATTAACTGTAATTGTCTAACTGTTGTATGATCAAATAAAACTACAAGTGAACTCTCAGTTGATATATTCATTTAATCATCCTGCAACCCAAAACACCACAAGAAAGTAACAGCCACCAACTACTTACCGAATTTGCAGTTGGGTTTTTTGATTGTTTAATTATACTCTAAATAAATATGTCACTCCCACAACTGAGACGAATTCAATGACACCTCAATGTCGAATCGAAATCCGTTCAATGGTTTAGGCTGTAGTAGAGCATGCCATAGAATGAGACATACATACATATATACATACATACGCTCGAAAATTATAACCCCTTCTTTCAGCAGTCGGGTAAAAACATCAACAAAATGTCTAAGAACAATAAATCTATATATATATATATAAAAGAAAGTCGTGTTCGTTACACATTTTATGCGGCAGAACCGATTTGGCTGAAAATTGGCGGGGAGGTAGCTTATTAGGACCAGGGAACGGACATAGAATACTTACTTCTTATCTTCTTTTTTTTTGCTCTAGCCTGTGCTGTCCTACTGCTAAGCAAAGGCCTCCCCCAAGTCCTTCCAGATTTCCTTATCCCTCACCGCCTCAAACCAACCCTTGTGGTAAAGGGGTTCCAACTACCATCATTCGGGGCCCCAGCCAACCTCACCTGCTCGTGGTGCACCCTGCTAGCAAACAAACGAGGCTATGACAACCCGTCAACACGCACTGGACCAGCGCGATGGGTTACGGCCCAATTCCCCCCAATGGATAGAGAATTAAGAGGCAGGCCCCAAGTGCCCGGCGATCCCAGTGGCCTGGCTAGCGTGGACGGGCGAAGGCTCAGTCCTGGGGTCAGGGGTGCTAAGAATCTCCGGGTGAGATCGACCAACCGTCAAACGACCACAGCAAATTACATAACGGATACCGATACGCTTAATATTCTCACCTACAATGTCCGAACCCGGATGAAAGACGAGCGATTAGTTGAACTTGAAAATGCTTTAAATTATGTGACCTGGGACATTGTCGGCCTTTCCGAAGTTAGAAGGGAGGGCGAGCACACAGAAGAAAGAGACAATGCTGTTTTCTTCCACTTTGATGAAACCAGTGGACAATATGGAGTGGGGTTTATGGTTGCAAAGAAGTGGAAGGATAATATCATCGAATTCGTGGGTTATTCTGATTGTGTTGCGGTTCTTATACCTTCTTTTTTTAGTAACAAAAAATCTGATATAACGCGGGTAAAACCGCGGGGGACAGCTAGTTATGTAATAAACAAAGTCATGACGATATTATATTGTTTAATAGTAATAATTATGACGTATTTCCCCATGTTAAAGCCCTATCCGGTAGTTAAATTCCGTTAACCTGTTGATAAAAAATATATTATGCTGTTTATTATATTGCGTGTTTGTTAATCCAAGATGTGTTTTTCCAAGTTTTTGATGTGTATCTTTATGTTTAAATTTACGTTTAGAGTTATTTGTTTACTTCATACTCGTGACCCTCATTCCCGGATTTACGAAAGGTACCTATATGTATGTATTTTCTAAATCGCTACGAAAACTTGATAGTGGTGCTGTTTCTCTTGTTCACAAACTTAACTAAACTGAGGTTAAATGCATCTTTCTCTTGCCATTTCTTAAAGAAAAGGACAGAAGATACATTTTAGTTTAATCCTGTCAAATTAGACAGCGCCTGAAGAAAATTGACGTATATTTAGACGCCATGTTTTTAAAACGCGTCTAAATTATCTATGGAGTATCTTAATTTGACAGGACTTAACTTATATTTTATCTTCTGTCCTTTTCTTAATTATATGGAAAGAGAAAGATGCACTTAACTTAAATTTACGTTAGTTCGTGAATAAGAGAATCGGCACCCGTGACGCCTCTCATTAATCTAACCACCACCACCTTTAGTCCTATTAAGACTTGCTGTTGGTCTGTCTGTCTCTCCATCTCATCAAGCTGCATCTCAAAAACCCTGACAGTAAGACAATTTATATTTTCTGTAACTACACCGGCAAATCCGGGCAAGTACCAATGTGACTTTTTCGATTCATAATGTTTTTGCTAAAGTTTATCTTGGACATCACAGACATCGGTGAAGGAAAACATCGTGAGGAAACCTGGACTCATAGTTAATATGAGTCCGAAATCGCCAATCCGCCTTGAGCAAGCGGTGATCTTGGTGATCAATGCTCGTGCCTTCTCTGTATGAGAAGAGGTCTTTGCCCTGCAGTGGGATAGTAATAGGCTGGACATATTATTATTGATATTTATACCGGCACTAGCTTCTGCCCGCGGCTTCGATCGCGTTAGAAAGAGACAAAAAGTAGCCTATGTTACTCTCCATCCCTTCAACTATCTCCACTTAAAAAAACACGTCAATCCGTCGCTCCGTTTTGCCGCGAAAGAAAGACAAACAGACAGACAGACAGACACACTTTCCCATTTATAATATTAGTATGGATTCGTACCTACAACAGCAACGCCGGTTTACAATGACTGAAGTAAATATGCAAATTAATTATCAAGTAATTAATAAATGAATCAGCAACATTGTTTATTCTTGAATAAAGATTTCAAAATGCCATTATACACGAATACTTTGAAGGAAGTATAAACACGTTATATTGACATGTCTAGGATAATTCCTGCAAACAACAATTATATCTAATTATTGGTTTAATTACGCGAGCTAAACAATAGTTGTGTACAATAGATCAATTTCTACGTTCATTTACTTTTTACTAGTATTTTGCTGAAGATCTTGCGGATAGATATCAAATGAATTGATTAGGAAATGAAATAAATGTAAATATCAGACTATTTTTGTCTTGTAATGTCGTGATGATATTCATCATCATCATTTCCCTAATCTTTACACAATTATCTTACTAACCGGATTCAACTGGATACGGTTTGACGGTTTGAGTATTTAATGCGGCCTACCCAAATGTCCTTACTTTGGTACTGTTCGTCAAGACGTTGGGCTCCTTAGTTTTTAGTTGAGCTAAACGATTACTGACAAATGCTTGCACTGTCTGGACAGGTCCACTCAAATCTGTGTCCTTCTCTCATCAAGAGAGTGCCTCAGACATTAACCTCCATGGTTCTCGCACATTTTTGACCAATACGATTGTATGGAATTTAAAAGAGACTTTGACCTCCGAGTGTGTTTCGGATGTTTCTTCTCAGAGCAGTCCAGCTACGAAACACCGGCCCCATCGTTCGCTTAAAATAAATAAAAAATAAACAAAATTTGACGTGTAAAAGTGTTATGATATAACCTATTTACAAAATAAATATGATATTATGATTTTATTTTATGATTTTTACCAGTGTTTTACGTAAAGCGACTGCCTATCAAGCCTTCACAACCCAGTAACTGGGCGACACGATACCCTTTTTTTTTCTTAAATTTTTTGAAAGTTATTTGTACACCCCACTTTTTATTTCTGTTTTTAAATATCAATATGTGTAAATGGCATACGTACACATAATCCGACTATTGTACCTGTGATTAAAAATATTTAACAAAATAAATGACAATGTTATCATTAGTTTCGTTTTTCTTTTTTTACTTGACTGTACCCATTTCATCTGAAAGTTTACCAAATGGGATATAACACAAAAAAATATTGAAATGTTTTCGAAATGGGACTAAATGTATGAAATGTATAATGTTTACCAAACGCAACTTTTTAGTAGGTACAGTTTGAGGTTTACGAAATGGGAAGTTTACCAAATGGGAAGTAGCCGGCTAGACTGGTCAGACTTTCTGGCTTCTGAATACGCGTAACGACTGTCAAGGTTCTACGAATGACAACCGGGACTACCGACTTTACTTTTCGAGGCACGGGATGGTAGTGACGTGAAATGGTCTGGTCTGATGGTTAAGGCCTCTCATGTACGAGGTGTTGGTTCAAAGGCCAAGTACTAATGATTTTTTTAAATTATATGTACTTTCTGAAGTTTATCTTGGACACCTGTCCCCTTACCATGACGTTTAAAGTAAGATTGTTTTATTCCTGTTCCAGAGTGTGCAAGTGACAGCGTTAGACACCTTTAGCGCCGTCTCTTTCCCACTGAAAGTAATATCGAAGTAATACTGCTATAAGGGCTTGTGGTAGGCCCCCAGATCACTAATCTATACTATCTATACTAATATGACGGGCCTGTTGGTCTAGTGGTTCGTGACCCTGACTGCTAAGCCGGAGGTCGTGGGTTCGATTCCCACCCAGGACAAACTTTGTGTGATGAGCATGATTGTTTGTTCTGTGTCTGGGTGTAATATTTATATTTATAATATCGATGCCTTAGTTCACAATTGCACTAACTACAAAATATTCGATTTTCACTTTTTTAGTGCCAAATACACTAAATCTCGTGCTCTTTCGTTTGCGCGCAACAAAATACTGTTATTCCGTCTCGTTCTACTAAAAACGTAGGTAACAGTTGTATTAACTATGTTTCAATGAATGTTGTATTATACTAACGACCTTTATTTTTTGTAAATTCAATCCTCCAAACTGGAGAAAGTTTCAAAACACAAACATACTAAATACATTTGCAATATCTGTTGATACTTGTTAGCAGTGCTTTAGGTGAGTATTAAGTGTTGATAGTACAGAAATTTGAATGTACAAATGTGTTAAGTACTTTTACTTGAACTCCAATACAACTAAAAAATACAAAAAAAAGGCAAACTTATGGTTTAGTGGCTGAAAACTATATAGGTAGCTGCTGCTGAAGAAAGAATCCCGCACCTTTTTTTTTTAAGTATGATTTGACCGATCTACATTTTAAAGAAAAAGAAAAAACAACATACATCAAGTCGGTTGCATACAAACTGTTTGTATTTTACAAAAAAAAAATACAACGTTTATTTTTCATGGTTCACTGGTTTATTATTTTGTCTATTTAATGCAATACTATATATACATATTATTATCCTTCTTCTTGGACCTAGAAACAGCCTGGCAATGCTGTTAATAATTTTTGAATTTTTCATCGAATGCCTGTCAACATTATCAATCTTAGTGCACAAATGTATTAAATGGTGGGTTATATATTTATTTAGCAATTTTGACAAGGTTACGTATATATTAATATTACAATATTGAAATATGATGGACTTAAAGGACTAGTCTTATTAATAGATGCAAATTTGTTTCATTTTTTTACTTTGTTTTCAAACTGTTCATGTCTAAACTTTAAAAAACTTTAAAGCTCTCTCCTCAAAATTCTAAATTTTGTAGTTAGTGCAATTGTGAACTAAGGCATCGATATGTATGTATTTATAAATTATATAAGTATGTTTATCAGTTGTCTGGTTACCATAGTACAAGTTCTGCTTAGTTTGGGATCAGATGACCGTGTGTGAGTTGTCCAAGGATATTTATTTATTTATTTGACCGCTCTGTGCGGAGCGGAAGGGAGTCAGACTTGTACCCATATTATAAAGAGGAAAACTTTGTTTGTTTGATTGTAATGAATAGGCTCAAAAACTACTGGACCGATTTTAAAAATTCTTTCACCATTCGAAAGCTACATTATCCCTGAGTAACATAGGCTATATAATATCACGCTATGTCCCACGGGAGCAGGCAGTAACCAAAAACCTAACGTAACGCGGGTGAAACCGCGAGGAATAGCTAGTAAAAAATATATTTATATTATAAGTATATCAGTTGCCTAGTTATCATAATACAGGCACTGACTTTGGCATCAAATGGCCAAGTGTGAGTTGTCACAAGACATATACATATTTTGCTTACTCTGAGACGAAAAATACTTAAGAGATGAAAGTCTTATTTAGAGTCTGAACAATTTATTGTAGACAATGATGTTATATTTAAAAAAGTAAAGATTGGTTATATGCAGTCAAAAAGTGGCACATTAAAAGTTTGCCAATTGACAAACATGATACTGAGTATCGCGTTGACATTTGACGTTTATCTCTTTTTCACTCGCACTACTTCAATCATGTCATCCTGCTTTGACGTGTAATGTATGTGTGCGTTAGTGTGTCGTTATTGAAGATAGAATTTCGTTTGGGTAACCTATCTACACTTTTTTACTTATAACATCATTAATTGTAGATTAATTATAAGCTTAGTGGTATTTCCTCTGGTAAGTTATTTCACAAATATCTCATAAAAATATGCATTAAAATCCCTTAGTCATTTATTTCAACATGGGGAGAGAAAGGGAGGCCTCATACATGCCAATAGTCATAAACATTTCATTATGACGTTCACAATATTATGAGATTTCAAATTTCGCAAGCACTGAAATGATTCAAGATAGTTTCATAACATTGTATCATGTTTATTTAATCTCTTGTGTGTAATTCTTAGATTTTTAATTAAGATTAAAAAGGAGGAGGTTCTAAGTTGATTATTAAAACTATAAATGTATACAAAACTATCAAACTATTATTTGCGAAACCTTTTTTTAACTATGTTTTTTTTTTATGAGTGGGAAATCATCAAATGACTTCTTCTATCCAGGGCGGGGCAGGAGGGCGTGTCAGACTTTTAATGACTAAAACCCACTCATGTTCCTTCGGTTGCCCTTTATGTTCCGGGGTCACGGTAACTATTATAAACATTCCGCAACCCCGTTCTTAACGGCTTGTGTTTAAACATCGCCCAAAAAGTACCAATTTTACTACCAAAAAAGTTCTAAACGGTTACCAAAATGGATAAATGGTCACCAAATAACGTTTCTTAAAATATTATAAACTAAATTCAATTTGGTTTTTTTATGAATTTGACTGAAAACTGAAACTTTATATGAATCACTAGTAGATCTGGCGTTGTGTGGTCACAGTTCTAACCTAACCTAACCTAGCAAAATTTGGTGACCATTACTCCATTTTGGTAGCCAAAAAGTTTTTTTGTTGATCATTTAAATTATATCCGTTCTTAACTATGTTAGGGTCGGCTTCCAGTTTAACCGGATTCAGCTGAGTACCAGTGTTTTACATGGAGCGACTGTCTATCAGACCTCTTTACTACTTCTTGGTTAGACAAACTTTTTGGCTTCTGACTATGCCTAACGGCGGTAAAATTTTAAACGGCTTTACATGCTAGCCGACGCACGGAATGTCAGTGACGTCCAAGATATCACTACATAGTATAAAACAAAGTAGCTATCCTCTGTCTGTCCCTATGTATGCTTAGATCTTTGAAACTACGCAACGGATTTTGATGCGGTTTTTTTTAATAACCCGTGCCAAGCGGGGGCGGGTCGCTAGTACATTATAAAGTACATATAAATTAGACATACCCCTTTTTTTTGGGCAGTGGGAAATCATCAAATGACTTCTTCCATCCAGAGTGGGGCAGGAGGGCGTGTCAGACTTTTACTGACTAAAACCCACTCATGTTCCTTCGGTTGCCCTTTATGTTCCGGGGTCACGGTAACTATTATAACCATTCCGCAACCCAAATTAGACATACCCCTTAATACTCAAACGTCACTTAATTGTAAGACACTCTCAAATCTGTTGCTGTCCTTATTTTACCCCTTTAGAGTGACAAAGACAGAAATCTACTGTTCATAAAGTACACACCCTCCAACCCTTCAAGTTTTCATGTCTCTAGGACCAGTGGTTTGGGCTGGGCATTCATAATTGAACGATCAATCAGTCAGTCAGTTTACCATTTAATAATATAGATAGACATTTATAGTCTGACCAGTCTAACTAAGAGGTATCGTGTCGCCCAGTTACTGGGTTGTGGAGGTCTGATAGGCAGTCGCTTCACGTAAAACACTGGTATCCAACTAAATATATAGTATATTTGGGTGGTATAGTTGGGAAAAAGCTAGTGAGATGATGATAGACATTTATCCATACTAATATTATAAATGGGAAAGTGTGTCTGTCTGTCTGTCTGTTTGTCTTTCTTTCACGGCAAAACGGAGCGACGAATTGACGTGATTTTTTATGTGGAGATAGTTGAAGGGATGGAGAGTAACATAGGCTACTTTTTGTCTCTTTCTAACCCGAGCGAAGCCGCGGGCAGAAACTAGTTGTACCATAAATAAATCTTACATATAAAATTCTCGTGTCACAATGTTAGTTACCTCACTCCTCCGAAACGGCTTTACCAATTTTTACCTAATTCTGTTCTATGTCTGAGAATTGGCTACTATCTATTTTTTATACCCCTAAGTGATAAGGGTTGTTCACCCTTAACATTTTTTTTAACGCGAGTGAAACCGCTGGAGGCAGCTAGTAATATATAAAGCCGTGACGTCTTTTGTTTATCAAATGAATTTGTCCTCTAAATGACAAAAACGTGTTGTAACTCAGTGATTTAACTATGATTCATTCGACCTATATTTTGAGTCTAACTTTGTTTTCCCCAAAGTGTAAGTACGCCAAATATTCAAGGCTTTATTGGAAATACGTGCCAACGTCATTTTTATGAATCTCATGTTACGTTTGTGGTCGAGTTAATTAGACATTTCTTAGGATCAAAACAAAAGAAGACTAGTCTTATGTAGGTCAATAGATAATTTAAAACCGCTGGAAAACTACCAAATGGTCAAGGTTCATAATAAATAAATATCCTAGAACAGCACACACACGATCATCAGATCCCAAACTAAGCAGAGCTTGTACTATGGTAACCAGACAACTGATAAACATACTTTTATAATTTATCCATCCATACTAATATTATAAATGGGAAAGTGTGTCTGTCTGTCTGTCTGTTTGTCTTTCTTTCACGGCAAAACGGAGCGACGAATTGACGTGATTTTTTAAGTGGAGATAGTTGAAGGGATGGAGAGTAACATAGGCTACTTTTTGTCTCTTTCTAACGCGAGCAAAGCCGCGGGCAAAAGCTAGTAATAAATAAATATCCTAGAACAGCACACACACGATCATCTGATCCCAAACTAAGCAGAGCTTGTACTATGGTAACCAGACAACTGATAAACATACTTATATAATTTATAAATACATACATATTATAGATAAATTACACCTAACCACAGAACAAACAATCATGCTCATCACACAGATTTTTCTTGGTTGGAAATGGAGATCTCTAAAGACCAAGAGATCTCTAAGAACCAACAGGCCTATCATATTATAAATAACTAGCTCTTTCTACCGCGGCTTCGCTCGCGTTAGAAAGAGACAAAAAGTAGCCTATGTTACTCTGACTTACTCTTCATCCCTTCAACTATCTTCACTTAAAAAATCACGTCAATTCGTCGCTCCGTTTTGCCATGAAAGAAAGACAAACTTACAGACAGACAGACACACTTTCCCATTTATAATATTAGTATGGATATTGGTTATAATCACTAAACATCTTTTTATGGTGGTGTCCTCCACCTTGGGGGGGTGCAGGGTCTGTCAAACTCTCACTCGCTGAAAACGATCCTGGTTTTCCATTTCACGCCGAGAATCATTTTTTTTCTGGTGAGTGGGAAATCATCAAATGACTGCTCCCGTCCTGGGTGCGGCGGGAGGGCGTTTCAGACTTTTACTGACTAAAACCCACTCATGTTCCTTCGATTGCCCTATATGTTCCAGGGTCACGGTAACTATTATAAACATTCCGCAACCCCGGCAGGCGTGGCCCTGTTGGGCCCCTTCCCGTGCTGACTTCTTTTTGAGGCGCGCGTGGAACACTAACGCGCCGTCGACGCGGTCCTGGTCCTAGACGGGTGGCGGGAAAAATGCGTATTTTTCAACCAAATGTCGCAATTCCCGACTTGAGCGCCACAGTTGTAATTACCCCTTTGTATCTAATGGCCTAGTTCTGTTCTGTCTCCTGCTTGTTATGGAGAGAAGTAGAAAACATGTTCTTTCTTACTCCTCCGCTGTTCTTTTCTGATTAATTTCGTTGCGGGATCCAAGACAGTTGAATCGTTTCGAGCTCAAGCTTCATTGCTCGGCGCTTCTGGCGGACTCCTCTGTTGAGTCTGGCTTTCAGGAGTTGCAGTGGTTGGGAATAGTGGGCGGGATTGTCCCAAAAATAAATTGGCCTAGTGCGTGTCAAGCCACGCATAGAATTGGGTTCCGTAACTGTATTGCCATTTCGCATTATGCCGGTTTTAAGATTTGGCATTATATTTCGGTCAAGTTAGGCCTCTTTACATCAACCAACAAAGAATTAAAAGCTGTTATAGTTTTGCTTTAAAGGTCATTATGGAATACTATCACGAACTTTTTTAGATATATAGAGCCAGTTGCAGCCAGAGCTTTTAGAGGGCGGCACCGCTATGTCGGTAAGCCGAGGACGGACGGACGGACACGACGAAACTACAAGGTTTTTTTTGCTGAGGAACCCTAATAAACGACATTTTTAGGACCTAGTAATTTTCAAAACAGTTGAATCGTTTCTCCGGGACTCGTTGAGCTTCATTGCTTCGGCGCTTTTCTGGCGGGCTCCGCTGGTGATTCTGGCTTTCAGGAGCTGCAGTGGTTGGGAATAGTGTGGCAGGATTGTCCTAAAAAAAAGAAGAACCCTAAAAAAGAGTCACTATTTACCAGACGTAAGAATACATTGCCTAATTTTGCCAGTCAGCAAGCAAAGACGGCGCCGATCTCTCCATAAGGTCATCAGTGGGTGACTCAAATATTGACCCACCTACAAAAATTAACACGCGCCATTTTTTATCAGCGATAATTTGTCAAATGTTAGTATTTGGAACTCTAATGAGTAATGTAGTTATTGGCTTAACCTTTTTATAAACATTGTGTTACAAATCTGACTAGCAAGGAATATCCTTGTTTTAATATTGATATTCGGGTTTTTATATGAAACTAGCTTTTGCCCACGGCTTCGCTCGCGTTAGAAAGAGACAAAAAGTAGCCTATGTTACTCTCCATCCCTTCAACTATCTCCACTTAAAAAATCACGTCAATACGTCGCTCCGTTTTGCCGTGAAAGAAAGACAAACAGACAGACAGACAGACAGACAGACACACTTTCCCATTTATAATATTAGTATGGATTCATCTATTTAAATAAAATGGTATACTGACGGATTGATTGACTGTTGATATATCAACGCACAGCCCAAACCGCTGGTCCTAGAGACATGAACCTTCTTTTTACAAAGAAGGTTCATGACTCTAGGACCAGCTTTTCTTTTTGGGGTATAAGAAATTTCCGCCGCCATTTTGTTTATTGCGTAATGGCTGAGGGGTTAATCGAACGATGTAACCAGTGTTTCGTAACTGACTACCTACGTTTTTTGAACAATCTTTTAATTATATTTTCTAAATCGTGATCAAAAGCTTGTATAGACATAAAGTTAAGAACTCAGCAAGTTTGTAGGCGTAGGGCGTTGAGGTTAAGTCAGCTAGTGCAGTTAATAATAGGATGGGTGGGCAGTCATTGTCAAGTTGTCTGATGATTTCATTATGGTTATAGTCTGTAACATTATAATTTCGTTTCTAAAGGTTAGAACTTATTCAACTGGATGTTAGAATCAAATCAAAGCAAGTTGTTTATTTATGATTCATAGAGTGCAAAGGTCTTAAATACAAAAAATGTTCATTTCGTGATTGACATCCCTATAAAATTTTCTTACTAATATTATAAATGTAAAAGTTTGTATGTGTGTGTTGAAGTTTGTTACTCTTTCACGCAATAACTACTGAACGGATTTTGATGAAATCTTACAATAATATGGCCTAGATATTTTTTTTTTTGGTGAGTGGGAAATCATCCAATGACTGCTCCCGTCCTAAGTGCGGCGGGAGGGCGTGTCAGACTCTTACTGACTAAAATCCACTCATGTTCCTTCGATTGCCTTTTATGTTCCAGGGTCACGGTAACTATTATAAACATTCCGCGATAGAACCTCAATACTCAATACTCAATAACTTTATTGCATCCCATAATGTATACAAGGCTGGTGGGTAAATTAAATGAAACAATTATGGACCCTGTCGGGCACAGCAAGATAGTTTTTTAGAGGAGAGGATGAAGAGCGCTCTTTGTTCAAATACAAAAAAAAATATCGAAGTAAAGGCAAAAATAAAAAAAAAGACTTGTTATTAGATCTTAATGTCAGTATTGCAAGTAGATATTATTTTATTGTAATTAGATATTATTTATGTGTAGATTTATATTAATTTTAATTATTATATTTTTATTTATTATTAATAGTTATATTTTAGATTATATTTTAGGTAATTATTTTATATACTTATTTATATATTTTCTGTATTTTTTATTAACTACATAGTAGTGAATGATATTGCACGGTAGGTAAGGTAAATAGATGTATTAGCACTACTTGTATAACCTCTTCACACAATGTTTGTCCTAGGTGAGTATCGAACTCACGACCTCCGGCTTAGCAGCTAAAATGATGATTATGTAAAAAAAGAGTTTAAAAGCCGCTGTATTTTTGAGCTGTATTACAAAAAACAAAGTTTTTTACTATAAAAAGCTTTTTCCAAAAAAAAGATAACCGACTTCAAAAACTAAAAGCTCAAAAATAACTATTTCGGAAGTCGGTGGCTTCTCTTCTACCGGTCGAATTGTGTTGCTTTGCCACCGACTTCCGAAATAGTTATTTTTGAGCTTTTAGTTTTTGAAGTCGGTTATCTTTTTTTTTGGAAAAAGTTTTGTATTTTTTACTTTTTAGTGAGTCCCAACTACGTTTTAGAGTAACTTTCAAAAAAAAATTTACGTTTTTCTATAAAAATTGAGGAGTTCCCTCGATTTCGGCATGATACCATCATCAGATCCTGGACCTGATGACAATGGGACCATTTGGGAAGTCTACCCTTTCAAACAAAAAAAGAATTGTTCAAATCGGTTGGCAAACGACGGAGATATGCGCGAACAAACATAAAAAAAAAAACATACTAACATCCGAATTGAGAACCTCCTCCTTTTTTTAGAAGTCGGTTAAAAAATAGTACCAAAACCAAATATACAAAGCGAAAACTAACTTTGTTCTAGTTTATGTCGGTAGCAAAACAAAGCTTCGATAAATCCCTTAAATCGAATTTAGTTTAAGTTCAATCTGAGCTGTCAATCTTTTATCACGATTGATAACTCATCTCAAGTTGACTTCACAGAAATTCAAAATAATAACCGGGCTGATTGAACATCGTTATTATTCAACTATTCAAGGTGACATATCTGAAGAATTACTATTGAGTTTCTATTGAATGCGTCACTGTTTAGAAGGTTATTTTCAATGAGTAAGACACGGTGAAAATGTCATAGTAATATATTAACAATGCCTCATCTATTTAACTAATAGTAGAGTTGACATCTTAAGTTCAAAATGAACATGAACTATAACAGATCTGAGGGCCTAGACAAGTGGCATTGTAGAATAGATAACGAAAACGAATAGATTGATTAGGATTTGAAGCTAGGGCCAAAATAATAAAGGGAAGACAAAAGAGAATGTTACTTTTAGCGTCAATTCACACGTACCACAACCACACCACGTCGCAGCGACAAAATGTGGTCAAGATGTGGTTACGTGTGAATAGTGTCGCAGCGGCTTTTTGCAGCTGCGTTGTGGTAGCCACAAAATGTCGATGTGGTTAGCGCAGGCGCCAGCTAGGCGCGGGTGGACGTCATGTCGTGGCGATGTGGCCGCGCTGACGCCGCGCTGCCGCCGCGTTGCCGTCGCGATGTGGTTGCGATGTAGTCGTATTACACAGGTGGTCGATAACAACCGCAAAATGTGGTGCGTGTGAATTGTAATATTCATTTTCAATACAAAATTTACGCCCGACCACATCGCGGCGTTGTGGTGTGGTTGTCGCTGTGGTGTGGTTGTGGTACGTGTGAATTGAGCCTTATTTCCCTTATTTAGCCTCCCGCCGGCAGATTAAAAGTTCAACTCTTCTGACACATTTTGCTATTCGGCATCTTTGTATTTTGTTTAGTGGAGCTCCCTGGCGCCCGAGTCTTAACTTATAATTAGCATTACTTTTATATCGGGACTTCACATTTACAAGGTAACATCACACGTTACATAGAATCCGGTATTTGACACCATCATCAATTGACGTACTTTTTATGAGCTGTCAAAACGCAATTCTCCTATAGACTTTGTATGCCAATACCTGCTTGTGACGTCACAAGCTAGCAACTTACTATTTATTGATTTTAAAGCAATTAAAAATCCAATTTTACAGTAAATTAAAAACAAATCCGATGCTTAGGACTACTAAAAAGATAGGTTTTATAAAAAATATGTCTTAGATTTATCGGATAATAGTGTCAAATACCGTGTTCGCTCAACTTTGGGTTAAGCTCGCCATTGTACATAACTCATATTTTTTTGCTATTTATGTGTATTAATTTTTCTTGTGCAATAAAGAATAGATTGTCAAATGTATGGAGATATCAAATTGTTTAGCGAAAGCTAAGCTTATGTCAATTCCATACATTTGACAATTTATTCGTTTTCGTTTTCTATTCTACAATGCTACTTGTCTAGGCCCTCTGTACGACTGAACTGTGCACCTCGCTTGTGACGTAACGCTGTGGGAATGCTATCGCTACTAAATGAACTCGGCGAACACGGCGCGCGCGGGGAAGCGGGATAAGGCGAGCATTCCAGCGAGGTGCACACTACACGAGTACGGGTTGTAAGTGGTCACAACCGCCTATACACATCCTTCTCTAGACAAGTGGCATTGTAGAATAGATAGCGAAATAGAATAGATTTTCAAATGTATGAAGATGTCAAATTGTTTAGCGAAAGCTTATGTCAACCCCATACATTTGATAATCTATTCTAATCTACAATCTATTCTACCAATACCATAGGCGAGCTGATGCGTTTTCATCACAGAGACAAAGACATCTCCACTTTTCTACCCCAACGAATCCATCTCTGTTTAGTATCCAAAAACACCCACTCAACCTATACCTACCCATACAACCTCACACTCACCATTCACTCACTTCACACACCCATTCACTTACATTTACTCACATACTCTCACATACATACATTCGCCCTTATTTAACATATCCATTATTTTAACAAATCTTAAGATTTTTAATATACAATAAAATTAGCATTGTAAACTCGATCACACACTAAGTAGATACTTAATCTAATAACAGAGAGTCTAACTGTAAGTTTTGGGGGCCTGGTGACCCGTAACACAGGTTTTGAAACCTTCTTCGGGCACCAGTCTCTCACAAATGTTATTTTTACTATTAGTTTAAGCACACTGTATTGTCCCCAACATTTGTGATGAGAAAAATAAATGAATTTATTATTATTATTATTTATTATCTCATCCTAGAGTTAAAGATAAAGAGATTCAAGTGCCTATAACCACACTCATAACCCAAACCGGACCACAGCAATGCTTTGCAGCAAAAACAGGTAAGATTGTGGCAATTCCTCACATGAGCTTTAGAAGTAAGAAGGACATAGTGAGTTCCTCATCCTCCATTAAAAAGGGAGGACTCTTCGAGCAGACGGGTGTTGTGTATGGTGGGCTACTGCCCGAAAGCTACGGCTGTTTTCTAACTAGCGTGTAGTGTTATATTGCCCGCGTGAAGATGCATTCCGACAGCGTTACGTCACAGCAGGAGGTGCACAGTCAGGCCGTATACAGAAAGAAAGCTGGAAACTTATATGCACTTACCGGCGCTTGACAGCGCTGGTAACCCGCGCAGGAAAATATATGAACACGTGCCGATTAGCACTGAACGGTGCCGACAAGCTTCAACACGCGCTGGGCAGCGATGGGCGCTGTCATTTAAAATTGAAAAACAACTGCAAGCAAATCATTTGGACAGTCTGCTTTAACCTGCTTTCTTTGTGTAGAACGGACCAGCGCTGACAAGCGCCGGTAAGCGCTTATAAGATTCCAGCTTTCTTTCTGTATACGGCCTTAAGTCGTACTATAGCAGTAACAACAAACGAGCTGTAGCTTGTTTGTCATATGTGTCTGTGGATTTATCCCAACTATGTTGGGGTCGGCTTCCAGCCTAACCGAATACAGCTGGATATCAGTGTTATACGTTAAGCGACTGCCTATCAGACCTCTAAAACCTACAAAGCGACACGGTACCCCTTGGTTAGGCTGGCCAGATTTTCTGGCTACCCGTAACGAATGTCCAAGTTCTACGAATGACAACCGGGACCAACGGCTTTACGATTCCGAGGCAGAGGGTGACAGTGACCTCCAAGATAAACTTTAGAAAGCAATGAATTGAAAAAGTCACAAGTACCAATTATTTTTGTGTTAGGTAGCCCATTTGTAAAGGAAGGAAGGAGGCTAGGCTAAAAATAACTTCACGCTACGCCCCACGGGAGCGAAGTAGTGACCAAAGAAGCGGGTGAAATCGAGAGAAGAATTATAAATGCGAAAGTAGCTCTGTCCGTCTGTCTCTTCTTCAAGCCTAAACCACTGAACCGATTCAAATAAAATTTTGTACAGATATAGTCTGGGGCCCGAGAAAGGACATAGGATAGTTTTCATCCGAGATTTCCCGCCGGAACGGGAGCTATTAATCCACACGGACGAAGTCGCGGGCAAAAGCTGGTCTTAAATAAACTTACAAAGTGAATTGTTAATTTAATCTAAACATTAAATCATCAGAACAAACAAACAATTCCTATATAATATATTATTAAGATTTATAGACACTTGATAGTCGTAAAAATCTTCGTATAACAATAAATAGGTAGTTCATTGTACTATTATTTCACCTTGACATTCTGATCAGATTTTGTTTTAGATATGTCAGCCATGTTGAATTTGAGCATCACAATTCGTGTGATGTGTATCAACTACCGGCATTGTTTTAATGTTTTTAGGGTCCCGGAACTCAAGAGGAAAAAATAATAATTAAGTAATCAAAAAACCTAACTGCAATTTTCCTAACAATAATTTAATTTAATTGACAGCAATTTTCAAAATTGCAGTTGGGTTTTTTGTTTTCTTTTTTGTCCTTTTTTCAAAATAATATACCCTATGTCACTCCCACAACAAAAACGAATTAAATGACACGTAGTGTCAAAATCCGTTAAACGGTTTAGACTGTAGAGCGTGCCATAAAATGAAACATACATACACATACGTCATACAAACGCTCGAAAAACAACCTGCTTTCGGCAGTTGGGTAAAAACCAAACCATTATAGGATCACTTTATTGTACGTCTGTCTGTCTATCTAACAAGATTCTTTATCTCGAAAACGCGTGGAGTTATTGAATTGAAATTTAATCGGTATCCTCAAGTCTATGATCTCTTATAGCTGTGAAAAAATCAAACTTTTAAGTTCAGGAAAAAAAAGTTACGGCCTTAACAGGCCGTTAACATACGACTTTTGCGTCATAACTGACGCAAAAGTCGTATGTCTTCGACATTCTCAAGGGAATTCAAACCTGCTACCTATAATAGGGATGACGACAGCAGAAAAAAATGGCATTCTGTTTAGTCCGTCTTGTAGATCGGCCAAAAATACGGGACACGTATTTTTTGCTTCATCAAAATAATAAAAAAATACAAAGATAAAGAGCACCAAATTTCCGGAGTAGGGGCTTTTGACGTCACCATCTTGTAAAAATTGTATAAGATCGTGACGTCACGAGGAACTTCAACGCACTGTATCGTCGTCATTTTTCGTTTACGAGAAAAAAGAAAAAATACGTGTCCAAAATTTTTTGATAATCTAACTGACGGACTAATTACTTTTTTTTCGTCGTCTCGCCTATTATTGACATAGCAACGTCTTATAACACTAGTAAAGGAAAAAATCAAAAAACCGTTTTGAGGATGGATTAAAACAAAATTAAATAAGTGTAACAAGATTTTTTTAACTTTCAAGTTTGGACCAGTTTTAGGGTTCCGAGATCAACTAGGAACCCTTATAGTTTCGCCATGTCTGTCTGGCCGTCCGTCCGTCCGTCTGTCCGTCCTCGCTGTGACCGTTAGCACTAGAAAGCTTAAATTTGGTACCAATATTGTATATCAATCACGCCGACAAAGTGGTAAAATAAAAATTGGAAAAAAATGTTATATTAGGGTAGCCCCTATATGTAAAGAGGGAAGTGTTTTTTTTTTTATTTGTGTGTGTAAGTGATTTATTTTAATTTTAACCCTGACGTGTGATATATTGTTGTTGTTAAACATGAACTGTCTCGGAAAGCACATAAAGCCGTTGGTCCGGGTTGTCATTCGTAGAACTTTGACAGTCGTTATGGGTAGAAGCCAGAAAGACAAAAATATGATACCGCTTGCTAAGGCTGGTCGTCAGACTTTCTGGCTTCTTACTACCCGCAACGACAGTCAAAATCTCTACGAAAGACAACCGGGACCTTTGGCTTTACGTGCTTTATAAGGCACGGGATATCAGTGATGTCCAAAATGTCTTCTTCATGAGACCTACATACTCTTTGGAATGAGCACGTTTCTTCATTTTTCTGACAGACTGACACCTTGACGATTCAAAAGTACCTGTAAATGGTTTATTTGAATAAAATAGTTTTGAGTTGAGTTGAGTTGAGTTTAGAAAGTGCATAACAAATTAAAAATTCCAAATTGGAACTTGCCCAGATTCGAGCCTACTACGTTTTCACGAGAGCCGGGCGGCTTAACCACTAAGCCATCAAATCAAATAACCACTGTTTACCCCGCCAAAATATACAGTCGTGATATTATGTCATCGTTGAAACCATAATATCAAGATGAAATCATAGATAATATTCAAAACAATGACTGACCTTTGTCAATTGATTCTCTCTATGTTAATGCAAATATGGCATGTGACCATGAGTTTCAAATAAACGAAGAACAAACACGATTTTTTTTTTATTGAAGTGTGTATTTTGCCCTTTGTTTTGCGTTTTTGGTGACTGTTCCGCTCCCGTGGGTTACAGTATTTTTTTATGACTTCTCCCGCCCTGGGCGGGGCGGGAGGGCGTGTCAGGCTTTTACCACAGATTAATAAATTGCTTTTACTGACTAAAACCCATCCATGTTCCTCCATACCTTTGTCATTAAAATTTATAATATCTTCATAGCCTTTTCTCAGCTATAAATACAAATATCTATCAAATTAAGACACTCCATAGATAATGTAGACGCGATTAAAAACATTGTCACTAAAAATACGTCGATTTACTTCAGGCGCTGACTAATTTGACTACCCCCTTACCATGACGTTTAAAGTAAGATTGTTTTATTCCTGTTCAGGAGTGTGCAAGTGACAGCGTTAGACACGTTGTCTAGCGCCGTCTCTTTCCCACTGAAAGCAATATCAAAGTAATACTGCTGTATGGGCTTGTGGTACGCCCCTTGGACTAATATATCTTCTGTCCCTTTCTTATTGAAATGGAAAGAGAAAAATGCACTTAACTTTAATTTGGTTAGGTTTGTGTACAAGAGAATTAGCACCATTGCTGCTATTGTGCCTGGGGTCGGGGTATCTTTTTTGAACTACCCGCAGCCTAGACAGGCGTAATTTTAACCCTTGTATTAACTGTAGTACTGCTGATTTGATGCCTAAAAAAAATATATTTCCCTGTTGGCTTTATTAAAAATTATGTTTTAACATCTGTTGCGTAATTTACTATCATCTAAAAAATACAGTAGCGAATGAAAAAATAACCTTTATAACGGATCTAATCTTTTTTGATGTTAAAATAATTAGGTTAATTTAAAATATTACATTCGTACATCACATGTGATTTACTATGTGATTTTCAATTTATTAATCTATTAACGTTTATGGTTTATGTATCTCATAAATTGCTGTATTTTATTGATTTCCTTTACATTATGACTTAGATTTTTTGTTCACTAAAATTAGTATCCATACTAATATTATAAATGGGAAAGTGTGTCTGTCTGTCTGTATGTTTGTCTTTCTTTCGCGGTAAAACGGAGCGACGGATTGACGTGATTTTTTAAGTGGAGGTAGTTGAAGGGATGGAGAGTAACATAGGCTACATTTTGTCTATTTCTAACGCGAGCGAAGCCGCGGGAAAAAGCTAGTTGATTATAGTTTGTCAAATATAAGAAGTGCACAAGTCTGACACTCCCTTCCGCTCCATCCAAAAAAAAGGGTTAAAATTTCACGAAAAATAGTTTAGAAGTCGAAAAGTTGTTGAAGGAGATTGTTGAGTGGGGTGGTTTTATAGTCAGTAAGACCTCTCCAGGTCCTCCTGGTCATCCATCAGGATTTTCTACCTTCGGGGTTTGTCTTGACATCTGAAAAGTACCTCTAAATTATTGATTTCAAATAAATTCATAATTGCTGTATTTACACATTTTAGTATCATTCCTATGTAAATCCAGTAATTGCGGAATGTTTATAATAGTTACCGTGACCCTGGAACATAAAGGGCAATCGAAGGAACATGAGTGGGTTTTAGTCAGTAAGAGTCTGACACGCCCTCCCACCGCACCCAGGACGGGAGCAGTCATTGGATGATTTCCCACTCACCGAAAAAAAAAAAGAATATTCTACATTACATTGGTATAGGTCGTGAAGGCGTTGGGCTCTTTACGTTTTTTTCAGTTGAGTTAATTGGTTCTGATATAAATGCTTACGCTGTCTGGCCAGGTCCTCCTCATCCAGAGACAGCCTCAGTTATTAACCTTTATGGTCCTCGCATAATTTGACCAATTACAATATTGTATGGACTTTAAAAGATACTTTGGCCTCTGAGTTTGTTTCGGATATATCTTCCCAGAGTAATCGGATAGAAAACACCGGCCCCATCTTCTGCTTAAAATGGTAATAATAATTGTACGAGCACCCTCGCTCGACAATTTAATCCTGACGCTCGCGATCACTTATACTTACGATTCAATATTAAAAACACATATTTTATGTTATTTAAGTTAGTTCAATAAATACGCTTGGTGGACACACTTGTCGGTGTTTTCTTCCACATAGCACACAATAGAAATCCCGATACACATAATAATAACAAGTGTTATTTTTAACCAATTTACAAAGAAAAAACATTTTTATCACCCCATCAAAAAACTGAACCATCCACGACACACAATTGAATATTAATCATATCCCAAACATTTAAAAAGCTATGGTAACTCTAACATACAGTTCACGAAATATTTAGACGGTTAAAATAACCAATTATATTATTATTTTAACTAGGAAGTCTATGAGGTCATCTGGTTAAACTTTAGGGCCTAGTTCATTTAAATATTACTAGCGACCCGCCCCAGATTCGCACGAGTATTATATTACAAATCTTTGGAAATTCCGGCGTTTATCAACTACTAGCGGTCCCCCGCGGTTTCGCCCGCGTTATATCAGATTTTTGGTTACTAAAAAAAAGATAAAAAGTATTCTATGTCCGTCCCCTGGCCCTAAGCTACCTCCCCACAAATTTTCAGCCAAATCGGTTCTGCCGTTCTTGAGTTATAAAATGTGTTACTAACACAACTTTATTTTATATATCGCACACCTAGATCAAAACTAAGACAACTCAAAAATCGTGAATTTTTAGTTATCCTTATATTCGAATGCTCGGTAATCATACGCAACTATCCAACATAACAGATTCTATAAAAGTTTCATAAACACGTCGATAGATGGGATTAGCTTTCTTTTGTTGAATCAACGTTTGTCAACCCCTGCCACCTAAACAAATGTATTGTCAGTTGACCTTCGCTAGTCATAGGTAAAGTACGTATTCACTTGAACGAAAACACTGATATTTCGAATTGTTACAATTTTTTGGAAATATATAAGAGAGTTAATTTGAGTTGTTACAGTGTAGTTTAGTTGCTCTGACACTTTACTTCAAGACTTTTTGACTTGTTCCAGTTTTGTTTGATAAGGTACGTAAATATTGTGTTACTATTTTAACTTGACTTTGTTTTGGTGGATCAATAAGTAAATTTCAAGTTAACCTACTTTTGTTGAAATATATTTATTTTAATTTTTTTCAATACAAATGGTGATTTTTTACCTAATACGCTTAAAAAATAATGCACTAAATTTAAATGTCTGTTTAAACCTTATACCGTTTTTATTGAAACTATCAGCCGCTTGGTTTTAAGAGAGTTTTTTGAGTTAACTTACTATTGTTGGACAAGTAATACTTACAATAGTCACTTTTTTTCTTTTCAGAGAAAAAATGAAACGAGGCCGTTTTCTTTCCAATATTATAAAAGAACGGCATAAAGAGAACCTATTAACATTAAATGAGCAAGAGTCAGCTACTTCTGCAAATACAGCAGTACAAAAAAATTACCAAAAGGACCAAACCAGGCCACAGCCAAGAAATTGAAAAAGTTGCTTATATTTCACAAGTGCTCTAAGTCTAATATTTAATCCAAATTGTAACATAACATAACATAAAGAAAAAGAAATACTCGTACCTCTTGAAGCAGTTCCTAATAGGCATGAAGAAGTTTATGGAAAATTGTCAGCAACTTCTTTCTTGCTTTATCTTATTTTAATATTTCCAGGCTTATATTTTGTGATTATAGCCTCACATTAGATAAAAGTTTTGTTTTTTATTTGTAAGACATTTAAGATAAGCTATTTTTAATAATAAGAGACAGTTATAATGTCTATTTTTTCTGTTCCCATTTAACTTTGGGGATTCAATATTGTTATCCGTAAAAAGCGTTAAGTATATAAATAATTCACTTAATAATACATTTTTTTTTTTTTTTTTTGGTGAGTGGGAAATCATCCAATGACTGCTCCCGTCCTGGGTGCGACGGGAGGGCGTGTCAGACTCTTACTGACTAAAACCCACTCATGTTCCTTCGATTGCCCTTTATGTTCCAGGGTCACGGTAACCACTATAAACATTCCGCAACCCTGGCAGGCGTTGGCCCTGTTGGGCCCCTTCCTGTGCTGACTCCTTCTCTTTGAGGCGCGCGTGGAACAAAACGCGCCGTCTACGCGGTTCTGGTCCTAGCCGGGCGGCGAGCTACCCATCGCTCGCCATCCGCAGAACCGCGCCTACGGTGGCCGGTAGTCGTCTTGCGACTCTCGACGTCTTCGCCTGGGTCTTAGTCCGGGGCGAGAGGCTCGTCGTTGCCTCTCGCGCGCCGCCGCTTCCTTCACTAGCATAACTGCTTCGCAGAAGGAGGCGACGGCATCCCGTTCCGTCTCGCCCCGGAGCATGGCCTGAACCAGCGCCGGGCGCGAGAGGTCACCGCCGCCGATCGCCTCTACGAGGACACGTCGATGCTCCGCCCATGCGCGGCACACCTCTACTGTGTGCTCGACCGTGTCCTCCAGGCGACCGTTACTGCAGTGGTGACACCCAGGCGTCGCTTCCGCCCGAATCCGACACAGGAACCTCCCGAACTGACCATGTCCGGTGAGGACCTGTGTCAAGCGAAACGTGAGAGTGCCATGACGCCTCTCCAGCCACTCCTCAAAGAGGGGTCTTACCGCCGCTATAACGGCGTGCCCAGCACTAGGTTGCGACAGTCGTTGTCTCCATTCCGCCATGAGATCTCGCCGGAGCTCCGTGAGCCGTGCCGCGATAACCCGCGGCATCGGGACTTCACCCCGGCGTTGCACTTCCACGCGCCACTCGTACGTGTGTGCAAGGACTGTTGCCTCCAGATCCCACGGCGGGACGCCGGCAAGGAGGCATGCCGCCTCACAGGAGACCGTGCGGTATCCCCGCACCATGCGAATGGCCATGACCCTCTGGGACGCCCTCAGAAGTCGGGCCGGAGCCGCGGCTAGATTGGGCGCCCACACCGGAGCCCCGTAGAGGGCCATGGACCGCACGATCCCCGTGTAGAGCCTCCGGCAGGAGGCGTTTGGGCCACCGAGATTGGGCAGGAGCCGCTTGAGGGCAGCTCCGGCCTTCGCCAGTTTGGGGCCCAAACGTCGGAAGTGCTCCGTAAAGTTCCATCGGTTGTCGAGGACAAGTCCCAGGTACTTTATCGTCGACTCGACACCGATGTGAACCCCTCCCACCGTTATCTGAGACCCCGGAGGTGGCCGGTGCCGAGGGCCATGAAAACACATGGCCTCGGACTTGTGCAGGGCCACCTCGAGTCCCAGCTGCCGGATCCTATCCACGACTGTCGCAACTCCACTTGTCATCAAGTCGGCCGCCGCCTGGAACGACCCTCCCTGCGCTAGGACTAGCGTGTCGTCAGCGTAGCACACTACGCTGACACCATCGGGAAGGTCGGCGCGCAGCACCCAGTCGTACCCGATGTCCCACAGGAGCGGCCCCAGGACCGATCCCTGTGGAACACCGCACGACATCCCTCGTCGACTCCACACTCCCTCGTGACCGGGGTAGATGACGGCCCTGTCCGTCAGATAGGCCTCGACCACACGACAGAGGTAGGCAGGCATCCGGTGATACCGGAGTGCCGCCACTATGCACCCCCAAGGCAGGGTGTTAAAGGCGTTGGCGATGTCGAGAGACACCGCCAAGACGACCCTGCCCTGTGCCACCGCATCCCCTGTCGTAAGGGCTCGCACGCGCATGATGGCGTCCACCGTGGAGCGTCCTCTGCGGAAGCCGAACTGACCGTCCGCCAGATCCGGCCCCACCCGCATCAGCCGCTCGACGAGGCGGCTCGCAATCACTCTCTCCAAGAGCTTTGCCGCCTCGTCGAGCAAAACGATGGGCCGGTACGCGGACGGAGAGTCCGCAGGACGCCCCGGCTTCGGTATGAGGACCAGCTTCCCTGTCTTCCAACGAAGTGGGAACTGGCCCTCCTCCAAGCATGCGCTAAAGAGCCCCCTTAGTCGAGGCCCGAGAGCCCCTAAGGCCAGGACCCAGGCCTTCCCTGGTAGGCCGTCGGGTCCTGGGGCGGTGTTCTTGGCCCTAAGCCTTAGCACCGCCACTCCCAGTTCTACCTCGGTCACCTCTGGAACGTCGTCGTCGTCGCCGTCGCGGTCCGCATCGGACACCGCCGGTGGCGGAGCCATGAGTGGGGGAGAAAACTCCCCCCGCGAAGGGAACAGAGCGCTCACAACGCCCTCTACGACCTGGGGCCGGAGACTCTGCGTCAGCGGGGGGCCCGCGGTACGGAGCTTGCCCCGCACCGCCAAGTAGGGGCGCCCCCACGGATCTCTGTCCAGAGTCCCCAGCGTCTCTTGGCGGGCCGAAGCTTTGGCCCGCATAATCTCCAGTCGGAGGGCTTCCTTCGCCGCTCTGTACCCCTCGTACAGCTCCGCCTCAATGGCATCCGCATCCACAGGGCGGATACGGAGCCTGCGGTGTCTAGTGTACGGGCGTCGCGCAGCCACGCACGCCTCACGTAGTGACGTGATTTGCGGCGACCACCAGTACACCTGGCGCTGACCCCTTCCAGGCTGAACCGGGGCATTGCCATGTCACAGATCTCGGACATGGCCTCCTGGAACCACCCAGCCTCGGCATTGATGTCGGCAGGCCTGTCCGGTGATGACACCCAGGCCTGCACTATCGAGGCTTCCAGGAGAAGCTCCCGGTCCAGCTGCTTCAGCGCCCAACGCGGACCGCTTGGGGTCCGTCGGACCGGCGCAGCGGAGGTCTGGGCGGAGACGTCAAACCGGATGTACCGGTGGTCGGGAGAACGTCTCCACCTCCTCCATTACGCGCCAGTCAACGACACGCGGTGACAGAGCGGGGCTGGCGAACGAGATGTCCACCACCGACTCACCCCGCATCCGCACACACGTGGGGACGGAACCCTGGTTCAGCACGACTAGGCCCGCCTCTAGGGCCCAGTTTTCCACCATTCTGCCCCGTGCATCAGTGTATCGGGAGCCCCAAGCCAAGTTCTTGGCATTGAAGTCCCCGAGAACGAGCACGGGGAGGGTTTCGGAACCCGGCGACGACGACGCTCAGCTCCATAAGGGAGTTGTGGAGTTCGACGAGGGATCGGCTCGGGGAGAGATAGACGCCTACAACGGCGATCTCCCCGAACCGTGCCGCAACGCACCCCTGTGCCCTCTTGACGCCTTCGAGGGCTGGGGTACCGGCGGCGGCCGACGAGATGATGGTCACCGAGCCGCTCAGGTCCTCCACCCAAGAATCCCTGGGCGGGACAAAGTACGGCTCGGAGACCACGGCGATATTGATCGACCACTGCGCCATGCTCTGGAGCAACAGATCCTGAGCGGCGACGCAGTGGTTGATATTCGCCTGTAAGAGGCGCAATGGGGCCATTATTGGCACTCCATTGCAGCCTCAGTAGTCGCGGCTGCAGCGACAGACGCGGCAGCGGCGGGGACGACGGGAGCAGCGGCGGCCGTGGGAGCGGCGGCAGCAGCGGGGGCAGCAGCGGGAGCGGCGGCAGAGGGCTTCCTGCCCTTGCCTCTGGTCCTGGCGGGTGGGGCGCAAGCCTTGCCCCCAGCCCGGTGATCGGCCGGCTTGCCAGCCGCCGCACATATGGAACAGTGCGGCGCGGCGGTACACGAGCCGGCCTTGTGACCGGGCTGACCGCAGCGGAAGCAGTCGGCGCTGCGGTCCACCTCCGAGGTGCATCGGACACCAACATGGTGCCCCACCTGGCACCTGTAGCACCTCAGAGGCCTGGGCTCCAACAGCTTGACCTGCGCCGAAACCCAGCCCACCAGTAACCTGCGGCCCTCCTCCGCAATGGCTTTTGCCGCCGGTGCGGGGCAACTCACGGTGACCGCTCCTACCCCGGAGCGGTCAGGGCGAATGGTGCCCACCCGTACGTCTTCAGTGGGGCACCCCCCCGCCTTGGCGACGGCGGCTGCCACCTCCTCCGCCTTGGTGGAGTCGTCCAGGCCCGAGATGCGCACATCTATGCGCATGGTAGGCCTGGACACTCGGACCTCCTCCACCGGCAACGACGCCCGGAGCTTTTCCGCCAGGGCGTCGGCGATGGGGCCGCTGGTGGCTCCGGGGACCTCCAGCATGCGGGCTTCGGTCGCCGTGACCGGAGCCGCAGGCCTTCGGCTACGCCGATCTCAGCCAGGTCCACCGCTGCTTTCGCCTCGAAAGGACGGACCCGTAGGTCACGCCCTTCTTCTCCGCCTCCGGCTGCAGGGTGATTACCACCGCTGCAGTCTTTGGAGTGCGGAGCCTGGCCGCAAGGCTATTAGCCTTGCGGCGCTCCCTCTGCCGTTGCCGCTTCCTCGTTGCTCTGGCCGCCTTGGCCGCCTTCTTCTTCTCCCCGGCCACTTGCCAGCGGCCGGCGTCGGCCGGAGGCTCGGCAGCCGACGAGGGAGGGGGCGGCGGTGGGGCACGCTGTGCAGCTGCACTCGCTGCGGGTGCCCCCACCGCTTTGGGCTTCGCCGCCTTGCCCTTGCTGGGCGTTGCGGCCTTGCCCTTTGCCTGCTCCGGCGCGGCGGCACGTCTTGACGTGCTCGCCGCAGGAGTCGCGGCCACAGCGGCAAAAGACGCCGCTGGCCTTGCTGCCGACGCAGCCGGGACCGCACGACTGGCCGCGAGCGGGGGCCGGAGGACTATGCCTTCCAGCACCGAAAACCGGCGCTGGAAGTCCTCCATGCCCTTCAGCACAGCTTGGAGCAGGTCCCGCTCCGACTCCTTGGGCTCCTCCGTGCGGGGCGCGTCCCCCCGGAGCCTGGCCAGTTCGGCGTGCAGCTTCCGGTTTTCGTCGCGGGGAGCTTCGAGAGCGGCCCGCATAGCGGCCAGCTCCTTATCCACCGCCGTAGGAGCCGAAGCCTCCGCATTCGCCGCTGCCAAAATCTTGGCAGTGGCATCGGCGATGGCCCTGTCCTTTGAGCCCTTCTTTTTTTTAAGGGCCACGGACACCAGCGCCGATGTCACCACCTCCAACAGTCCATCCACGTGCTCCGGCCTGGAGCTCCCCGCGGCGGTGGATGCGCTGTCAATCTGCGCGGAGGCTGCCCCCGGGTGACGCCCCTCCGCAGCGAGCCTTTCGGCTCGCCGAGCTGCCTCCTGCGCGGGGAGCTTGCGCCCCCCTCCTCCAACACGGCCCGCACCCCGCCTGCTGGTGGGGATTTTGGGGGCCGGTGCCGCCGCCTCGCTGTCGGAGGACGACGAGGCGCCCTCCGTCATCGTCCGCTTTCTACTGCGGCTTCTCTCCCTTCTTAATAATACATTAATGTATAATGGTAAGTGAAACAGTAATGGATTTTTGTTGTATTTCCTTGATAATTTTTGTTTTATAACTCGTTTAGAACAGTTTTTTTGAAGAATTATTTATTTCATATTTCAACTTCAACTCAAAATGGTTAAAAAAAACTGGTTCAAGTCTAAATAAGGTTTATTTTTTATACAACGTCACCCCCCTAAAGTGTAACAACTCAAAAAACAGCGATTATAAGGAAAAAGGATTGAATCTTAGCCCCAATTTATTTACAGTGACAATTTAGAACCCATTTATAATCTAAAATAAATTTAAATTGTATACCTTCCCATACAAAAAATAACAGTAACACGTTTTTTTCGTCTCCTGAAAAATTACCTTTTTTGAGTTGTCTTAGTTTAGATCTAGGTGTGCGATATATAGACTAGCTTCTGCCCGCGGCTTCGCTCGCGTTAGAAAGAGACAAAAAGTAGCCTATGTTACTCTCCATCCCTTCAACTATCTCCACTTAAAAAATCACGCCAATCCGTCGCTCCGTTTTGCCGTGAAAGAAAGACAAACAGACAGACAGACAGACAGACACACTTTCCCATTTATAATATTAGTATGGATGGATAATATGAAAATACTATACACACAGACCTCCCTCTTGAATTACTCTATCTATTAAACCTTCGAACACACGTGGTTCGAGACACAATAGCAGCGCGACAGCCGGCTGTCACTTGGTCGTCGAAAGGTTAAAAAACCGCATCAAAATCCGTTGCGCCGTTTTAAATATGTAATCATGCGTAGAGACAATGCCTGAATGGGTTGCGGAATAGTTATATTAGTTACCTAAATAATAATAATATTAGTTACCTAAAAAATAGTTATATTAGTTAATAAATAATAAAGGGCCACCGAAGGAACATGAGTGGGTTTTAGTCAGTAAAAGTCTGACACGCCCTCCCGCCGCACCCAGGACGGGAGAGGTCAATTGATGATTTCCCACTCACCAAAAAAAAAACATAGTAAGGACAGACAGACAGACGAGAACAATTTTGTGTTATACTATTTAACGATGCGTAGGCATCATATTTGCACGCTTATTATAAATAAAGGCATGGCGGAATTTATAATCAAGTAAATCTTGGTTTCTAAAGTAAACTATCAATGGAGTACTTATATTTATTTATTTACCGATGTCCTTGCGTAAAGCACGTAAAGCCGTTTTGGTCCCAGTTGTCATACGTAGAACTTTGACAGTCGTTACTGCCCCCCTAGACAAGTGGCATTGTAGAATAGATAGCGAAAACGAATAGATTGTCAAATGTATGAAGATGTCAAGTTGTTTAGCGAAAGCTTACCGGACATCCAGACGTACGGCGGGATACCACCCTTTCTTGGTTGATATTCCTCACATCCGCACGCAGCGCTTCTCAAAATCGTTCATAATGCGCACCGCGAAGGAATGGAATTCCCTGCCGGCGTCTGTGTTTCGCTTATGTCAATTCCATACATTTGACAATCTATTCTTTTTCGCTATCTATTCTACAATGCCACTTGTCTAGGCCCTCTGGTTAGCCAGAAACTCTGACCAGTCTAACCAAGAGGTATTGTGTCGCCTAGTTACTGGGTTGTGGAGGTCAGATAGGCAGTCGCTCCATGTAAAACATCGCTATCCAACTGAATCCGGTTAGGCTGGCAGCCGACCCCAACATAGTTGGGAAAAAACAACATACTAATATTATAAATGGGAGATAGTGTGTCTGTGTGTCTGTCTGTCTGTCTGTATGTTTGTCTTTCTTTCACGGCAAAACGGAGCGACGAATTGACCTGATTTTTTAAGTGGAGATAGTTGAAGGGATGGAGAGTAACATAGGCTATTTTTTGTCTCTTTCTAACGCGAGCGAAGCCGCGGGCAAAAGCTAGTAGTATAAAAGTTTTTTATTTGTAGCGCACACTGCAAGAATAAATAGTTTTTCTTTCTTTCTTTATTTATTTCATATTACATTATCCCTGAGCGGAGCATTTGACCAAGAACCTGTCATTACTCGGGTGAAACCACGCGGAACAGCTAGTTTTATTATCATTTTATCTAATCAAAATACCTAAAACAGACAAACGGATGTACAAACAATAACTATGTTTTATTAGCGTTTTAGACGGATATTCCATAAATCTATATTATGTTTAGATCATTCATCAAGTCGTAAATATGTACATCCTTATAGAAACAATACCATTGCTATTCTAAAAATATTCTATAGAAAACAGAATTAGGTAAAAATATAGGAATGCGGAACTAAGTATTAGTCCGTCGGCAAAACATCTTTAGTATGATTCGCAAAAGGTTTAATATAAACTAATACCGCGGCTTCACAAAATATGTGGATGTCGAAACTTCCTTTCTCTAATTTACACCTTTAGGCGATTTACATACGGCACCGCGCACCGCCGCGGAGGGCAGTGGCGGTGAAGCGAATATTCTTAGCTCGACCGCGCGGTCGAGCGGTGTACGTGTGTTAGGTATCAACGGATTTCTAAGTGTCTCATACAACATGACATCCGCTTCACCGCCCTCCGCGGCGGCGCGCGGGGCCGTGTGTGAATCGCCTTAGGGTTGGAATTTGAAAAAAATCATTCTTAGTGGATACTTAGTGTACGAACTGAGTGAAGAGCGTTCAGCGGCGCGTTGAGCGGAGCGTTGAGCGGTGCGTTGAGCGGTGCGTTGAGCGGAGCGTTGAGCGGAGCGTGCAGCGTTGCGTGCAAGTTGTTCTCGCGCAGCTCGGCCGCCACTCAGGACACCTACGTGTTAATGCGTCTGTTTGATATGGACGCCGCACGCCCCGCCCCGCTGGACGCTCGATTTCAGCGGGCACTCAGGCCAACGTACAACCCAAACCGCTGGTCCTAGAGACATGAAACTTGCAGGATGTGTTCTTTGTAAAGAGTAGACAACCACTAAGAAAGGATTTTTGGAGTTTCCAATACTAAAGAGATAAAATAGGGCATGAAACTAACGACATTCATGAAGGCAAAGATGCGGGCGAAAGGCAGAAATAAAATTGTTAAATAAGTACCTAATCAAAGGGTTAAAATACAAAATGAGAAAAACTCTTTCTTGTTTTAAATTCACATGTTATTTAAAATAAAATCAAGGCATTTCACTTGGGCGTGCGCTGAGCGGGCGTTCGTCGTGGGTGTCCGTCGCGGACAAATACCCGTTGCGGACGCCCGCGACGGTCTCCCGCCTCTCGCAGCGCCGCGCCGCCAGTACAATTTTGATCGCGCGAGTGTACTGTTTCCTAGAAACATCTCCGCTCGCGTGCTCCGTCACGCGGACCCGTCGCCCGCGAGGCGGGCACTCGACGCCCGCGCTGCGTGCGGCGGGCGACCCGCTGCACACAGCGCTGTTCTATGAGATTACATGAAACAGCACGCCACGCGGACACCCGCGACGGACGCCCGCTTAACGCAGCGCACGCCCTAGACCATTTATACTATAGGCATTTATGAATAGTCAAAGAGTCGGTCGGTCAGTCAGAAAAGTGACGCTAATTGCCTGTTAGAAAAGAAAGGTAGATCTCTATGGAGAAGAACAGGCAAGAAATTACTCACACATAACAATGTTGAACCATCTTTTGTAATGATTTTTTTGAACCTTTCAACGACCAAGCGACAGCCGGCTGTCGCGTTGCTATTGTGTTTCTATTGTGTCTCGAAACACATGGCTTAAAAGGGCGAAAACTAATATAAAATTATGTAACGGTACTTCTGCAAACTTCATCTATTTAGTGACAAAACTAAGTTCTAATATCTATAGTTTGATAATGATGATTGAGTCATATTTTTTTATCAATCAAATCTATCATAAAGTCATCAATCATAGATGATCTGTTGATGTTAATACGTTTGTAAAAAATAAGCTCCGGAAATAAAAAATAGAATGACATTGACATTATATCACACTTATGTTTATTAAGAAGTAGGCTGAGTTAGTTCCCGTTCCTGTCGGATTTCCAGAATGAAAACCATCCTATGTCCTTTCTCGGGTCCCAGACTATGACTGTCCAAATTTCATTCAAATCGGTTCAGTGGTTTAGGCGTGAAGAAGAGACAGACAGACAGACAGAGTTACTTTCGCATTTATAATATTAGTACGGATACAAATAAACCTTACTCTTTAAATGTTATTCTCTTCGTCTAATAATAAATCGCTTTTAAATCAGTTTTTAAGTTCAAAAGATCCAGTGTTTACAGTCAGGAAATTTTATTTAATTACTAGCGGCCCGTCCCAGCTTCGCACGGGTAGATATAAGATTACAATAAATATAGCCTAATTAGCGCCCATATTATGCGTGAAATATTGCGAAAGAAAAAACTCGAAAACATGCGCTTCCCCAGAAATAAGACTGAGCTAGATCGATTTCTCGTCCCCGAAAACCCGTATCAAATTTCAGCGAAATCATTAGGGCCGTTTCCGAGATCATATGCTTTTTCAAGCAATCAGCGCCATCTGCCGGGCTCATTTGTGAATCTAAACCATCCAGGGCGCCACTCAAACGCATACAGAAAAATTCATTTATGTCGGTCAAGCCGTTTAGGAGGAGTTCAATGACAAACACACGTACAGCAGAATTATATATCTAAAGATATGTAAAGAAGGTTATTGGGGTCTAAATAAAGTAACAAACATTTCAAACCGGTTAATAAACTGTATCTATATAAATAACAACTGTTATTTATGACAGTAAATAAACTTCTTACGACATACGAATAGATTTACCACCCACCCAAATAATAATTGCACCAGATTCTACAAATTGACTTCTGGCATTTTAATTTAAATGTCAAAAAATACAAATACTTTACTGTTCTACGGGATTTAATTGAATGGAATTCCATCGTCCACAAGTCCTCTCCACTGATCGCCACTTTTACTCAAGAGTTGTGCGTGAAGCGATTAAGATTAAAAAACACAGAAATTTCAATCGGGAAGAAGGTTTCAAACTGTCAGCCACATGGAATCCAGTGATTGCAAAAATTCAGCATCGCGATTTTAAGTCAACAAAAAAACCGGACACAGTGAGTGTAGTGTGTACGCGGCCTTATAGTGGACAATCGTCAACATTGAGGGTAGATGAAAATCTATCTTCATCGACGGAGTAGTGTCGCCGGACAGTCTGCTTGTGACCATGGCAGGTGTAACCCTGCCGAAACGTCAAGCATAAAACAAATAAAAAAGGTACGTGCGCGTTAAATCCCGTAGAACAGTAAAGTATTAATAATTATGCAACGCGAAAGTTTAAAGTATAATAAAAAATACAAAGTTAAAAATGTAAAATTTTTAATTAGTACAAGTTTATTTGCCAATTTTTTTTTATATTTCCGCCACACTATTCCCATCCACTGCAACTCCTGAAAGCCAGAATCAACAGTGGAATCCACCAGAAAAGCGCCGAGCAATGAAGCTCGACAAGTGCCGGAGAAACGATTCAACTGTCTTGGATTAATCAGAAAAGAAATTAATCAGAAAAGAACAACGGAGGAGTAGGAAAAAAAAAATCCGTGAGAAATTACCATACTCACGAAACCGTGCTTTTCCGAGCTAATCATCTTAGATAGGCAGCACGGGTAGGTCACATTTGTACAGTCCAAATTAGAATCCACAAGCTTTTAAATAAGAGGCGTGCCTTAACCATTCCACCCCTGCTATCCAGACTAAAACAATTAATAATAAATATCCTTAGACAACTCACACACGGTCATCTGATCCCAAACTAAGCAGAACTTGTACTAAGGTAACCAGACAACTGATAAACATACTTAATTTACTAGCTGTCCCCCGCGGTTTTACCCGCGTTATATCAGATTTTTGGTTACTAAAAAAAAAGATAAAATGTATTCTATGTCCGTCCTGGACCTAAGCTACCTCCCCACCAATTTTCGGCCCAATCGGTTCTGCCGTTCTTGAGTTATAAAATGTGTAACTAACACGACTTTCTTTTATATATATAGATAAATATATGATACATATTATAGATAAATTACACGTCACCCAGACACAGAACAAACTATCATGCTCATCACACAAAGTTTGTCCTGGATACCGAACCCACTCAGACTCAATTATAACTAAACTAGCTTTTGCCCGCGGCTTCGCTCGCGTTAGAAAGAGACAAAAAGTAGCCTATGTTACTCTCCATCCCTTCAACTATATCCACTCAAAAAATCACGTCAATTCATCGCTCCGTTTTGCCGTGAAAGAAAGACAAACATACAGACAGACAGACACACTTTCCCATTTATAATATTAGTATCTATGGATTCAATTAAAAATAATGTAATAAACTTACATAATATTTGAAGTCAATATAATAACGCCCAGTTTAAATGAAGCGTATCAATAATAATTTGCATAGTAATTTGCAATAATTGAATGTTATTCGAAGTAAACGTTCACTGAACATCTGACCTGGTTTTGGGATCAATTTTGATGTTTTTTGACCTTGAGTTTTGACTTTTAATGGTGATAGATTGCACGAGAATGACCTTCAAGAATAGGGATGACGACGGCATAAAAAAAATGGCATTCTGTTTTTTTTTTTTTTTTTTTTTTTTTTTTTTAGTCCGTCTGATAGATCGGCTAAAAATACGGGACACATATTTTTTGCTTGATCAAATTAATAAAAAAATACAAAGATAAAGAGCAATAAAGTTCCAGAGTGGGGGCTTTTGACGTCACTGTCCTGCAAAATATGTATCTGATCATGACGTCATGCGCAACTTCAACGCACTGTATCGTCGTCATTTTTCGTTTACGAGAAAAAAGAAAAAATACGTGTCCAAATTTTTTTGATAATCTAACTGACGGACTAATTACTTTTTTTTTGTCGTCTCGCCTATTGCGGATACCTTTCAACGGCCAAGTGACAGCCGGCTGTCGGGCTGCTATTGTCTTTTTATTGTGTCTCGAACCACGTGTGTTCGAAGGTTCAATAATCCTTAAAAGCTGTACAAAAAAGCAGTTGTTTGAAAACAGTTTTAGAAAAGTTAATTTCGTGGAAAGCCAATTTATTTTAAAACTATGACGGGCCCCTTGGTCTGTTGGTCTCGTTGTTAATTATCTTGACTGCTAAGCCGGAGATTGTAGGTTCGATTCCCAGGATAAACTTTGTATGATGAGCATAATTGTTTGTTCTGTGTCAACAGAACAATCATCTTATAAATTCCCGTGTCACAACTAACATTGTTATCTTTGTTACCTTACTCCTCCGAAACGGCTTTACCGATTTTTACCAAATTTTATATGCATATTTAGTAGGTCTGAGAATCGGCTACCATGTATTTTTTTTTTTCATACCCTACATTTTTAACGCGGGTGAAACCGCGTGAGGCAGCTAGTAATTATGTATAATCTTACTAATATTCTAAATGTGAAAGTTTGTATGTGTTTTTTGCTCTGTTACGCAAAAACTACTGAACGGATTTTGATGAAACTTTACAGGAATATAGCATTACATCAGAATAAAACATAGGCTACATAACATCACGTTATGACCCACGAGAGCAGAGCAGTAACCAAAAACCTAACGTAACGCGGGTGAAACCGCGGGGGACAGCTATTTGTTTATAATATCACTAGCTTTTGCCCGCGGCTTCGCTCGCGTTAGAAAGAGACAAAAAGTAGCCTATGTTACTCTCCATCCCTTCAAATATCTCCACTCAAAAAATCACGTCAATTCATCGCTCCGTTTTGCCGGGAAAGAAAAACAAACAGACAGACAGATACACTTTCCCATTTATAATATTAGTATGGATGTTTAGTTTATGATAAGATTGCCGTTTATGGTAATGCAAGGATATTTATTTATTTATTAGTTCAGCCGTTTTCGAGTTGTGCACTTAGCAACACATTTAGAAATTCATAATTATCCGTACTAATATTTTAAATGCGAAAGTAACTCTGTCTGTCTGCCTCTCTGTCTCTCTCTTCTTCACGCCTAAACCACTGAACCGATTTGAATGAAACTTGGTACAGATATAGTCTGGAACCCGAGAAAGGACATAGGATAGTTTTCATCCCTAAAATCCCCCGGGAACGGGAACTATTTTTTCACGCGGACGAAGTCGCGGGCAAAAGCTAGTTATTTATAATTTTCGAAGATCGATTCTTAGTAAGTGACCTATCCAATTGCAATATCAGTGGCTTATTATTAGCTTATCTACTTATTCATTAATCTCAAGGATTTAAATAATGCTTACTTTTTAGGGTTCCGTAGCCAAAGGGTAAAACGTGACTCTATTACTAAGCCTCTGCTGTCTGTCTGTCTCCAGGCTGTATCTCATAAACCGTGATAGCTAGAAAGCTGAAATTTTCACAAATGATGTATTTCCGTTGACGCTAATGACAACAAAGCCTAAAAATTAACAAAAATAAAATATTAAGGGGGTCCCTATCCCTATACAATAAACGTATTTTTTTTTAATAATATTAAAAACGGTAACAGGTAGACGCTTTAAATTTTCACAGAATATTAAATGTTTATTACCTTTCAAAATAAATAATTAAATAACAATAAAGTAAATATTAAAGGGGGATTCCCATACAACAAACGTAATTTTTAAGCAATTTTTACTCGATCTAAATAAACAGGCAGAAACTTGTCTATTATAGATGATAGTACGGAACCCTTCGTACGCGAGTCGGACTCGCACTTGGCCGGTTTTTTATACTTATGTTATAAAGATATACAGATAGAAAAAAGATTTGTTTGTTTATCACATAGTATAAATCAAATTCGCTTTCCTCTGACTGTCCCTATGTACGTATAGTTCGTTTTTTTTAATAAATAGCGAGGAGAAAGGTTTATATTATGTATAATACATGTGCCTGCCGGGGTTGCGGAATGGTTATAATAGTTACCGCGGCCCCGGAATATAAAGGGCAACTGAAGGAACAAGGGTGGGTTTTGGTCAGTAAAAGTCTGACACTCCTGCCCCGCCCAGGGTGGGAGAAGTCATTTGATAATTTCCCACCCATAAAAGTTCGCCATCCATGCGGGTGAAGCCGCGGGCCAAAGCTAGTTAATAATGAATACGTAATATAAGAATCATTGTGCATAATAAGTACAAAATGCATGTTTAGTTATCGACAAAGGTTAAAACTTTTATAATAACTGTGCGAGGACAAAGGTTTTTTAATAAGCGACCTGACCTCTACATTTTGTTACCGTTTCGTAATAAGAGCTTTATTTTCGTAGATATTGGTTTTTTAATAAGGATTTGGGTAAGATTAAAGATATAAACAAAAGGATTTTGTTTTTTTAATTCCAAGGCAAATATGGATACTCTTTTCAATCATTAAGGTTTACTTGGTTACATTAATCCGTACTAATATTATAAATGCGAATGTAACTCTGTCTGTCTGTCTCTTCTTCACGCCTAAACCACTGAACAGATTTAAATGAAATTTGGTACAGGTATAGTCTGGGACCCGAGAAAGGAGGATAGTTTTCATCCCGGAAATACCTCAGGAACGGTAACTATTTCGCGCGAACGAAGTCGCTTGCAAAAGCTAGTAATAAATATAGAAGACTGCTGTTGTTAAAACACAAAATGAGCCTACAGCAAACAGCATATAATTTAACTGATCTAATCTTATTAACACAGATGATCTAAGCATGCAAAATATATTACATGCCGATTTGAGCATGACATACCGTTCTACGCGTGTTTACTAAGCGCTTGTTCAAACGTTAGGCTGAGGCTACAGTAGGCAGCAATTTGCGATGCGACTGGAAGAGCGAAACGAGATAAACGTGGAATGGCTACATTATAAGCGAAAATCTGGCGTATATTCGATTTAATTTCACTGATACGTCGATGTAGCCGGTGCCGCGATTACAGTAATGTAGTTCCTGTCGCAGAAATAATCAAAGATCGGTAGTAATATTTGATGAATGGTGTAGCCATTTAGTGAGAATCCATGTATTTGTTTCAATCGCTCGTGCGTCGCAGTTCGCGTCGCAGCCTAGTGTTGGCTCAGCCTTAGGGCTAGTCTATAGTGAGGCGACTTTTTGTCAGCTGGATTCGACAAAACAGGGGGCCTACCACAAGCCCTTATAGCAGTATTACTTCGATATTACTTTCAGTGGCGGGGTTTCGAAAGAGACGGCGCTAGACAACGTGTCTAACGCTGTCACTTGCACACTCTGGAACAGGAATAACGGTCTTACTTTAAACATCATGGTAAGGGGGCTGGAAGCCGACTCCTAACATAGTTGGGAAAAAGCTACGGAGATGATTATAATAAAATGTTAAAAAAATAAAATTAAAAAAACCGCCTTTAAGAAATAAAAACAGAAATTTATTTACTTTTTCTGTCTTTATTTTTATATTTATATTCGGAAATCGGTGCGTTCGATTAAAATACTTAATCATTATCATAAATCTAACATATACTCATCCGAAAACGGAATCTAAATCGGGTCATCCTAACGCGAGAAAATCGCGAACAAACATACACACAGGTCAAACCGAAAACTTCGTTTTTGAACTCCGTTAAAAACGCATCTTATCGCTTCGCGTTTTAGTGTAAACTCTGTATTAAATAAACTTCAGGAGTACTTTGAACTAAAATTGATTGAAGGTCATTTTTATAAAATTCTTGGATTTGGCATTTCGAGTTGCGGTTTGTAAGAAAAAAGCATGGGAATTTTGGCGAAATAATACTTAGTAATGTTTCTTTAAAGTAAATATTTGTTCTAGCTTCGGGCCTTTTTTTCTAGTGGCCAAATAATTTATCACAATAATTTTTAAGGTTTCAGATCCCATGAAGAGTCAACCAGCCTCTTGTATAATTCCTTAAACGATCTAAGCTATTTATTTTTCAACTATCTGTTAACATTATAATGGTGCTAATTCTCTTGTAAACAAACTTCACTAAATTTAAGTTAAATGCATCTTTCTCTTTCCATTTCTTAAAGAAAAGGACAGAAGATACATTTTAGTTTAATCCTGTCAAATTAGACAGCGCCTGAAGAAAATTGACGTATATGTATTTAGACGCCATGTTTTTAAATCGCGTCTAAATTATCTATGGAGTGTCTAAATTTGACAGGACTTAACAAATTTTATCTTCTGTCCTTTTCTTAATTAAATGGAAAGAGAAAGATGCACTTAACTTAAATTTACGTTAGTTTGTGAATAAGAGAATCGGCACCAGTGTAATACTAAAAACTAAAGAACTTTAGGGAGTCATCTCGTGTTCTTGGTTATAAGAACACGTGTATGATCTCCACACTATAATTTAATAACCGTACAATTGTCACTATTTTTTAATATTATTTTCAAACTGGACATTGGCAGAAATCACCGAAAATTCGGTGGATTGCCATAATTTATAAAAGTTGAAGTTGAAAGAACTTTAGGAGGATAACTTTAATTTTACAAGAAGCACTATTCTATTTGTTGTTTTGCATTGCCAATAAACAAATAAATAAATAAAATCGAGTCATCTAAACGCGCCTTTACGCGTCTATGTCGAACGTAATGCCAGTGAAAACAATTTATGACCTTTTGTGTAGTGTTCATTGTGTCATGATGAATAGATGCCCAAATCAGCGTTAGAATACATCCTTTAGAGGTAGCTGTGAGGTCTGAGGTCATGAGGTCACTTAAGGTAACACCTCTACAATTTACATCCGTTTGAATCCTGATAACCTTCGAACATACGTGATTCGAGACACAATAGAAAGACAATAGCAGCGCGACAGCCGGCTGTCGCTTGGTCGTCGAAAGATATGGAGATTTTAACACGAAATGAAATGAAATTGTTAGAATCACTTTTACACGTAATTTTTTTGGACATGTCAAAAAACCATGGCTGCCAACTAACTTTCAAATAAAAAAAATTTCGCTTCCAAATCATTTTACTCGTTTTAAAGACACAGACAGAGAGATAGACAGACAGACAGTCCATCTGTTTTTGTGCAACGAGGGTTTAAAATTAAAAAAAAGCTTGGTAGTCTTTTTTGGGAGTGGGAAATCATCAAATGACTTCTCCCGTTCTGGGTCTGTCGGGAGGGCGTGTCAGACTTTTACTGACTAAAACCCACTCATGTTCCTTCGGTTGCCCTTTATGTTGCAGGGTCACGGTAACTATTATAAACATTCCGCAACCCCGGCAGGCGTTGGCCCTGTTGGCCCCTCCTCGTGCTGACTTCTCTTTGAGGCGCGCGTGGAACACTAACGCATCGTCAACGCGTGGTCCACGTATGTTTTTTTTTAACTTGGTAGTATAAAAACCTTATTATTCCAATATAACCAATCATAATTTAACTAAAATTCAGCAGTAGCAGATTCTGTCATTATTAATAGGTATAAAACCCGGCTATCAATCAAGAGATGTCTAGGTTTATCAATCTATCAATCTTTAAGATAAAATCACTAAATTATGGTCAAATGAAGCTTTTTAATATTAATCAAATGATTTCATCATAAAAACTGTGTATGATAGAGGACTGTCATCTTGTCTGCCAAGTTTAGAGGTCCTAGTTTCGTTTCTCGGGTCGGGTAAATCTTATGGATGGAAAATCATCAAATGACTCCCGAGCGGGGCGGGAGGGAGTGTCAGACTTTTACTGACTAAAACCCCTGTTGATTCTGGCTTTCAGGAGTTGCAGTGGTTGGGAATAGTGTGGCGGGATTGTCCCAAAAAAATGACTAAAACCCACCTGTGTTCATTCGGTTACCCTTTATGTTCCGGGGTCGCGGTAACTATTATAACTATTACAACTATTCTGTCAGACTCTATCATTACTAAAAACCACCCCGGTGTTCCTTCTCCCACCCACGCCGAGGATCACGGGAACTGTTGTGACTTCTGCAATCTCCCACTGGTGCCAGCCAGCTTCTGCGGTCCTCCTCAGGTCTGGGGGGGAGTGAGGTGTTTGACTCCCCTCTCGCAATCAAAGAGGGGCGCGCGGGAACTCTACGCGCCGCCACCTCGGGTCCAGTTAAATAAATGGGGGGGTGGCGTACCATCTCAAAGTCCCTAACTTAAGCTAACTGTTTATTTTTTTACTTACTTACATTGTTTTCACATATACAAGCAACAAAAAAATGTAACCAAGATTTTGTAAAAAATGTTTTTTTAAAGTGTCCGTGGAGTTTCTTGCCTGTTCTTCTCCATATATATCTACGTTTTGGAACAGGCAATTAGCGTCACTTTTCTTTTCTGACTAAACGACAGACTCTTAAACATTACATAAGTGTCTTAGAGTAAATGGTCTAAGTGAAATAAATGCTTTGAGTCTTGAATTTTAACAATATGAAATATTTACTAACACATGTTATAGATCAAAAGATAAGAAATACCGAAAGTACAAAAGCTGACATTTGAAGCGAAACCCAAGGCTTTGTTTGACATAAATCATTTATTGCAAGCGAGTAACAAATAAAGCGATATTTTTAAAATTATGACAGTGCTAACAGATCGTTATGGGCTAAGGTATTTAAATTATTTATGGCTTAATATTTTAACCAGTTTCTGGAAGGTTGAAACAGTGATAGACCGTTTTGCCAATAATATAACAAAAAAATTTTTTACAAAGGACATTAGGCATTTTATTCCCATGAGTTTGGCTACAGATACCTTAAAATAGTTATTATTACTTCTTATTGTACTGTAATGTCTAAATGTATATGAGGTGTTTACCTATAAGTGATTGTTACACTGTTATTTTATTTATCATTTTACATGTGCAGAATCTTTATTATCTTAAGTGTATTCAATTGTTGGTGAACCTGTTAAAAAATAAAAAAAAATAAAAAATACCTTAAGCTATTTCTATGATTTTAGCCCCGTAACTGCCTTTTCTTAGTGGTGACTAAATTGAGAAAAAAAATATATTTTTAATATATATTTTTAAATTGAATTAATACTAAGAAAAGTCAGTTAAAAGCTTAATAAACTATTAAATATATAGGGTGACTGGTAATTAGTGCACGGTACTTAAACACGTGATTGTGCTCGTGATAACAATTTTTATTATGGGAACAAAGCCGAAATCGTGATAAAAATATCATCTCTTCAGTACACCGGTTTTTTTTCGCTATTTTGGGTTTGTTTCATAGTAATAGTGAAGAACGGGCAAACAGACAGACACACACACACTTTCCTATTTATAATACTAGCTTTTGCCCGCGACTTCGTACGCGTGGAATGCCTAATAGTTCCGTGGATTTCCGGGATGAAAACTAACCTATGTCTTTTCTCGGGTCCCTGACAATTATCTGTACCAAATATTCAAATCTCTTCAGTGGAATAGACGTGAAGGAGAGACAGACAGACAGAGTTACTTTCGCATTTATAATATTAGTAAGGACTAGTATAGATTAGTATGGATTATATACAAAACGACAAAATGGATACTATTTTAAAATTCGTCCAGCGTCACAAAATGCTAATATACCTTCATTGCAACAAAAAATTACCTACAAGCTACCGTGTCAAATCATCCCGGATCCATACACCATCTATCATGCGGTTTCGCTTGCAAATATAAACCATAAAAACCCATTTTGAATAAATATACATGGTCCTCGAACATTTATTTTGAACTGAATAGTTTGGTAATACCCAAAGATGATGATTCATTGTTATACTTAAGTTTTCCTTATTCGGGGAGTCAGATGTTGTTGGGAGTATTTTAATTTAGACGTTTTGATAAATGTCAGTGTGGCCTGTTGATTTTTTGGTTGACTTTGAAGTTTAATTACCCTTTATTATTAGCCCTCGGGCTAGTCTGGGACCAAGAGCAAACACATAATAATTAAAAAAAAATTAAGGGGTTTTTAATCGATGGGAAATCATCAAATGACTTCTCGCGCCCTGGGCGGGAGGGAATGTCAGACTGACTAAAATGCACTTTTGTTCCTTCGGTTCTCTTTATGTTTCGGGGCCGCGGTACCTATTAGAACTATTCCGCAACCCCGGTCAATTTAGGGGTAGGGTATGTTTTTGGTAATTTCTCAGTAAGTCCGAAGTTTAGACGTTGGAATGACAGCTGTGGGAAGAATAAAAAGAGCAAACATGTAGTTTTTTTTCCATTATTCTCCATACAAGGATAGGTAATGAGATTTAATTTAATTTTTTCCTTGTCAAAGACGTTAAAGATGTCTTCTAAAATGATTTAATATAAACAATTTGAGTTTGACTTTTATAATAAAATAAAAATTATTAAAAAACCAAAAACCCGACAGCGTGAAAACTAATTTTAAAAAATGCGTGAAAAATATAACTTAATAAAAACTGAAAAGAAAGAAACAAGCCCAGTAGTTTAGAATAGAACAGAACGACTCACAGTCGGGGCCCCTTGGAAAGATTTGATCGGAAAAATTTAAATGGGCCCCGACTGTGAGTCGTTCTGTTCTATTCTAAACTACTGGGCTTGTTTCTTTCTTTTCAGTTTTTATTAAGTTATATTTTTCACGCATTTTTTAAAATTAGTTTTCACGCTGTCGGGTTTTTTGTTTTTTAATAATTTTTATTTTATTTTATACTTTTTAGTTACGGTTCATTGACTTCGTTATAAGATGGAAAATTACGCAATCTAGTAATTTCATTGAGGGAGTTATATCGTGGGGATTATTAGGTAACTTGCGGTGGTCTAAACTACTGATGATTAGTCCCTCTAGAGACCTAACTCGGTTGAAAGCTACATATGTTTGACCTTCAACAAAAACGCGTGAACTTAAATCAACCACAGCTCGGTCCAAAGTACCTAGTTCCTTGGAGCTTGTGTACAGTGACACCAAAGTGGTTTTTTTACCAAAAATATTTGTTCTTCAGGTTTTTTTTTTGTGTTTTGTTTATTTGTATATCGTTTATACTTGAAATAAAAACTTAAATCAATAAGCAAGAAAATTAGCGAGAATGATTGTTTTGTTAAACAACTTTAAATCGTTATATATCCTAAACTATTATTTAAAATGAAAAATGATAAAAGAAACCTAAAGATGATTTTAAAATACCTATTCAACGACACCCCACTCGACATAGTTCAACGACATTTTTTTTTTCATTTTGACAATTTGGCGTCTGGTTGTCACCACGAATCGATGGACGTAAGAATGATCAAAATCGGCCTACGCATTTGGTCTCTAGAACGCCACATAGAATCAAACATACATACATAGACTGATAAACACATTACCCTTTGCGTCGCGCAGTCGGGTAAAAAGTGGCAATTTAGAAAAATATTTATTTCCTAGTCTACCTGTGACATTCTTTCTTGATATTGTTAGATAATAGAGTAGCATCGATATTGAAATTCTTTCTTAATAGAGTTTTTAAAAATAAGCTTTTTAACACAATTCTTATTAAGATATAGAGTGGAGCTTTATACAGAGTGATCTTAATTGAAAGGTAGATATTTTGTATAACCACAAAGTAACTTATAAGCTTGCTGAAGTACATAAGTTTTTGTATTTTTGCTGTAAGTTAAAATTAAAGGGTTTTTAATGGATTAGGCGAGACGACGAAAAAAAGTAATTAGTCCGACATTGAGATTATTAAAAAATTTTGGACACGTATTTTTTCGTTTTTCTCGTAAACGAAAAATGACGACGATACAGTGCGTTGAAGTTGTGCGTGACGTCACGATCAGATACAATTTTTGCATTACGGTGGCGTCAAAAGCCCCCACTATGCCCCCACTCCAGAACTTTGTTGCTCTTTATCTTTGTATTTTTTTATTATTTTGATGAAGCAAAAAATTCGTGTCCGGTATTTTTGGGCGATCTACAAGACGGATTAAACAGAATGCCATTTTTTTTATGTTGTCGTCATCCCTATTCTCCCGCCCTGGGTGGGGCAGAAGAAAGGGTTAGACTTTTACTGACTAAAACCCACCCGCGGCAACTATTATTCCACAACTGCAATAAAGAAAATGAATAATTTACTAGCTATCCCCGGCGGCTTCTCCCGCATTGTCATTTATCTCGAATCGCGTATGTTCGAATGTTTTTTAAACCGCTACTCGCGACCCGCTCCAACTTCACACGAGTGTAACAATATTTGAAAACCCGGTTTTTTTACAATAATATGCACGTAATATACACATAAACGTTTCTCTTGAATCACTCTATCTATTAAAAAAACCGCATCAAAATCCTTTGCGTAGTTAACAATCTAAACAAACAAAGGGACAGACAGCGGACAGCGACTTTGTTTTATATTATGTAGTGGTTTCTTTCTTTCATTCTTTTAGTTTTTCTTTATTCTTTTCCATCAATCTTTCTGTGTATATTCATTTATAATTTTTTCATTTTTTTTCTAACTTTCTGTTTATGTCATTTTTCTTTCTGTCTTTTTTTATATTTTTTATCTTCTTTCCGTCTATCATTTAGTATTTTTTTTATTTTCGTTGCAACTGACTATCTTTCCGACCACAGCCTGTACAAACCTATAAGTTAAATGTCAAAATTGTGGTCATCTTGCATGTGACTTAGTTTTAACACCAATATTAACACCATTGCTATTCCATAAATAACACTTTTAAGTTCCGTTGTAAAGTTAATTTTTATTTAAGTCTTTCTTTCTTCTTATCTGTCTTAATTTATTTATCTTCCTTTCTCACTTTATTTATTTAGTTTTTCCTATTTGCCTTTAATTTTTTTATCTATCTGTTTATCACTGTCTTTCTTTTTTGTCCATCAATCTATCTATATTAAATTCATTTTTGTCTAACTTTCTGTATGTGTCATTCTTCAAAGTCAAAGTATCTTTATTATGTAAGTTACAGATCTTAACAATATATTAAGTTTCAATATGTCATGCCTAATAGGCATACAATAATTATATGGGTAGGTATTAGCAGTGGAATTAATTAATAACAACAAATAACAAATCAAAACAAAAGAAAAAGAGGAATTAATTAATAATAATATTCTTCTTTCTATCTTTTTTCCTGATTTTCTATCTACTTTCTGTCTATCTTTTAGTCTTTTTTCTTTGTGTTGCAACTGATTATCTTTTCGACCACAGCCTGTACTAACCCATTAGCTAAATGTCAAAATCGTGGTCATCTCGCAAGTGACTTAGTTTGACGTTATGGCAACACCACGTCACGTGGAGGTCAATATTAACATTATTGCTATTCCATAACTGTTATTTATGGATTTAAGTTTTACATTCCAATGGAAAGTTTATAGGTTTTACTATAAAAACAATATATTTTTGGTAGCGCTCCTTGTTGGGTTCCGCAGTTTTGCGTATAAGTTAAGAATGCGTTTGACATTAAACCTTCGAATAAATGTGATTCGAGACAATAAAAAAACAATAGCAGCGCGACAGCCGGCTGTCGCTTGGTCGTCGAAACGTTAAGTCCGGACTGCGAACATTTATTCCCCTCTATTCAGCTTTGTCCATAGAAAACAACAACTTTACTGTCTTACCAACTTATCTGTGAAATGGCTAAAATGGGAACTACGGCTGACATGACATTTCAGTCATACATTTGACTTCATTTGAGTGTTCTCTGTCTCTTTCTCTTTGCTACGCTGAATGGAAAGAAAAGAAAGAAAGAAAAGAAAGATCGCGTCATTTCAGCTTTCAAGGTCATAAGTTGAATAGACCTGAATAAAATGCGCATATTCCTTTAAGCTTGACGGCTTTTCTCATCTGCCTGCATCCGAACACACTCACGCATTTATTGTCAAAATTAATAACAGTTTTATTTACAAAGACATACATTTGTTTTACCCTTTCAACGACCATGTGACAGCCGGCTGTCGCGCTGCTATTGTCTTTCTATTGTGTCTCGATCACGTGTGTTCGAAGGAAGGAAAAGGAAGTGAGTCAGTACTGTGTCATGATATCGTGGTTTGGAGGGTATTCCGAGAAAAATATAATTAAAACATGGCTCTATATAGATTGCCAAAATAGATAAAAAATCAGGATGCGTGGGTGTATCTGTATTGCTTAAGTGTAAACAGGATTGAATCTAGTGAATCATCCATACTTTGAATAAGGTTATTGTCCACCACCGCCGTCACCGTTTACGTTACGTCTCGTCACCGAAAACGAATATTTTTCAGACTGAGTTTTATGAGGTGACGTGCCGTGCGGTGGACACGCGACTATAGTAAACTAGCTTTTGCCTGCGACTTCGTCCGCGTGGAATAACAGTTCCCGTTCCCGGGGGATTTCATTCAAATCGTTTCAGTAGTTTAGACGTGAAGAAGAGACAGACAGACAGAGTTACTTTCGAATTTATAATATTAAGTACGGATGCTTCGGCACCGTCCTTTCGTCTTTGACGTGACGGTGACGGTGAGCCGAGTTTAGAATGATAGACGTTACGTGCGGTGGACACGCGGCTATAGTAAATGTATGTACGCCACTTCGGCGTCGTCTCGTTCTTGTTGATGTGACGGTGACGGCGAGCCGAGTTTAGTATGAGGTGACGTGACGTGCGGTGGACACGCGGCTATAGTAAATGTATGTACGCCACTTCGGCGTCGTCTCGTTCTTGTTGATGTGACGGTGACGACGAGCCGACTTTAGTATAATGGACATAACGTGCGGTGGACACGCGGCTATAGTAAATGTATGTACACCACTTCGGCGTCGTCATCTCGTTCTTGTTGATGTGACGGTGACGGCGAGCCGACTTTAGTATAATGGACATAACGTGCGGTGGACACGCGGCTATAGTAAATGTATGTAAGCCACTTCGGCGTCGTCATCTCGTTCTTGTTGACGTGACAGTGACGGTGACGGTGGACAATAACAATAAGGCGTGCTTTGCCGGCGTTACGGGTCGGCTCCGGAAATTAATTTTTGACTCTTTTCTTGTCCAAAAAAGGCAAACTAACTGTGACAGGCCTGTTGGTCTAGAGTAACTGGTTAGTGACTAACGGCTAAGAGGTCGTGGGTTCGATACCCACTCAGGAAAAACTTTATGATTGTTTATTCTGTGTCTGTGAATAACCTGACTTCATCCTTGTAAATATAATAATACTAGCTTTTACAAGTCCAGGTTTCCTCCCGATGTTCTCCTTCACGATGCTTATGATTTTCAAGATAAAGTTTAGAAAGTAAATATAAATTGAAAAACCCGCATTGGTACTTGCCCGGATTCGAACCCACGACCTCTTGCAAGAGAGGCGGGCTCTTTAACCACTAGGCCATGTTTTCTCATACACAAAAAAAGCATGGAGTTTCTTGGCTATTCTCGTCTATACAAAACCACCTTATATACATAGGCTACATTAATATCACGCTATGACCCATGGGACAGAGCAGTAACTAACAACCTAACATAACTCGGGAAATACTTTACAAAAATAATTTGGTTTAAACTAGACTAGTAGTTTAAACAAACAAACTACATCTTATGATGTTAGTAAGAATATGTAGTATCGCAAAAAATAGGTACTCGATGTCAAGTGCTTAGACAAACATATTATGTACAATTGAATATTTAAAATGCCCAAAAACGCATTTGCTCATCACTGTATAGTATGAAACAGTTTCGTTTTCGACTGTCCGTTTGTCTATATGTAAGCTTTTTTTGAATGGGAAATTATCAAATTACTTCTCCCGCCCTGCGCGGGGCGGGAGGGAGTGTTAGGCTGAGGCTACACAAGGCTGCGACGCGAACTGCGATGGACGAGCGATTGAAACAAATACATGGATTCTCAATAAATGGCTACACCGTTCATCAAATATTACTAGCGATCTTTGATTATTTCTGCGACAGGAACTACAATACTGTAATCGCGGCACCGGCTACTTCTTTAATATATCTATGGGCTACATCGACGTATCAGCGAAATTGAATCGAATAAACGCCAGATTTTTGGTTTTAATGTAGCCATTCCATGTTTATCTCGTTTCGCTCTTCCAGTCGCATCGCAAATCGCTGCCTACTGTAGCCTCAGCCTAAGTCTTATCTGACTAAAACCACCCATGCTACTTCGGTTGCCCTTTATGTTCCGGGGCAGCAGTAACTATTAGAAGAAAAGAAACTATTCCGTAACGTCTCTTATGCTTAGATTTTTAAAACTTATGATTTTGATGCGGTTTTATTTTTAACCGACTACAAGAAAAGAAGGTTGTTTCTTTTTATGTAGGTTCATCGATATTTTGAACGCGAATGGGATATTTTAGCCATGTTTTCTCTGCCCTGTTGTAGTCTGTATTAAGTAAATAAATTATTATTATAAATTATTATCTGCACCACTCTGACTGACTTGTAGAGTACCTAAGGCATTAACTTCTAGTGGTAAGTGACCCTGACTGCTAAGCTGGAGGTCGTGGGTTCTTTCCACCCAAGAACAAACTTTGTGTGATGAGCATGATTATTTGTTCTGTGTCTGGATGTAATGTATAAATACATACATATTATATGCACTTATAATTATATAAGTACTAGCTGCCTCCCGCGGTTTCACCTGCATTAAAAATGTTAAGGGTGAACAACCCTTATCACTTAGGGGTATGAAAAATGGATAGTAGCCGATTCTCAGACCTACTGAATATGCATATAAAATTTGGTAAAAATCGGTAAAGCTGTTTCGGAGGAGTAAGGTAACTAACATTGTGACACGAGAATTTTATATATAAGATGTATATCAGTGGTCTGGTTACCATACTACAAGAAAGATAATATTACCGTGGTACAAGCTGTGCTTAGTTTGGGATCAGATGGCCGTGTGTGAGTTGTCCCAAAAATTGTTTTACCATTATTATGCATAAAGTTTAAATAAATAAATAAATGCGGACAAAACCGCGAACAACAGCTAGAGACACACTACATAATAATTATTTATGTGTTAATATTATTTCACACTTTGGTAATTATGGGTATTACATAGGTACTAAGGAAATTACTGAATGAATCATAAGACTATTATACTGGAGTTTAAAAATCCAAGAATTGGACAAGTTTTTTTTTTCTAAAATTGGTTGTCAATAGTGCTGATTCTCTTGTTCACAAACTTAACTAAATTTAAGTTAAATGCATCTTTCTCTTTCCATTTCTTAAAGAAAAGAACAGAAGAATCATTTATTTTTATTTTTATTTATTACATATGGGCTTGCTCTTGGTCCCAGACTAGCCCGAGGGCATAGGCGGGGCCTACGATGGAGGGAGCTCACCCAAAAGATGCCTATGCACTCTTCTCTTGAATACATCCGGGTTATATGCATTTGGGAACACAGACTTTTAATTTAATCCTGAACACAGGGAATTTAATCCTGTAATAGTTTAATCCTGTCAAATTAGTCAGCGCCTGAAGAAAATTGACATATATTTAGTCGCAATGTTTTTAAATCGCGTCTAAATTATCTATGGAGTGTCTAAAGACAGGACTTAACTAATATTTTATCTTCTGTCCTTTTCTTAATTAAATGGAAAGATAAAGATGCACTTAACTTAAATTTACGTTAGTTTGTGAATAAGAGAATCGGCACCATTATCGTGATGACACAGTGGTTATTTTTAATGACTTTTTCAATTCATTTTAAGAAAATGACAAAGAAAGACAAACATTTTTTTATGGAGGGTAAATCGTCAAATGGCTTCTCCCGCCCTGGGCGGGGCGAGAGGGCGTGTCAGACTGTTACTGACTAAAACCCACCCTTGTCCCTTCGGTTACCCTTTATGTTTTGCCGCGGTAACTATTAGAACTATTCCGCAACCATTGTTTGTTTAATAAACTCACCGTTTTGAAACGAACAAATACTACCTGTAAATGGTTAAGTTTAATAAATGATTTTGACTTTGAATTTGAGGTGGTAAAAACTGCATATTTAATAAAATTATTGTCAGAGGACAGATTTTGACTAAAAAAATAATGTTTTTATAAATTATGTTTTTATTTCCTCATAATTATTTTGTCTGGTGCATGCTGCAAAGTGCAGTAAATGTTTCTCTGTACATATAAATTTGAATCTTAAACGAAATCGAAACTACACTTACATAAAATATTATTTACATTAAATAATTTAAAAAATCATAGAAATTTGTGCTGAAAACCTGATGACCCAGTGGTTAAGACGCCCGCCTCTCATGTGAGAAGTTGTGGGTTCGAACGGGCAAGTACCAATGTAACTTTTTCAATTCATATTACTTTCCGGTCATATGAAGGTCCTCGAAAAATGATTCCGCAACGAAAACGCGCTTTTCGATAACTTTTACGTTGTTCAACTTAATATTTATTATCAATTTTAGACTTATATTCCTTTTAACCTTTCAACAACTTAGCGACAGCCGGCTGTCGGTCTGCTATTGTCTTTCTATAGTGTCTCGAATCACGTGTGTTCGAAGGATTAAGTCCAGAATCCTAACGAAGTTTTCCTTCACCGGTGTCATTGATGTCCAAGATAAAATAAGAAAGTAATCATCATCATATCCCTAGTCGCGGTTCTGCGGATGGCGAGCGATGGGTAGCTCGCCGCCCGGCTAGGACCAGGACCGCGTCGACGGCGCGTTAGTGTTCCACGCGCGCCTCAAAGAGAAGGAGTCAGCACAGGAAGGGGCCCAACAGGGACAACGCCTGCCGGGGTTGCGGAATGTGTATAATAGTTACCGTGACCCTGGAACATAAAGGGCAATCGAAGGAACATGAGTGGGTTTCAGTCAGTAAGAGTCTGACACGCCCTCCCGCCGCACCCAGGACGGGAGCAGTCATTGGATGATTTCCCACTCACCAAAAAAAAAAAAAACATCATATCCCTAGCATTTTTTTCAACTTTGTGGTCGACTTCCAGCCTAAACGGATTCAGCTGGATACCAGTGTTTTACGTGGAGCGACTACCTATCAGACCTCCACAACCCAGTAATTGGGCGACACGCTACCTCTTGGTTAGACTGGTCAAACTTTTTGGCTACCCATAACGACTGTCAAAGTTCTTCGAATGACAACCGGGACCAACGGCTTTATGTGCTTTCCGAGGCACGGGATGTCAGTGATGTCCAAGAAAAACTTTAGAAAATATGTACATAGATATGAAAAATTAACATTGGTCATTGTCAGGATTTGAACCCACAACTTCTTACATAAACACTGCTATCAGCTCAAAAAATCAACACAAAAAAATAAAAAGAGATTTACAAAAAAATCTTAAAAACAGCTCGTGAGGGATTTGAACCCCCGACCACCACAGTGTTCTTTTTATATTTGAATGGGCGCTCTAACCGCTGAGCTAACGAGCCTATATCAACAACTGCGAAATTGGTGACCTATTTCTGAGTGGTGACGTCATGAGAACGATATGAAAAGATACTGTATTGTATAAACGCGTGTTTAGCTCTAATCCATACAAATCCGTACTTCCGTACTAATATAATAAATGCGAAAGTAACTCTGTCTGTCTGTCTGTCTCTTCTTCACGCCTAAACCGCTGAACCGATTTGAATGAAATTTGGTACAGATATAGTCTGGGACCCGAGAAAGGACATAGGATAGTTTTCATCCCTGATATCACGCAGACGAAGTCGCGGGCAACCGCTAGTACATTTTATATAGGGAAGTGTGTGTGTGTCTGTCTGCCTATTTGTCCGTCTTTCACGAAGAGAGACTGAAAGATGAATGAATTTACGTGATTTTTTTGAGTGGGAATAGTTGAAGAGGTGGAGAGTGACATAGGCTACTTTTTGCCTCTTTATAAAGCGAGCGAAGCCGCGGGAATATTCGTATAACAAAACCGGTCCCTATTGTGCCATTATAAAATACTGTGTCATATTTTATTACGCAATTTTATTCGTTAATCGCTGATAACGTAGCTCTAATAATTACAAACAAAAATACAAAAATACTTCATTAGTTTTGATAAGAGACTTTACAAAGAGATAACATAATGACGAATCATGGAATTGTCAAATCATAATTGCGGAATGTTTATAATAGTTACCGTGACCCTGGAACATAAAGGGCAATCGAAGGAACATGAGTGGGTTTTAGTCAGTAAGAGTCTGACACGCCCTCCCGCCGCACGCAGGACGGGAGCAGTCATTGGATGATTTCCCACTCACCAAAAAAAAAAACTTACATACTTCAATAATGAATTCAAACACAAAGCAATGTTTTAGAGGTTTACTGCCGACAAACTGTGCTGCAGTTTGGCAGATTTTTTTTATATAACACTTACGTACTTTTTTCTAAATAAACCATAAAAAAAGATACAGTAGTTTCGGAGATTAATAAGGGTAACATCAGATCGACAAACAGAATCAGGAATGATCCAACTCAAATCATTCATTTCTAATAGACCTTTTAGAAGAAACTTTAGAACGTCAAAAGAAAGAAAAATGGATCTAGTTGCCAATTCCAACAAGTTGATTCGTATGGAGAAGAATGGGCATGAAACTCCATACTTCATCATCTCCCTAGCCTTTTCCCAACCGTGTTGGAGTCGGCTTCCAGCCTAACCGGATTCAGCTGGATACCAGTGTTTTACGTGGAGCGACTGCCTGTCAGACCTCTACAGCCCAGTAACTGGGCGACACGATACCTCATGGTTAGACTGGTCAGAGTTTCTGGCTGGAGTGACGACTGTCAAAGTTCTACGAATGACAACCGGGACCAACGGCTTTACGTGCTTTCCGAGGCACGGGATATCAGTGATGTCTAAGATAAACATATGAAATGAAAAAGTCACATTGGTACTTGCCCGGATTCGAACCCACAACCTCTTACACGAGAGGCGGGCGCCTTATCCACTGGGCCATCACGACATGAAACTCCATACTTACTCTTTTAAAATAATGTTATTACCAGTTGTTCCAATACTATTTGTACATGGTTAAGTGTGAAGAGTGGAACATTTACGTCAAAAAAAGTATACAATCCATACTAATATTATAAATGGGAAAGTGTGTCTGTCTGTCTGTCTGTCTGTATGTTTGTCTTTCTTTCACGGCAAAACGGAGCGACGAATTGACGTGATTTTTTAAGTGGAGATAGTTGAAGGGATGGAGAGTAACATAGGCTACTTTTTGTTTCTTTCTAACGCGAGCGAAGCCGCGGGCAAAAGCTAGTTATAAATATAACCATAACAATTATATAATTATTTAACCCGCATGGCAGCTTGTGGCAAGCTGTTGGGAGACCCCACGGACCTGACCTCCTGGGAGACCCTTTGTTTCAATTTGTCAGTAAAGTATTCCAGTAAGATGCTGGTAGGGATTTTGAACCTACTTCCGGGATTGTCCTGATAGCCGTGGAATACCTCTCCACTCCTCCACACCTCAAGATATGTTGCCCCCTTGTCGCTACGTCACTTTGTGCTAGCTGTCGTTTACTGAGTGTGCGAGTCACCCTGCCATTTTGTCCGTGCTTGCAAACATTGGTCAGGAAGGGGCCATAGACCTTCAAGTAGCCTTAGGTAACGAAACCTAATAAACAAACCAAACCCATAGTCCAATATTTTTAAATTACACATCTGTTCTTTTCTGATTAATTTCGTTGCGTGATCCAAGACAGTTGAATCGTTTCTCCGGGACTCGTCGAGCTTCATTGCTCGGCGCTTTTCTGGCGGACTCCACTGTTGATTCTGGCTTTCAGGAGTTGCAGTGGTTGGGAATAGTGTAGTGGGATTGTTCCAATAAAAAAAAATCCAGTATAGACCAACAAAAACCGGAGTTCACTAACATTTAGTGTAACATATTTTGAATTTGAACTAGCTTTTGCCCGCGACTTCGTCCGCGTGGAATAATAGTTCCCGTTCCCGGGGGTTTTCCGGGGTAAAAACTATTCTATGTTCTTTCTCGGATCCCAGGCTATACCTGAACCAATTTCATTCAAATCGGTTCAGTGGTTTAAGCGTGAAGAAGAGACAGACAGACAGAGAGAGTTACTTTCGCATTTATAATATTAGTACGGATAACTCCATCCCCAAAGATGTAACATCGTGGATGGAAGTTCGACATTCACACGGGCGAAGCCACGAAAAGTAGTAGGAGTATAAAACAAAGAAAAAGATCGAAATACTGCCCTTTCAGAAAATATTTCCTTTGACATTAACTAAGTACGTCTTCTCGGCATCTACTATTAGTACAGAGGACCCATCTCAAAGATACATTGTAAATAATTCATCATTGTTCATTGACCTTTGAGTTAAAAATGATACTATTGTTATTTTTTGTCGTGATGGTACAAGAGTGGGTAACAAACAGAGTTGAAAGTCTGTAGGGTGTCCCGGCACGTATTTACCCGACTGCCGTGAGGTAGGGATGTTAAAAATCGATTATTTGAAAATAATAATCGATTTTTTAACATTCCTACCGTGAGGATGGTTGTGTTTTTTGAGCGTATGTATGTATGTATGTCTCATTCTATGGCACGCTCTACAGCCTAAACCGTTAAACGGATTTCGACATATGAAGTGTCATAGAATTTGGGCGGAAGCGACGCCTGGCTGTGACCACTGTAGCAACGGTCGCCTGGAGGACACGGTGGAGGTGTGCCCCGCATGGGCGAGCCATCGCCGTGTCTTCGCAGAGGCGATCGATGGGGGTGATCTCTCGCGTCCAGCGCTGGTCTAGGTCATGCTCCGGGCGAGACTGAATGGGAAGGCGTCGCCTCCTTTCGAGAAGCAGTCATGCTGGCGAAGGAAGCGGCGGCGCGCGTGAGGCACCGTCAAGCGCCACGCCCATGCAGGGCAGGGACCCAGGCATAGACGTCGAGAGTCGCAAGATGACTACCGGCCACAGTGGGAGCGGGACTGCGGACGGCGAGTGATGGGTAGCTCGCCGCCCGACTAGGAGCAAGCCCGTGTCGACGGCGCGATTTATTCCAGCGCGCCTCAAACAGCAGTCCGCACGTTAAGGGGCCCTCTTGGGCCAATAAATAAATAAATATGAATAAATAAATATCTTCGGACAACTCACACACGGTTATCTGATCCCAAGCTAAGCAGAGCTTGTGTTATGGTAATCAGACAACTGATATACATACTTATATAATGTTTAAATACATATTATAGATAAATAACACCCAGACACAGAACAAACAATTATGCTCATCACACAAAGTTTGTCCTGGGTGGGAATCGAACCCACGACCTCTGGCTTAGCAGTCAGGGTCACTGAACACTAGACCAACAGGCCCGTCGAGCCAATGACTGCGGGGTTGCGGAATAGTTCTAATAGTTACTGAGGCCCCAGAACATAAAGGGCAACCGAAGGAACAATAGGGTGGGTTTTAGTCACTTACCGCCTTATTACAAAACAAGGTTTTTCTCTAAACCAGGTTTAAACCATTGAGCTAGGTTTTGTATTTAGAATCTTGATCGTATCAGAATAAGATTCAAATTACAAAACCTGGCTCAATGGTTTAAACCTGGTTTAGAGAAAAACCTTGTTTTGTAATAAGGCGGTAAAAGTCTGACACGAAGGGCGGGAGAAGTCATTTGATGATTTCCCATCCACAAAAAAAAACCCTAAAGGGGTAAAATATGGGATGGAAGATAGTATATAGATAAAGAAAATGCCACCTTATCAAAACTGATTTCGAGTTCGCATGAATCCGCAATGTAACTTTTTCAAATCATAAATATACTTTCTAAAGTTTATCTTGGTCATCACAGACATCAGTGAAGGAAAACATCGTGAGGAACCTGTGAATATAAGTCCGAAATCGCCAATCCGCCTTGAGCGCGCGTGGTGATCAACGCTCGTGCCTTCTCTGTATGAGAAGAGGCCTTTGCCCTGCCGTGGGACAGTAGTAGGCTGATATTATAATATATTATTAATTATTATATGAATCTGCGATGACCTACCACAATAACATTTAAAGCTGTTTTTTTTTGTATATTTATAAACAAAAGTTGATTTAAAACCGAAGGTTACTGATAAACATTTACAAATAATTGAAAATTGTTTACAAATTAGCTATGTCAAGAATCAATAATAAAGAATTAAAATGTCATGGATAAAATCTATGTTATTATGTCAGATAAAAAAAAATAGTAGATTTAAAAAATAGAAGATTAGTTTTTGTTTACAATTCGCAAATTGAATAATAAAATCTATTAATTCAATTAATTATTATTTAATCAACCAACTCAAGAAAGGAGGAGGTTCTCAATTCAATTGGTTATGGTTATTTTTTATATTTGCTACGCAAATACTCGCGTTCTTTAAAATATGATTCCAAACTTGACAGAGTCTGTGCTATGGTAAACAGATATACGAGTATGTAATAAAACAAACCTTTCCTACAGTAACTAATCTTAGAGAAAGTATACATATTACATTATAAATCTCATTTTGTGGCTATGTGGCCCTTGCCTACCAAAAAGTTGCCAAAGGCGAATTAGAACTCTGCGGATGGCGAGCGATGGGTAGCTCGCCGCCCGGCTAGGACCAGGACCGCGTCGACGCGACGGCGCGTTAGTGTTCCACGCGCGCCTCAAAGAGAAGTCAGCTCGAGAAGGGGCCCAACAGGGCCAACGCCTGCCGGGGTTGCGGAATGTTTATAATAGTTACCGTGACCCCGGAACATAAAGGGCAACCGAAGGAATATGAGTGGGTTTTAGTCGGTAAAAGTCTGACACGCCCTCCCGCCGCACCCAGGACGGGAGCAGTCATTTGTGTTTTACCACTCCCCAAAAAAAAAATGGCGAATTAGAACCATTATACAAAGTTACAATGTTTTTATTTTGTATAAAATTCAGTCTCTGTTGGATGCTTACTCTGTTACTTAAAGTCAAAGAGTTTATTATTTATATTGAACGCATATTTTTAAATGTGACCTTTAATGAGGAATGTACAGATGAGTACACAAGTGTTGTACGCTTAACTACATAGTTGTCTCCTGTGGGTGTACCCGTGTTTTTAGCTACTCCTTCTAGAACCCAATTGGTTTTACCATTAACTATAAAAAACGGTAATGGTATTTTAGAAGGACAATGAAATAAAAAATATATTATTTAAAAACCAAAACCATCATAGACTTAAAAGGTGAGTCGCTTTAAATCTTTTATTTCATACTAGCTTTTGCCCGCGACTTCGTGCGCGTGTAATAATAGGTCCCGTTCTAGGTCCCGTTCCTGGGGGATTTCCGGGATGAAAACTATTCTATTATGTCCTTTCTCGGGTCCCAGACTATTTCTGTACCAAAATTCATTTAAATCAAAAGACAGACAGAAAGACAGATAGAGTTACTTTCGCATCTATAATATTAGTATGGAGTATGAATTATGAACTTTCTAAGTTAACTTAGAACGTCAACTTCAACTTTTATATATATTATGGCAATCCACCGAATTTTCGGTAATTTCTGCCAATGTCCAGTTTGAAAATAATATTTTAGTGACAATTGTACGGTTATTAAATTATAGTATGGAGATCATACACGTGTTCTTATAACCAAGAACACGAGATGACTCCACTTAGAACGTCACTGACATCCCGTGCCTCTGACAGACGTACAACGGTTGATCCCGGTTGTCAAACAAACATATTTAACAGGCCCTAGGGGTAGTCAGAAGCCAGAAAGTCTAAGCCAGGGTATCTAGTAACTGGGCTGGGTTGTCTGATAGACAGTCGCTACATGTAAAACACTGGTATTCAGCAGGCTGGAGCCGGTTATAATGGAAGCCGACACTAACATAGTTGGGAAAAGGCTAGGGAGATGATGATGACTTAAATACTAAGGGCCGTTTTTTCAATCGTCAAATAACTTTTATCTGAAGAGTAAGTTTGACGTTTTGACAGCTTTTGTATAGAAAATATGTCAAACCGACATATTTAATTCTCAGATAGAACTTAACTGATGATTGAAAAATCAGCCCTAAGTCGTGTTTTGTGTATCTTTTAATAAAATTTTCTTAATAAAAGAAAAATCTAGAAAAATAGTGCTTTCATTGATATTGAAACACTTTTCTAGACAAGTGTACAACAGTTCAGATCATTTTAAGATATAAATGTAGTACTTAATACTAAAACATCTTTATTTAAAGACTTGCTGTCACTTTTGATTTTAGCGTAATGTTATATAATTCTATATAATCTCACGTATTTTAGTTCCTTATTTCAATAAAAATGCATAATTGAAGGAGTTGATTTATGGACAAATCATTTTTATTTTTTGATTGTATACGGTTTAAAGAAAATGATTAATAATAAATAATTAAAAAACCAATGTCACTACTTCAATTCATACTATATATCAGACAATCGATCTAACAAAGTAAGGGTGACACGATAGTTTTACCCAGTAACTAGGTTGTGGAGGTCTGATAGGCAGTCGCTCCACGTAAAACACTGGTATCCAGCTGAATCCGGTTAGACTGGAAGCCGACACTAACATAGTTGGGAAAAGGCTAGGGAGATGATGAAACGAAATAATTTTATTATTTTTAGTCATTGCCATTTTGGCAAGAAACCTATTATTATAAAAATATTAAAATATCAACTTGCTTAGGTGACAATAAATCATATTTTTGATTAGTTATAAATATGAGTTTATACATATTATATTATATTCGAATGATATAAATTATGAGGTGACTAAATATATTTATTGGATTGTTTAACAAATATCACGACTTAGTTTAAAATAGTAGCTTTTTTCTGTCTGTCTATCCATCTTTTAGATTTGTAACCCCTAACTAATTTACAAACTTGTTGGTTGGACGGGGTTCGATTCCCACCCAGAACAAACTTTGTGTGATGAGCACGATTGTTTGTTCTATGTTTGTGATTTATTTTTTTAAATAGGTACATACATAATACAGATAAATATTTATAATATATTTTTAAATTAAATAATTATGTTTATCAGTTGCTAGACAACTACCACACCGTACTATAGCACAAGCTCTGCTTAGTTAAGGATCAGATGGCCGTGTGTGAGTTGGCCCAGGATATTTATTTATTAAAATCATGATTCCGCATAATTGTAAAATCACATATAACATAATTTATTTAAAATGCTTCTGAAACCCTGGATACTTTGTGAGGAAACCGGGACTTGTTGTTATTTTATAAAATTACTAAGCGTACAAAAAACGTATGGCCTGATTGATAGTTCTAGCCCAAAAGACATACTTCGACTAGAGAGGTCACATAATGCCGGGGTTGCGGAATGTTTATCATAGTTACCGTGACCCTGGAACATAAAGGGCAACCGAAGGAACATGAGTGGGTTTTAGTCAGTAAAAGTTTAACACCTAGGACGGGGGCAGTCTATGATGATTTCCCACCCCAAAAAAAAAAGAGATCACATAATCAAAATTCAAGCCCCCAACCCCCAACTCCTAAAAGCCAGAATCAACAGTGGAGACCCCAGAAAAGCGACGAGCAATGAAGCTCGATGAGTCCCGGAGACACGATTCAAGTGTCTTGAATCCCGCAACGACATTAATCAAAAAAGAACAGCGGAGGAGTAAGACAACCATGATTTTTCTCCATTTATAGCAGGATATAGAACGAAGTAAAGGATATCAACAAAAAAGTTTTCTCAATTTTGCCACTAATAAAAGATAAACATATATACAAAAAAAACTAATAAAAGATAAACATATATACTATAAATTTAACCCCGTAGCTACCTACGGGGTTAAATTTATAGTATTAGTGGCCAAATTGTAGGGAATAATTTTCTTATTCGTTCTTATTTTACCAAAGATTTCATTTATGTGATTTCTCTTAGTCGAAGTCCAGTCAAATAAGGATCCCAATTTCGACCAATAGGCGAAAATGACGGCGGCGAAAATTAAGCAAATGAAGAATGACGAAAAAAAGTAATTAGTCCGTTAGTTAGATTATCAAAAAATTTAGAACACGTAGGTATATTTTCTTTTATCTCGTAATCGAAAAATGACGACGATACAGTGCGTCGAAGTTGCGCATGACGTCACGATCTGATACAATTTTTGCTGCACGGGTGACGTCAAAAGCACTCCGGAACTTTGTTGCTCTTTATCTTTGTATTTTTTTATTAATTAGATCAAGCAAAAAATACGTGTCCCGTATTTTTGGCCGGTCTATCAGACGGACTAAACAGAATGCTATTTTTTGTCGTCATTCGTATTGTTGACTCAGATCCTGGATTTTATGACCCCATGACTTCTTCCCTGGTACCGCACTTGACTTTGATTAAAGAGTATGGAGAGACCGCCTCCCTCTGGATCTATCTTTGACCTTGATTAACGGCTTAACGAGTAAGAACAATACGGTATTTGACACTATTAACCGATAAATCTAAGACATATTTTTACAAAACCTATCTTTTTATTAGTCCTAAGCATCGGATTTGTTTTTATTTACTGTAAAATTGGATTTTTAATTGCTTTAAAATCAATAAATAGTTAGTCAATAGGGTTGCTAGCTTGTGACGTCACAAGCTGGTATTGGCATACAAAGTCTATTGGAGAATTGGGTTTTGACAGCTCATAAAAAGTACGTCAATTGATGATGGTGTCAAATACCGGATTGAAATAATCTTCATTGCCAGGATATTAAGAAACATTTGAACATTGCGTAGGCGTGCCTATACAGCTTGGAAGTAGGTTAAGAGACGATAAGTGATTATTGTGAATAGCAGATAATCAGTGGGTGTCAATAATATCTAGGTTATAATATTATCCTATTCTATAACTTATGACTATTATAAACGCGATGAAGGAGCTCATTTATCGAAATCTCTATATTTTGACGTTTTTGTGGGAGTAAAGCCCCGTATTCATAGTAAACATTTGTTTAGCAACTGTTGATCAACTGATGTTGTCTCTCGCCGGGCGTCAACTCTGCAGTATGGCGTGATCAACACCGCAACACAAGTGTTGCCCGTAATATGATGACAGCAACTCGCCAACATGTTTATGCAACCATGTTGCTAAGCAAAATGTTTACTATGAATACGGGGCTTAACTCACATAATAAAATAAATTAAATAAATAAATATTTTGGGACAAGCAGTGCCAGTGTGTAATCAAACAAATGAAAGTCTACTAGGTATTTGTTTTTTATTGAGAAAGAACTTAAAGCTAGAATCAACAGTGCAGTCCGATAGTAAAGCGCCGAGCAATGAAGCTTGAATCCGGAGAAATGATTAGAGAACTATCTTGGAGCCAGCAACGCAATTAATAATTTATACTACGAGAGAATTAATCGAAAAATCATAGCAATCCTTTTTATGGATATTGGCAGTCGAATATAAACTGCAATAGTAGATGTAATGATATGCTGATCTTATCCATTCAAAAATGCAACATGGCGTCTCATTTAACATACATAATTAATTTCCTAACCAAGGCTTATTAGCATTCCTAATTATGTCAATAATCTATAACTAATACTGTAAAGTGGAAAGATTTGTTTGTCTGTAATGAAGAAACTCTAAAACTACTGAACCGATTATAAAAAATTTTTTATCAATACAAAGCTATGTTTTCTGCTAGTAACATAGGCTATAACTTTACGCTATAGTCTAAAGAAGCGCAGCAGTAATCGACTTAACATAACGCGGGTAAAACCGCGGGGCTAGTTAAGTTATTGACAATAAGATTTATGTGACAGAATGACAACACAAAAAAAAGGTAGCATCATTTCTAATCGAATTCATTATGAAAATTGATTATTTTAAACACAAAAATCATGTATTTATTCATAGTTTATAATGTGTTAAGTTATTTAGAATAAAAGGTTTTAAATGCTTTGCAAAATAGGATTATGTATGATATTATTTCTTAATAACATTCTTGAATTAATAACTATTTTGTCAGAAACTTATCTATAGTAATTTTCCCAATGTCGTTTTTTGCGACATTTCACTTTAAATTAAATTAGGGCATTGGTTGCCAAAGTGGTTGACCAACGAAGGTCGCGGCGAGTAAAGAAAGAAAGAAAACTATTTTATTTGATGCACATTGACACACACAAAAAATTACGTTTGTGCATAAAGCATAAATAAATAAATTAGTCCATACTAATCCATAACCATACTAATTTTATATATGCGAAAGTAACTTTGTATGTCTTTCTGTCTGTCTGTCTCTTTGTCACGCCTAACTGAACCGGTTTGAATAAAATTTGGTACACTGAAAAAAATATTCGGTCCTATCACGAATTTTTGTTGATTTTACCAAACTTCTTAAGTTGGCGTTACCAAATTTATTTGGTAGATGACACCTATGTTTTGTTAATTTTTCAAAACATCAATTTTTTTTATAAAAATTGTTGGCAACTTAAAATTAATAATCCGTGGATCCACCTAAGACTCTCCTGACACATCTGCAGCGGTTTAACAACTTCTTAAGTTGGCGTTGTACCAAATTTATTTGGTAGATCCAAATAAATTTGGTAACGCCAACTTAAGAAGTTGTAGAAAATCAACAAAAATTCGTGATAGGACCGAAGATTTTTTTCTGTGTGCAGATATAGTCTGGGATCCGAGAAAGGACATAGGAGTTTTCATCCTGGAAATCCCCCGGGAACTGAAACTGGAAATAGTAAAGAAAACTAACACAGCGTGTCTCCCGTCAAATGCCTGACGCCGGTTTTCAACTGAACCTTAAATCAAGTGAACGATTGAAAAATGGTTTATTTACTCAGTTATTATTTATTACAAGCTATGTAAATTAAGGATCTATGATAGTCAATAGTCAAATCATTTATTTTCATTACACCAAAACTGGTAAAAAAGACTGACTTAAGGTAAACTGGTAGAAAATGCCTAAGGCATTAAGTCCGCCATTGTGCAATGTTTTTCTTTGTGCATAAAGTTTTAATATAATAAAAATAAATTAAATTGAGAACCTCCTCCTTTTTGAAGTGGGTGTAGGTTATTTGTGATCCACAAAAAAATATTTTTTCGAAGTTTCAACCTTAAGGAGTAAAATAGGGTAGATAATATGAAAGACAAAGAACTAAAACATTTTTAAACACAAATGCTCATGATAGGTTCATAATCCACTGCAAACCATTTTTTTTTTTTTTTTGGGGAGTGGGGAAATCATCAAGACGTCTCTCCCGTCCTGGGCGCGGCGGGAGGGCGTGTCAGACTTTTACTGACTAAAACCTACTCATGTTTCTTCGGTTGTCAAGTTTTCTACAAAATAAAAAAGTTTGGAGCCCTCTGACCAGATGAACATATTCTATTACGAATTTCCGTTACTTCGAGATTCTCTTACTTAATTTCCTGTTTAATATGTTAATTGTATAAATTAATTATTGCTATAGTAATTAAACACCCTTCATTACGTAAGACCAGTTCTTACTTATTTTACACCGGTTTTGATGGATAATACACAAGTTCAAAATGTCTAATTTTTTTTTATTATTTACTGTTAGAATTAGAAAGGTGGTTATTAGGGATTGCAAACCCTTATCCGTGCCTAATCCGAAAAATCCGCTTATCCGCATATTTTTACTAGACTTCCACATATAGTTTTTTTTTTAATATATTTAGATATAAATTAATTAGTCCGTCAGTCAGTCTTTGTTGCTCTTTGTCTTTGATTTTTTTATGAATTTTACCAAGCAACAAAATACGTTTCCCGTATTTTTAGCCAGTCTATCAGACGAACTAATTCTACAGTTAGAAGTTTTCCTATATACGGAGTGATACGGATGCGTCCAATTTAATCATCGTTTTATGACTTTTGTAAGCGGTGATGTAGAAAAATAACGTCTTAAAAAGAGAAGTCAGCCCTCAGAGAGCGAGATAAACATACGTAGGTAGGACTTTGTCTCAAACTGATGTTCTAAGTTTGTCTCCACATTTTTATTTATACCTTCATGGACCGATGTTGTTCTGAGGCTATGGATGCAAAGAAATGTTTAGCAATGTAACGGACACTGCCATCTATTGACGAAATATAGCAACAGAGCTATTTTTGATGATTTCGCTACTCGTTAATAGATGTCTCTAAATTCAATCAATAGATATCTCTAAAAGAGAACAATCAGTAGCATTGCTTGCTTCACCCAAGCCTCGTCAACTTTCAACGCATAATATATTATTATATTGATATTAATACTAATAAACTATTTGTAGTACAGTCTCAGTAACATTAGATCCGTTCCAAAAAAACTACCATTAATGACGCTTATATACTGCCATCTCTTGAAGTAAGTTAAAACCAGTACTGCTTATAGTAGTTTCACTATTCGCCAATAGATGTCGCTTTTTGACAATTGTATTTTATTTACTTAGTGCTTGTATCAATCGTTCCCTACCTAGTCTTGTCTAAACTATGTTGGGATCAGCTTCTGGTCCAACCGGATTCAGCTGGATGCCAGTATTTTACGTGCCTGACCGACACCCAAAACCCAGTTACTGGGCCAAGGCGACCCCTAGGTTAGACTGGTCAGACTTTTTGGCTTTTTACTACCCGTAACGACTGGTTAACTTGAGTGATGATGCAAATTGAAAAAAAACATATTGTACATAAAAAGGTTTTTAAATAAATCTGCTATTTGGATACTACATTTGCCAACGTCCATACTACGTTGAATACACCGGTTCTCGTCCGATCACCGAAGTTAAGCAACATCGGGCGCGGTCAGTACTTGGATGGGTGACCGCCTGGGAACACCGCGTGACGTTGGCTTTTTGAAGTTTTTTTTGCACTTAAATAAAGGAAATTTTATGTTTAACGCATACCTATCTTGGCAGAGATTTGATTTTTTTATTGTTCGCAATTTCCCAAATAGATTTTATCAAATTGTAACTCAATTGTTTAGAATAGAATAGGTTTTTATTTGCAAGTAGTTATGATCATTTAATATTATAACGAAATTCAAGTCTTTAACAACAAAATATTAACTTTTATTACTTACTTACATTGTGACGAGGTACGTTAGTACTTATATCTCGATGGTGGCGAGTTTTATCTTAAAAATGCACAAAACGCCAATCGCGTATCGTTAACTGATGTTGTGGTTGGTATAACCATAGATCTGGCGTCGGTTGCTTTGGGCAACCGAAAATTTTTCCGGGTCATGTGGCGTCGGTTGCTTTGGGCAACCGAAAATAAATGCAAAAAACATGTAATAAATAAATTAATTTTATTTTAGAATCATGACTGAATAGTATTATTTTAGTCGATTAAAACTATTGTCTATGATTTTCTTCACCTTAAAAAGTACATATGGCCACACTGAGTGAACCATACATAACATAAACAAAGAGAACCACTTCAAGACAGTAAGACAGATTAATGGAATAGGTGTTTTGTTTTAATTTATTACCCCACTTGGCGTTGATTAAATATAAAGGTCTTGGTATCATTTGAAAGGAAAATAAGTCTAGTTTATTGTAAAATAATTTTATTTGTAAAATCCTCTTTATTTTCTGCTCATGGCCTACATTTATAAAAATTACAGTGTTATTTTACCCCGTTTTTTATGTTTGATCCTGTTTTAAGTACTAATTTATTAACATTACCCAATTATTTTAATATACGTTTTAACCTACACACTTCCACATATTTTTACATGTTTTTTCATTGCTGTAGCTATTATATTTTAGCAGATATTAATGTTTTTAGTGACTCGGGTCACGCGGAGTTCGAGAGCGTCATTTTCGCGCGCTCTGATATTCTGTGCACTGTCAGGGTAAATTACGCGTTGTCTATGCACCGCCACATCTGTGGATAATAACTTATAAAACAAGTATATTTTTGTATTTAAATAAAAAACAATTAAATTTTAAGATCTTTAATAGAGATATTCAATTGCTATAATACAATCAAAGAATAATATTATTTGTTACAATGAGTGAGGCGGTGAATGTCAGCTGTCAGTTTGACATATTATGCTATCTGACATAACATTATGTCAGATTAGCTCAAATAAGAAGAATAAAGTTCACAAATCCCATTATTTAAACCTTCGAACCCACGTGATTTAGGACACAATAGAAAGACAATAGCAGCGAGAAAGCCGGCTGTCGCTTAATCGTTGAAAGGTTAAGAGTTGAAGTTGACAATACAAATCTGACATAATCATTAAAATTTTATCTAACAACTTAATTTCGCGTGGTCTGTGTTTTGCAAAAATCTGACACGACATAGTTGTGTCAGATAGTAGAACCATGCCAAACTGACAATCTTACATAATGTTATGTCAGATAGTACAATAATATCAAAATGACAACAGATCATCACCGCTTATAATCTGTGTAGCACTTAAAAATACATTTCAAATGGCAAAGATTAAAAAAAAACATGTTCAGATTTTATTTGACATTCTTACATACCTACATATTATAAAACAGTCACTCGCTGTGTCTGTCAGTTCACAGCAAGCTTAAGAACTACTGAACAGATTTTCATGCGGGTTTCTCCAATACACAGATTGATATAAAAGAAAAGTTTTATGGCCAGTTTCACATTATTCTGATAAGTTCTGATTAAAATATCTTGTAGATAAATTCATACAAAATCTATTTAATTTTTGAATTTATCTTATAGATGAGGACAATTTCGAGGTTGTTAAACAGACCCTTTATAAAACATTCATATTCAAATTATTATACTAGGTGTATTTTTGGTCTTGCACAACCCGCTTGGAGATGGTTCTACCCATAAAAACAAACAACTTTTATTATGGAACCAACTCTGAAATCTCGAAAAAAATATCAGCCGTGTCTAACAAAAGTTCAATGCTCCCGATCATAATGTATGAAACAGCAATTTTTTTTAAGATTTTGAGTTGGTTCCATAATAAAAGTTGTTTGTTTTTATGGGTACAATCATCTCCTAGCGGGTTTTTAAAGACCAAAAATACACGTTGTATAAAGATACAGTTTTTTTTTCAGTAATTATCGCACAGCCAATACTATGAAACTAGAAACATGAAAATTGCACAATAGTTACTTTTTATAACGTAGAGGCGCATTAAAAAGAGATTTTTAAAAAATACCCCCTCCTAAAGGGTAGAAAAAGGGGATGAAATTTTTTACGAAAAATCGCGAGTGAAACCACAGGAAATAGTAGTGAAATCATCAGCCTCTATAACAATACAATCTTATAACTTATAACTCTATACATAATATCAATTATATACATCATCTCGACTCGTATACAATTAAATGTAAAGCTATATTTACAATTTTATTATTTAATATGAGATTACATTTAATTTAAATAGTTTAGGTACTTATTACTACAATACAATTTTGGGAAGGTTGCAGTCATATTATGTTGTGTGACTTCATATACCTATCAATAATACGGTAGTTTACACCATTATCAATTGACGTACATTTTATGAGCTGTAAAACGCAATTCTCCAATAGATTTTGTATGGCAATGGCAACTTATGACGTCACTACAATAACAACTCAGTTGACTATCTATTTATTGGTTTCAAAGCAACTAAAAATCAAATTTTATAGCAAATTGAAAATGAACCGATTTTATTGGGCTGAAATTAAAAGAGGTTTTATAGAAATTGTGTCTAACATTTATTGGTTAATAGAATAAACTACCCAATTGACAGAAATTCTAATTTTGACAGATACTCCCTCGCTGCCTTTTTTTTTTATTTTGTTAAACCGTTTTATAATAATTTGTCAAACTAATTTAAAGTAAGTAATTATTACTTCATATTCGAGACAAGTCAAGATGCGATTAATATGATTATGTGATGTTTGGTTCATTAATATTTTTATATAAAATTATAATATATATCTCACTATATATATATCACTATATATCACTTTTCCAAAAAAATACAGAGGTCGTCCACAGAAGCACTAGATTCCCACACAAATTATGGCTCCCAAGACAACGCACTGCGATGCACAGCAAAAATTCATACTGTATGGCTATAAGAATTTATAATAAGCTGCCTAACTGCCTGAAGAGCCTTGATTTTAACAAATTTAAAAGAAAGTTGTTTGAATTCCTAATAAACAAATGTTATTATTCAACGAAAGAATTCCTAGATGACAGAAATATGTAGAATAAAATAAAATGTATATGCCTAATTAGTTACTTAAGGGTTTAGCTATTTAAGATTAAAAATTTGTACACCAGAAATGGTAGAATATAAGAAACTTATTATATAATGTTATCATCTATTGTACTATATTCTTACAAATAAATCATTCTTTCTTTCTTTCTTTCTTTCTTTCTTTATAAATATAAACTCAACTGGTAATTGGGTAGTTTCCACCATTAACCAATAAATGTTAGACACAATTCCTATAAAACCTATAATAATTTCAGCCTAATAAATTCGGTTCATTTTCAATTTGCTATAAAATTTGATTTTTAGTTGTGTTGAAATCAATAAAATAGATAGTCAACTGAGTTGTTATTTTAGTGACGTCATAAGTCGCCATTGCCATACAAAATCTATTGGAGAATTGCGTTTTGACAGCTCATAAAAAGTACGTCAATTGATAATGGTGGAAACTACCGTATTAGTGACAAATATTTGAACGCCCAAAAGATTTTTTCGCCCTATTTTATTACTACAAACTGTATTAATTCATTATTTTTAAATTAAAAACAATTAATTTTGATACTTTTTCTTATGAACATGCAATATAAATAAAACAATTGTACAATACGTTAATTTATTAAAAAAAGTTTATTCAAAATGTCCTTTTTTTAATATCAGTACGAAACAAGTGTCTACGTTTTGGTATCGCACTGAGTACAAACTATTGTCTATACGTATGGTATCTTACACTAGGCAGAATATTATACAACATGTCCCGGAATAAAAGCACACCACCAGACACCCCAATTAGAATATTATGTTATAATCATAATACATGCACTGAATTTTTATTATTATGTTTAAAACACTGTTTTTTTATAAATTAGTAGTACAGATTGTGGGAGAAAATTATAGTCACGTTACAAATATACGCATGCACACAGTCGCACTTGCATAAGGGTCTAGCGTAGTAGGTATTTCATCCATTTTAGTTTGTTTTGACTGTACAGCGGAACTGTGACAGCAGTTTACGTAGTTTTAATTATTTTTGGGATAAAATATTACCTATATTAAAAATTACAGAAATCGATTCAGTAAACGATTCTGAACAAACTATTTTCTCAAAGTGCATTAATTCAGTTACACATTGTATATTTTTTTAACAACAACATAATATGACTGAACCTTACAAGGGTGGGGAATGCACTAAAATAAACACTGGTTTTTTATTAAAACTAGCTTTTATCCGCGACTCTGTCTGCATACCATAAAACTTATGGCACACGAAACATTTTTATCAGTTAATATAAATTAACCTATAACCGCTTGTGTCGTATTTATACGACAAATACTTCCGTGTCCCTGCCCTGTGTCGTATTTTTACGACAAATGACATGCATCGTTTTTAGTGTATCGTACAGGTCCGTATTACTAATGGCGAGATATATAGACGTAACTAAGTAATGACTTTGGCTTAGCCATGTTCCGTCTCTATCGTACACTTGACGTTTGACAGTTTTGTAACAGTGACAGGTATAGAGCTAAGCCAAAGTCAGTGCTAAGTAACGTATATTTATCTCGCCATAAGACTCCGCTGTCTGTCTGTCTGTCTATTAGGCTGGGTCTAGCCGTGATAGTTAGACAGTTACCGGGGTTGCGGAATACTTCTAATAGTTACCGCAGCCACCGGAACAAGGGTGGGTTTTAGTCAGTAAAAGTCTGACACTCCCAACTCCAGCTCAGGGCGGGGGAAGTCATTCGATTCCCCATCCATCAAAAAACTATTGAAAAAGTTTATATAAAAATTAAATAACTGGAATATTACGGGCACTAGGGACACGCACGACATATTAAGCTTTATTTTTTAAAACGTTGAACAAAGTCCGCTAAAGATCATTAATTAATAAAACTGTAAAAGGCACTAATTGATGTAGGTTTTATAATAAAATACACCGCAATAATGCTATAAGTTTTATATTCGAGAGATCACATTGCGTCGCCATTTTGAAAATATCAACCAATCAGACGTCAAGTTACGTCAAATCGACCTAGGCACGATATTTCATCGTTTTATCAAAAATACGTAATATCACGCTTCAATTTACCTCCGAAATTTAAATATATTGTTATACTAAAATACTCAATCTTTTCAATTCATTTTTTTTGTGAAAATTTTTCGATAAATCATTTCATTTTACATCGCCATCTAATTGCTAATTTTACGTCATAGCGACACCTGAAACACGTACTTTATTCTGCATGGTTCGTTGCACAAAAAATGATGATTTATGTCTGAATTTTAAAAGAGAAGATAATCCCTGAGTTTGTTTCGGCATTTCTTCTCAAAGGTAGTCAGCTAAGAAATGCCGACTCCATCTAGTTTAAAAAAATATGTATGACATGTAAAAGTGATGTAATTTCATTTTACGTCAATTCGACGTAACAACAAGTCTTTTAGATTTAAAAATTTACTTCAACAGATGTAAAACCACAGCACACTTGTCATTCCGACAACAGACCACGCACTTTCATTGGCTAAAAACCATAAGGGTGCCTTTAGCACCATTTTAGTATGAAACCCTAAAAAGAATCAGTACTAGACGAATTAAGGCCAATGAGAACACGTTATTAACGATTCCTGCCATGTTTTTAACTGTATTTGCCCATCTGACATTTGTCTTTTCGACGTACAGTATACGTCAATTCGACGTAGATCTGTCGACTCGTATCAACTCAATCACTTCGTCGAAACATTGACGAAAATTGAAAGTAGCATTTACGTCAACCCGACGCAATTTACATCGATTCGACGAATACGTCATTCCGACGCATTAACATTACATGCAAGTCAATTCGACCAAAACTGACTACGCAACAAGCTCTCTTAATTTACTCTTTAAAAATCTAACCTTTTTATTAACAGCATTTTTATAATTATTCTTACTACTATCTATATTTTTATTACCAGTCTTTCTTCCCCGTACCCTTTCGTCGAATAGTTCGTAGAAATTCGGCAACGGCGTGTCTACGAGGTCCGGTGGTGATTGCGGTGATTCCGGTGATAAGTGGTGGTGATAGCTCGCCGCCATGTTTTGTATGAAATGTGTGAACATCGCCGTTTCGGTGAACCATTCGAGGAAATACTGGTTCTGTTTCGACGAAGACGCTTTAATGAATGATTCTTTCTGTAAGGAGAAATTTGAGACATGTTTTAGTCATTATTATATACCAAGAGACAATTTTTTTTGTGGTTTTCAACCACAGCCAAAATTAAAGAAAGAAAAATATTTATTTGGCACTCGTTAAGACACACACAGAGCAGAAAACCACATGTTACAAAAAAAACAATAATGCAGAAGAGCCAAATAGGTCTAGTTCAGCAAAAATGCCAGACAACTACGTTGCCTGACGCTGAATAGGTGAGACGACAAAAAAAAAAGTAACTAATCCGTCAAATATTTTATAAAAAAATTTCGGACACGTATTTTTTCTTTTTTCTCGTAAACGAAAAATGACGACGATACAGTGCGTTGAAGTTGTGCGTGACGTTGACGATCTCATACAATTTTTGCTGCACGGTGACTTCAAAACCCCCCACTCCGGAACTTTGTTGCTCTTTATCTTTGTATTTTTTTATTAATTTGATCAAGCGCAAAAAAGGTGTTTCGTATTTTCGGCGGATCTATCAGATGGACTAAACAGAATGTCATTTTTTTAATGCTGTCGTCATGCAAATTACTGATGCTAAAAACAATGATATTATAAGTAAAAGGTGTAGATAGGTTATAGGCAGTCAGCCAATTGCACTTTAAAATGTGGCTATTTCATCCACATTTCACCCCATTTACCTCAGTCGCAAGTTATATTCCTATTTTTCCCTCGCAATAATTCAATCATGCCATCCTACTTTGACATCTAATTGTATGTGTGCGCTAGTGTGCCGTTTTTGCAGATAGAATATTGTATAAGTAACCTATCTATCGGGGTTCTTGCAAAAAAAAGAAGAAACAAAAAATTATACTCTCATAACTGTTTTTTATATTATGCATACTGTTTTCTTTTTTTCTTTATTATAAGTGTAAATTTATTGTGTGTAGCCAGAAATAAAAGGCTTTTTATTTAACCTATATATACTTTTTTACTTATAATATCATGAAGTATGTACATAATAATATACTCACATCAAAAACAACTCCGTCCCGCCCCAAATCACCATCCTTAACTTCCGCCACGGCGAAAAATCGCCAAAAATCACCAAGAATGTCGACGAAAAATCGCAAAAACGCCTCTGCAATCATTACATTTCTCGTCTTGGTGTCCTCAGAACGGTCTTTGTTTTTGCTAGTTTCCATTTGAAGAGCAGTTTTTAATGTTTTGTAGCAAGGGGTCGGTAGGATGGTGGATTCGTCGCCTTGGTAGAATAGGACCTTCGATGGATGGGTCAGGTCTATTAGCATGCCCTGTGAAAGAGATAATAAATATTTTAGCAATGAGGGTTTTTGCGTATGAGAAATCCGCTCGATGGCAATACGTAGGCGTCAGGTCCAACTGCAGCATGATTGGTGAATATTTGAAATATCTGTCAATGTCATGCCGTTTTATCGACAGACATGTCAAAATTCACCAATCATGCTGCAGTTGGAGCTGACGCCTACGTGCTGCCAAAAAACCCTCATTGGTTAGCTTTAAAGACATTTTTGAGAACATTTTAGATACTTAACGTTTTTTTATTAAATAATAATAATATAAAGTCTTTCTATTGTGTCACGAATCATGTGTGTTCGAAGGTTAAAATCTAAAATGCCATATCATGTTACTTGTTACCTTACAAATAAAAAAAATAAAAAATTACAATTATAAAAAAATATATTGGATTAAACAGTAGGGAGATAGGTCAACACTTACTCAATATTGAGATTTGTGTGTAACAGCAACTTAAATTTACTTAGGGTGTTGGAGAAAATGTCTATATCGTCGGCAGAACATGATAGAAAGTTGTTTTGATTATATTATAAACACTAACTTTTGCCCGCGGCTTTGCTCGCGTTAGAAAGAGACAAAAAGTAGCCTATGTTACTCTCCATCCCTTCAACTACCTCCACTTAAAAAATCACGTCAATTCATCGCTCCGTTTTGCCGTGAAAGAAAGAAAGACAAACAAACAAACAGACAGACAGACAGACAGAAAGACACACTTTCCCATTTATAATATTAGTATGGATAATCATCTGTTTTCATTATTTTAAATATAGCTGTTGGTTTCCCATTTGAATAAATAAATAAATAACAAACTGACCTCTTCAAACACAACACCCGTCATATCCGCCTCATGTGGCGTGTGCAGCATCCCAGCTAAGATCGGAAGCGGCGCCTCTAACACCTCTCGTTGTATCTCCGCCGGTATCGACGAGATGAGCGGCTGTTGCCATACGAATGGATACAGCGAGCTTTGTAGCGCTTCTACGCAGGAGGATACGGATCTGTGGGCGGAGTGGTGATTAGTTTGTGGAGTGGTGATTGGTTTGTGGTAGGAGTGGGGGTTGGTGGGTGGAGCGGAGTGGTGATTCGTTGGTATGTGAAGTGGTGATGTGGAGATTGATTTGTGTGGGGTGGTAATTACATGGGATGTGGACTGGTGATGAATGTGAATGGCGTAAAGCTAACAAAGCCTTATGGAGAGTATTATGAAAGTGGCTTGTGTTGAGTGGTGATTAACAGAGGCCGGGGAGCAAGTGGTGATTAATGAGGATTAGCTCAACGACGCGTACAGAGTAAGTTGTGCTATGTACTTAACTGGTGTGTGGGTTGGGTGGTGATTAGCAAGTGTTCGAAGACGAAGTGGCGATTAATGAAACGGGTGGTTTTGTGGTGTAATTTGCTCACATGATTGTAATAAAGTGTTGTGCGCGATGGTTATCAAAGGGTGGTATGTTCGCCAAGTAGTATTTAATTTTGGCCAGGAGGTGATTAATTATTAATAACCTTAAGCGGCTAACGATTAATCACCTTTTATTGACTATACCTGAATCGATGTGTTTGTGGACGAATGAAAGGCAATTTTGTAGGGAATATGTACCTTAACTTATCACCAATAATGATGACTTTCCTCTCCAGCAGCAGCGAGCCGAAGACCTTAATCACCAGCCCGGCTCCCAACAGGTCCAGTAACACGGACAGATTGTCCTCGTCTACACGAGGCTCTATTGGACGTTTTATTATTTTTAACCTGAAAATAAAAACAAAGTTTTTATTTCAAATGTAGGATAGAGCTTTATATAGAATAAATTAATAACAATAAATATTTTGGGACAAGTCACACACGGCCATCTGATCCCAAGCTTTGCAAAGCTTATGTTATGGTAAACAGATTACTGATGAACATACTTATATATTTATAAATATTTAAATATTGATAAATTACACCCAGACACAGAACATCCAATCATGCTTATTACACAAAGTTTGCCCTAGGTGGAAATCGAACCTACGACCTCCGGCAGCAGTCAGGGTCACTAACCACTAGACCAACAGGCCCGCCAGAGATATAAGCATTACTGATTGTTGATATATCAACGCACAGCTCAAATGGCCGGGCCTAAAGACATCAAACTTGGAGGGTGTTGACCTTCTGAAAATTCGACCTATAAAGGTGTAAAATTGTAGATGAAAGTTCGACATCCACGCAAGCGAAAGCTATTTAAACGCTAATTCTAGTTTTCTAGTCGAAAATATAATATAACATTTCGGTTAACATTATCAACTACTTTCACCAATAAATAACAGAAAAAAACTTACCTAGGCATTTCCAAATTGACAGTAACATTCTTAACAGCATTATTATTATTCTCCAAATCATAATAATCTGGTATCCCGCTATCAGGACACGACAGATCCCTCCTCAAATCTGGCAGAGTTTTACTCTTCGGCGAAACATCATAATCACCGAACGTCAAACTGTAATCACCGTTCGATTTCTCGTAATCACCACTCGGTTTCTGGGTGCTGTTTTTGGAGTATTGAACGGTGATTTCTTCGCCGGGGTTCGGGAAATCGGTTTCAAATAACTGTTGTAGTAAGGAGTGTATTTCAACGTCTGAACTTCCGTGATGAGATTCGATTTCTTCTAGCACCTGAAAAATGGTTAATACAGGTTTAGTATTGTTTTTATAACACCACATTTGGAAAACATATCTATACTGATAATCTATATATATAAAAGAAAGTCGTGTTAGTTAAACATTTTATAACTCAAGAACGGCAAAACCGATTTGGTTGAAAATTGGTGGGGAGGTAGCTTAGGACCAGAGGACGGACATAGAATACTTTTTAACCGACTTCAAAAACGGAGGAGGTTCTCAATTCGTCTGTATGTTTTTTTTTTGTATGTTTGTTACGCGATATCTCCGTCGATTGTAAACGGATTTTGATGGTTCTTTTTTTGTTTGATAAGTCATGATTCAGGGGTGGTCCCATATAAATTTTGTGGCGATCGGTGCAGTGCTTCTCGAAAAATTCACCAAGAACAAAATTAAATTGACGAAATATTCATAGACGATGTGTGCATTTTCTTCAAGTTTCTATTTTCGTTTTATAAGATTGTAAGTAGTTTTATTTTGAAAATAAATTACTTTGAAAGATACTTTAATACACAGTCAAACATTTAGAGTCGACACTAAAAAAGTAATAATCTTCTTTTTTTAGTAACAAAAAATCTGATATAACGCGGGTGAAGCCGCGGGGGACAGCTAGTAATAAATAAATAAGGTTTAAAGAGTATTAATGGATTTCTTGCTTGTTCTTCTCCATAGAAGCCTTTTGACAGACTAACTTCTTGACAATTCTAAAGTACAATCGACAAAATGGAATCATGACCCACCATAAACTTATTTTCCTCCAGACATTCAAATACAATTAGGTCGACAATCGCGTAAACATGTATTAAAAATGTCACACGTCTAGTCTTATTATTTTGACAGCTTCAAACGATTAGTCGTCGAAATGGGTCATGATTCAATTTTGTCGATAGTACATGTAAATGGTTAATTAAACCTTAGGACACACGTGATTTGAGACGGGATCCCTTCTTTTCGCATAATGTTCTTTGTCCTAATATACTTCGGCATAACGATTTTGGCACAATTTGTTTTGGCATAATAATACTTCGGCATAATTTTTTTAGGCATACATTTTATGTTGGCATAATCATGTTAAAGACTAATTTGTTTTGGCATAAATTTGATTCGCATAATGTTAGTAGGCCTAATGACTATTAGCATAACGTTAGTAGGCCTAAAGACTATTAGCATAATAATATTTAGGCATAAAATTAACATAAATAACAAAAACAATTTTCATGCAAATGATTTATTATAAATGTACTTGACATTATGCAATTTTAAACCAATTTGCTAAAGTTACTGTAACAATCAAATAATATTGTTGGTTAAAAATATTAACATGAAGTTAGTGACAGAACCGAATTGCTGCAAAACCGACTCCACGTAGTCTTGTTTGTCCTACCCCTAGAGTGTTATTTAAAATCGCGTAGGCGCGTAGGGACGAGGCGGCCCGCGGACTGAGGAGCAGGCGGCTGCGAGCGAGCCGCCGCGGCTGAGGCTGGCCGGCGAAGCCGGCCAACAAGCCGAAGCTGCGGTGGTGAGCGAAAGCCGTCTGCGACGATTAGAACGCGTGGGGCCGCCGGAGTCCCGCAGCGCCGGAGCCGTCACAGAAACCCTGCCTGCTGCATGTTGCATGCTTGCTTGAATACTGCATGCTTGCTTGCATGCTGCATGCTTGCTTGCATGCTGCATGCTTGCTTGCATGTTGCATGCTTGCTTGCATGCTGCATGCCTGCTTGCATGCTGCATGCTTGCTTGCATGCTAAATGCTTGCTTGCATGCGTGTATAGTGTCTAATATTCTAGGTGTATATATATTTTTTTCATTGTTATACCTATAAAAATATGTTATAATATTTTATGCGTAATTTATGCTTTAGGATATTATGCTTAAAAAAGTTATGCTTTAGAACTTTATGCTTAAAAAAGTTATGCTTTAGAACTTTATGCTTAATAAGTTTATGCTTTAGAATATTATGCCTAATGATTATTATGGTAAGAGACATTATGCTTAAAAAAATTATGCATGAGCTGTTATGCGTAATTACATTATGCGAAAATATAATTATGCCAAACAACATTATGCTAAGTTATATTAGGTCTTAAAATTTTATGCAAATGGATAGGGAACCATTTGAGACACAATAGAAAGACAGTAGCAGCGTAACAGCCGGCTGTCGCTTGGTCGTCGAAAGGTTTGAATAATTGAGTTTGAGTTCGAGTTTTAAAAATTCTAAAATCCTTTTTTTTTCTTGGGGACAATCCCACCACACTATTCCCAACCACTGCAACTCCTGAAAGCCAGAATCAACAGTGGAGTCTGCCAGAAAAGCGCCGAGCAATGAAGCTTGACGAGTCCCGGAGAAACGATTCAACTGTCTTGGATCCCGCAACGAAATTAATCAGAAAAGAACAACGGAGGAGTAAGAAAAGTATATTTTTTCCACTTCCCTCCATAACAAGCAGGAGACAGAACAGAACTAGGCCGATAGGCACAAAGGGGCAATTACAACTGGGAGAAGCCCAGATTGCCTAGCACCACGGAATATGATCTGTTAAAAATTAATGGGTCCTAAATTGTGAGCTGTTACGAATGATTCCAATAGTAGGTATGGCAAAAACGCTTGAACGCACGGAAATTGGTTCTGGTTTCCACAAGGTCCGTATAATAAACAACACCGGATGTAACCTGTAAACTATCCAACATAACATTGCGCTCATTCTGCCAAAGAATACACTCCCATAGGATGTGATGTGCAGATTGTTCGAATTCACAGTTCGATGTGGAACATTGACACAATGGCGAAGCAACAAGTTTGAAAGAATGTAGTTTACTTTTAAAATTGCCATGACCTGTGAGAAATTGAGCAACGCAATGATCAACCTCCAACCATGTCTTAGCCAGCCGCTCACGAACGGATGGAAAGAACAGATGGAGGTGACGGCCCTTCATGGAATTATCCCACCTACTTTGCCATTCGGATAAGAGTTCCTCCCAGACTTCAGTCTGCGGTTTAAATAATCTAGAAATTTTATTAAAGTCGCGTTGTGGTATAAAGTTAGTGTCCATGGTTTCCCGCGCGGAATAGTACATTGAAGCACGACGCTGTACCTCAAGATCGACTGGAAGTACACCTGCGAGTACCGGTAGGGCTTCGAGTAAATGAGATTATAGATGTTTTTGTAGCAACCGCGGGTTTTTAATTTTAGTAAAAGCATGGGCCACCATGCGTTATCAAATGCTCCAGAAATATCAAGAAAGATCCCAATTACGTATTTGTGTACGGATAGATTAACAGTTCTTCTGACGGAAAGTGAAGTTTTCTTGGGGAGTGGGAAATCATCAAATGACTGCTCCCGTCCTGGGTGCGGCGGGAGGGCGTGTCAGACTTTTACTGACTAAAACCCACTCATGTTCCTTCGATTGCCCTTTATGTTCCAGGGTCACGGTAACTATTATAGACATTCCGCAACCCCGGCAGGCAATTCTAATATCCATTCTACTTGCATAATAAACAATTTCATTTTATTTCATAGAGCTAAATAAATGCCCTAAGGCCCTAAACCACGAGACCAAAGGAACAATTCATTTGACGTAGTCATTGTATTTGCCCTGTAGTCCAAATAGTAGGAATTTGCCACGGAATGCTATCAATATGATTTATATCGACACTGTAGACGAACTTGATAAAGCTAATTAGTTCCTTGGATAACAATTTTATTCCTGCGGTTTTGTCTGTGTTAAGATTAAATATTCAAGGCATTTATTTCGCTTAGACCATTTATAGGCACTTATGAATTGTCAAAGAGTCGGTCGGTTAGTCAGAAAAGTGACGCTAATTGCCTGTTCCAAAACGTTGATCTCTATGGAGAAGAACAGGCAAGAAACTCCACGGACACTCTTTTTTAAAAAAAATGTTGTTTTACTATAACTTGGTTACATTAATTTTCGTGCTTCTACATGTGAAAACAACGCAGGTAAATAACAAAATGAACAATTAAAACTTATAAATAATTAAAAAAAAAAAATTAAAGAATTAAATTATAAAAAAAATAGTTGGGTATTGTTTTGCTCCCGTGGGTTGTAGCGTGATGGTATGTAGCCTTTGTGTTTATACATGTTAATGCTAGCTGTTCCTCGCAGTTTCACCCGCGTTACGTTAGGTTTTTGGTTACTGCTTCACTCCAGTGGGACATAGCGTGATATTACATAGCCTATGTTACTCAGGGGTAATGAAGCTTTCTAATGAATAAATATTTTTTGAAATCGGTCCAGAAGTTTTTGTGTTTATTCGTTAATACGTAAATCTTTCCTCTTTATAATATAAGTATAGATATTTATTTCTTTATTAATAATATATGTATGTATATTTCAGTTGTCAACCATAGTACAGGCTATGCCTAGTTTGTGCTCAGATGGCCGTGTGTGAGTTGTCCCAAGATTAATATATATTTTTTTGATAAACGAGCTTCTCTAGCTAACGTTAAAGTTTTTTTTTCTTTTTTTTTAAATAAAGTCAATATTAGAAGGAGTCAGCACAGGAAGGGGCCCAACAGGGCCAACGCCTGCCGGGGTTGCGGAATGTTTATAATAGTTACCGTGACCCTGGAACATAAAGGGCAATCGAAGGAACATGAGTGGGTTTTAGTCAGTAAGAGTCTGACACGCCCTCCCACCACACCCAGGACGGGAGCAGTCATTGGATGATTTCCCAATCACCAAAAAAAAGTCAATATTGAGTTAAAGCGTTATAAAGAACAACCTGATCCGTATTATAATTGTACTAGCAAGTCTGAAATTAGTACGAATATTAAAAATCTTTAAAAATTCCGGCTTTTCTCTACTATAATAATAATATGTATGTATAATACACCTAAACAATTTATACCAGAAAATTTACACAATTTACACCACAAAATACACCTAATAATTTATTGTGATATTAATGTGTTATTTTTTATTTATTTAATAAATGTGATTTTTGTGCTTATTTATTTATAGATCTGTGACTTTAAACACAATGTAAATTGTTCATGAAATAAATTGAATTGAATTGAAAAACACTCCTCATTAATCACTCTGACCCCATTATCAACTACATATAACTCTGTTAAGTAGTTTTTGAGTTTAGCACTAACAGACAGACAGACGACAGTTATAGAACTGTCGTCTGTACATATAGAGATGATAAGAATAATTATTTCCCTTATTGACAATTAATTAATGATTAATTGCATGCTATCATGAGGTGTCGCAAATGTCAATCTCATAAAATTTATTGCAATTCCTGATTGTAGATTTTTTACAATATACCTACTATTTTACAATAGTTTGAGAGTTTAGTACGAGAGAGTAATCTTATACCTAAGTATATAAAATTCTCGTGTCACAATGTTAGTTACCTTACTCCTCCAAAACGGCTTTACCGATTTTTACCAAATTTTGTGTGCATGTTCAGTAGGTCTGAGAATCGGCTACTATGTATATATATTTTTTTTCATACCCCTACATTTTTAACGCGGGTGAAACCGCGGGAGGCAGCTAGCTAGTCTACATATAAAATGGTATATTGATGGACTGACAGTTGATACATCAACGCACAGCCCAAACCGCTGCTCCTAGAGACATGAAACTTGCAGGGTGTGTTCTTTGTGAAGAGTACGTAACCACTTAGAAAAGATTTTTGGAAATTCTAACCCTAAGGCGTCGTCCTAATTGGGATCGATCGTACGATGGCGCGATGCGTTTTTCATCTCACGATGACGATCAAACGCATCGTAGTATCGTTATTAATCATTTCATGTGCTCGCACGATTATTTGAGAGTTGTTTGCGAGGTTCAAATAGGACACTCTGATGACATCTGTATGTTGTAATCTGTGTGTTTGAACTCATCGCACGACGAGAACGCATCGCGCCATCGTACGATCGCTCCCAATTAGGACGACGCCTAAAGGTGTAAAATAGTGAATGGAAGTTCGACATTTATAAAGTCCAAGTATATTTGGTTGAACGCGTTAATCTCAGAGAATATTGCTTCGAATTGAAAAAAAATATACTAGGTGTATTTTTGGTCTTACACGACCCGCTAGGCGATGATTCTACCCATGAAAACAAACAACGTTTACTATGCAACCAACACAGAAATTGCGAAAAAAATATCAGCTGTTTCTAACAAAAGTTCAATGCCCTCCCGACCATAATGAATGAAACAGCTGATAACACAGTTATATATCATTACATACCTTATAATAAAACCCGGGGGCTCTGTACCGTCCTATTAAACAGTAGCAGAGTGGAAGACACGTTGTTGCGCCTTCTGGAAGCACTCGACGGCAATAACTGGAAGGAAAGGACAAAAGATTGAGAAAATCAGTAATATATGAACTAGGTAAGGCCTTTGAGTAAGTTAAGCATGTCTATTTAATTGAAATTGAACCTAAACTAATATAACAAAACTATAAGCTTTGATTGTTTGAAATCCTTTTTTAATTGTCTTCATAATCCGATAAATATCGGATCGCTTGTAATGCAAAATGTTAATAAAATCTATAACAACCATCGGTGTTCCACAAGGCGTTTTACTGGGCCCACCTTTATAAAGGGTGTTGAATAAATTATACAGCCGTTAACTTTGCTTGTTGCACATTGATCTAATAAATAAACACACTAAATGTGTGCGACATTTAGTGCGTATTCCGATTATTTTTATTATTAAAATTACTTTTGGAAAACGTGAACGTCTAAGGTGCCGAACCTACAACCTTATTCAACGACAGACTTTCTTACTACGCATTTTTATTCTTACTTACCCATAAGCCCTCTCGCCCCTCTCGTCAGTAAGGACTAGCGAGTAGCACTGGAGGCTGCGCGCGTCCACCGACCATTCACTCCGAGGAGAAGAACTCATCGTTTCAGGAAACACCAAGTTTTCTATATGAGGAGGGACTTGAACCTAGAATACGAGAACATTGTCATCTATAAAGATGTTTATTTATTTATCGGAAGTTAACTATTTGGTAACATTTAGTGTCTTAAAGGTAAAGTTGAGATGTGTCGTTGATTTTTTAATCAAATAATTATAATGCCAGTTTTTGACTATCTCACTGAAGGCCAAATTGCTTTTTCTCATTCAGAGACGGCACAAACATTGATCACAACGCTTGCTCGAGGAATCTAGGGCCCATATTAATTGACGTCACTCAACTCCGAGACGCTCTCAAGTCTCTTGCTGTCCTTGTCATTCTAAAGGGAAAAAATAAGGACAGCAATAAACTTGAGAGCGTCTCAGAATTGAGTGACGTCTATTAATACGGGCCTAGGTTTACATACATGAGATTGAAGTTTTAAAATCAGTCAAGGATTACAATTTAGCAAAAATTACACTATTTCTAGTGTTTTTTTATTTAGGTACCTACCATTTATTTTACTAAACCAACCAATTTTACTAATCTAATAGTATGTAAGGAGTTTCTTGACCATTCTTCGACATACAAACAACTCATTAGATGAAAACTACAATATTTCTTTGCACTTGTAAATGATGTTTCAAGTGCCTTCTTAATGGTATACATATAACAATTTAATAAACTTACCTGACTAGGAAACACACTCTTCACATACGCCTGTCCCGTCATATGATTCAAGCCAACCAAGAGGCATAAATTAAAGAGTCCTCGCTCTCTAGGCTCAAAAGGAAGATCTATACACCCCGCTTTCTCGTCTATGCTCATATTGTCTATGCTATCCGAACTGGCGTCCAGTACGTCTTTCATAGAGAGAACATTTCCGTGGGAGTCAGTTAAATTGAATTTGGAATCCGTGTCCATCTTTGTTATGTTGCCTTGTGAAGTTCTGAAACTTTTCCAGGACCTGGGGGTAAAGAAAATGTAAAAATTATATGGATGTTGTGATGACAGTCACTTAATTTGTGTGCGTTTACTAACACAAACAAACTTAAGAAAAACAGACTCGTAACAAGTACCTTTAGGCCATACAAATATTTGTTCCGTGCGGGACTCGAACCCACAACACACAGTGTAGCAGCCAATCGCCTAGCCACTGCATCATCCGTGTCGCCATCAGTGGTTAGGTACGCTTTTCATACATGAGCATGTGCGTACATTATTTATGTACCTTAAATAACATCAATAACACTGGCCGATCAACAGCCGTAAAGTCAGGGCTTAGCAAACACGGTAGCAGTAACAGTTACACATTCGTTCACATAATTAACGTCAATTCGGACTGAAATTCCCAGCAACACTTTCTTTGACATGCAAGGTCTAATGAGGGTATAGTGTTACGATGACGATAATAATGATGATGATAATGATAGCCTTGCTTTTACTTACGTCTCTTATCTGAAAGTAGAATACGGGTTGTCGATTACGATATAACCAAGGAGTATCATGTACTAGGTTGTGAAGGTCTGATAGGCAGTCTTTCCATTCAAAGCACTGGTATTTAGCTTGAAGCCGAACCTAACATAGTTGGGAAAAGGCTAGGAGATGATAATGATGACGATGACGATAATAATTATGACGAAGATAATAATGACTTAGCTTAACCTGTAAAATCAACCTTACGGCTCTCACCTAAAGGTAGAATACGGGTTGTCGATCACGTCGGACCTGTAGGAACAGATGGAGGTCTGGTGACGGAATCTCTTGATATTCTTAGGGTCTAAATACGCCACTCTTGTTGAAACGCGTCGCACGTAGTTCTTACGCTTCTCTGTTAGACTTCGCGTTAGTTTTACTGAATCTGTGGATAGAAAAAAGGGGGTTAAATATTTCAATTATTCTTTTGCTTTTAAGAATAGGTACAGTCTGCAAAGCAACAGATACAACTTAAGTTTTCTCAAAAACCCATAGATATTTTCCAATAAAAATTTAAACTGTAGTAGGAAATAACTTGTTCTTCAATTAATTTAAGTTTCATTTGAATACATTTTTAGGTTTTCAAGAAAACCTCAAATACAAATGACGGACCTGAAAAGTACAAAAAAGTACAAATCGTACTTAGTATTGTAAAATAGGATTAAAAATAATAATAATAATAAATATAAAATAATAAAATAGGATTATCAAGTTATAATCATCGTTAACAAGCCATACTATTTCCAACCATCGCGCATCGTCCAGACAGCCAGAGTCAACAGTGGAGTCCACCAAAAAGCGGCGAGCAAAGAAACTCGACGAATATCGAAGAAACGGTACAGCTGTCTTGGATGCCGCAACGCGATTAGTCAGAAAAGAACAGCGGAGGAGTGGGATAAACCTAATTTCAACTTTCCTCCATCTCAAGCAGGAGACAGAATTAGGCCAATGGGCTCAAACACACGTTGTGATACAATTGGAAGAAGCCCAGATTACCTAGCACCACGGATTAAAATTAATTAAACTAGTGTCCTTGCTTGCTTGCCCTAAACTTAATAATATGTTGTTACCTATCTTCTATACTGACTGACTGTTGATATATCAAAAGCACAGCCGAAACTGCTGGTCACAAAGCCGTTAAACTTGCTCGTTGTGTTCTTTGTAAAGAGTAGTTAACCACTAAGAAAGAGTGTTTGGATATTCCAACCCTAAAGGCAAAGCACAAAGGGGTGTAAAAACATAAAAAAAATGTACCTTCGCTAGTGCTGCCATCTGAGTGTTCAGTAGGAAAGCTGCTCGGCTTGTTATTGTCGTCCATGTTGCATACAGCCGTCACAGTCTCGAACAACTCGTTCATAAGGTCGTTCAGCTGTAACAAACAGAGAAATATATGTAAAATACAGTAAATCGATTCATAGAACACTTTGTAGATAGGCCAAAAGTATACGGGACTGTACACATTTATTTTATTCAGCTCCATTCAGCTCATGTCGATTAAACTCGATTTTGCACGAAAGCTGTACCGCCATAGGCTAAACGAATGCTATGCATGTTCATACAAATTCGTTGTTGTGTAAGGACATTAGCTGAAACGAGCTGAATAAGTGTGCATAGTCTGTTGCGGAATGTTTATAACAGACAGAAATATTGCGTTCGGAGCGAGCGCGCGGAGTGGACGTGCCGACAGTTATTCTCAAAAATTATATAATATAGTTACGCGGTAATAAAATCTGTGTCTTACAATTTAATCACATCATTGACTGCTAAATAAGTGCGACTAACGACGTTTCAACACCAATACCCAGCGTGTACATCAGTCGGCGACCCCGCACCTCACCTCCGGGTGATAGGAACAGGCTCCAAAAACGATTATCCATCTCTCTTCAACACCGCTGTACTCAACGTGGACCGAAACAAGTAACTTTACGCATTTACTATTATTTACCCACTTGCAATAGAAATGGCCGTACGCCGATCGCCAACTAAAGGTTCAATTACGTGTACGGATAGCAATGAAATGTTAGCAATTCGTTGCGAATCGCAATCCCGATCACAACCTGATCTGAGGCAGATGCTGCAATCGGACACAGAAATTAACAAAGTAACAATTCGCAAAAGGAAGACACCTGACGATGACCTATCCGAAAAGTTCGACAAATTTGAGAGTAGAATAATGGCGATGTTGACTAGTAAGGCTCAAACACAAACAGATAAATTGGAAGAAATATCTCAACAAGTCTTTACCATAACGAATCAGATTTCCCAGATCAATACAACTACAGACCAACTCTCTAAAGAACAAAACAGGATAAAAGAGGAATTAACAAAGATCGAAATTTCAAAACTCAATTTGGAGGAAAAAATCTCTGAGATTAAAGTTGATTTGGATAACTTCAAAGCTTCTTCTTCAGGCAACGCCCAGCCCACAATGAAGTTTACACACGAAAACATGATCTCTGAGATCCACGAGCGTTTTCAAAGGGAGAAAAATATAGTCGTAAGCGGCATACAAGAGACAAACTCGAAAGACCCGACAGAAAGAATGATGTACGACAGACAAGAAGTTATGAAGATCATCAGACTTGCTGATTCAAACTGTGTTGAACCTACGAAATGTTTTCGGTTAGGAAAATATAACAGTACAAAATCTCGTCCCATAAAAGTGTGTTTTGCAGATGCAAATACAGCCAAAGCAATACTGCGAAATCAAACTTCCATCCCAAAAGAAATGATAAAACAGATTAAATTCTACTCGGATCAAACACCGCTCCGGAAGGAAGAAATGTTAAAATTACGCGCTGAATTAAATAAAAGAATAGAAGAAGGTGAAGAAAATCTTTCCATAAAGTATATTAAAGGTGTTCCGAAAATCATTAAAACACCGCCAAAAAACTGATACAAGCCAACAATAACGAAGCAGCAACCCCAAATAACTTGACATACCAACTATCAAACACACACACAAATATCATTAAAAATACTAAATCATTGAAATGCTTATATGCCAACGTACGCAGTATAGTCAGCCCAGGTAAACTGGATGAATTGAGATGTATAATTCAATCTATACCAAGCATATTGCACCTAATAATCTTAACGGAGACGTGGATAAAAAGTGACTATGAAGCCAAAAGTTTAACGTTGGCTAATTATAGTCATTACTATAATTACAGAAGTAATGGAAGAGGAGGTGGCGTATCTATATATGTACATACAAGTCTTCAGCACAATTTTATCGAAGATTTATTTCAAGATGATAACCACTTCTTATGGATTCACTTAAACATGTTTTCCCTAGATATTGGTGCTATTTACAAACCTGAAAGAACTTGCAACGAGCCTTTCCTTGAAACCTTTACGCAGCAGCTGCAAAAGCGAAAACGGGCAGTAATATTTGGGGATTTTAACTATAACTTACTAAAAAAGAGCCAAGCAACAACTAACTATAAACTGGTGCTACGAGAAAATGGATTTAATATACTGAATAAAATAAGTTCTTCATTTTGCACAAGAGAGACACCAAGTACTCAAACCATTCTTGATCATGTCAGCTCTAATCTCAAGAACAACAAATTTCATCTAGCCATTGTAAATTCAGCAATGTCCGATCATAAACATCTATACCTCGAAATACACAAATATAAACCGGAGAAGAAAAAGAAAATCACATACGTTACTATGGACTATGATAAACTGTACAAATCCGTTGAACAAATTTTCCCAAATGATTGTAATCCAATATATGAACAACTTGAGATCAAACTAATAGAAGCAATACAGCAAAGCCAGATTTTGAAAACAAAAATACAAAATCCACCAAAGTCAGACTGGATTAACAAAAACATAATTAATTTAATAGGAAAAAGAAACCAAATATTGAATGAACGCAACACAATTGAAACTAGCAGCAGAGAAGCACAGAAAACATTAATAGAGATGGAATTAATGAAAGCAAAAAAGGAAGTTCGAGAAGTAATTCAAGATGCTAAAAGTAGTTATTACTATAAAGCTTTTAAGAAATGTGAGAAAAAACCACTCAAAATGTGGCGACTAATTAATTCCTTGAGCATCAACAAAACAAAATGTAGCAGTGTCCCATCTAAACTTGAAACTCAGACTGGCTGCTTTACCGAAGTTACAGATATATGCAAATGCTTCAACTCTTTCTTCGCTACTATAGGTACCGTTTTAGCAAATAAAATTCCGTCTAAATATCATGACCTTGAGGCATACAATAAACTATTCAGCAGTAAAAGTGAATTAACAAGTACTGAACTATCAGAATTTTCCCCTGCTTCGTTAGATGAAGTTGGTAAAATAATTGACAACCTAGATACTAATACTGCAACTGGCCTTGACGGTATTTCTTGCAAATCCATTAAATGTATAAAAATGTTGATACTCAAAAAACTAACAGCTACCATTAACGAGTGCCTTAAATATGGCTATTTTCCCGACTCCCTCAAATTAGCTAAAGTGAGCCCAGTTTTTAAATCCGGCATTACAAGTGATCCAGGTAATTATCGCCCAATTTCGGTATTGCCCGCTATGTCAAAAATTTTTGAAAAAATTATCTTCAATCGTTTGGACAAACACCTGACTTTTAACAACATACTCTATCAAAAACAATATGGGTTCCGTTCCAAATCAAACACATTATCGGCTTGTGTAGACCTTATAACTAATTTGAAATGTAAAATAGATGAAAAACAAATAGCTCTTGGTATTTTTATAGATTTAAAAAAGGCTTTTGACACGATAAGTCACTAACTACTTCTTCAAAAGCTACTTGATATTGGCATTACAAAAACGGCATATAAAATGATTGAGTCATATCTCTCTAACAGGTACCAAATAGTCAAAATGGGCGAGGTCAAAAGCACTCCTGAACTTATAACCTATGGGGTCCCACAAGGCTCCCTGCTCGGCCCCCTGCTTTTCTTAATCTATATAAATAACATTAAAGACCTAGACTTAGCAGCAGATGTAACACTATATGCCGATGACACTTGTCTTTTTTACTTTGGTAAAGATATCCAACCAATGGTAAACCAAGCTCAGCAAGACCTGAATACCTTATTTACCTGGTTTCAATATAATTTGTTAACCATCAATGTAGCTAAAACTAATTTTATGATATTTAGTGCCAAAAATAAAAGAGTTCCCAATTTTCAACCATTATACGTTAATAGTGAGCCATTGACAAAAGTTGATTCTGAAAAATATCTCGGCCTCATATTGGACAATCACTTAACTTGGAAACCACACCTGGACAGGTTACGATCAAAATTATCCTCACTGATGGGCATACTACGAGGTAGTGTCCGGTGCTTTCCTATATCTGTAAGATATATTATTTATAATTCTCTCATTAAATCCCATTTGACCTATTTAATTGAAATATGGGGCTCTGCTACTAAAAACAATCTAAAAAATATACAAATCGCCCAAAATAAAATCATAAAATTACTCTTTCATCTTAATTGCCAAACGCCAACTGAAACAGTTTACCAGAAAACCAAACTAATGACACTTGCTCAAATGTATAAATTTCAAACTTGTATTCTAGTAAGAAAAATACTTACAAAAGTCACACATTCCCAAATAATATTCACAAAAAAAGCTCAAATACAAACCCGGTTATTAAGAAATGCTAATGATATCTGTTTATACCGACCTCGGACTAACTATGGTAGCAGAAATATTAGACGTGAGGGTGCTAATATGTATAACAATTTGCCTAAAGATATAAAAGAAATACAATCATTTCCCTTGTTTAAAAAAAAATTAAAATTTTACATAATGAATACTTATCATCTATTTTAGTAATCATTATAAAACAACTTTATAATTAAATAAGTTTTAACTTAACAAAACACAATAAACAAAATTAATAAAAAAAAACAACTAAAAAAAATTAAAGAAAAAAAAAACAATAAAAAAAATTAATAAAAAAAAAACTATAAAAAAAAAACTGCGTACAAAACAATGAAAATAACGAACAACAATTTAAAATTACAAAAACTTTATTATGATAAGCAATTGCTATCAATGGCAAAGACGATAGGAATCGCAATTTAATACGTAATATGGACTGTGTACTCAAACTACGAACAAAATTTTTTCCGACTACCTTCTACTTAATCATATTTGTATGCCACTTTACAATACTTATTGTGTACTTACTTAAATTTATATAAGTTAATACTAAGACACTAACATAGTTTAAGAGAATAACTAACAACAATATATCTATACTTAATTTACTGTTCCGCTGCTCGTTCCTTATGAACGACTATTTTAATAACCTACTTCGCCAACAAGTGTTTCTCATGTAAGTGAATTTGTTATTCTGTTTTGAGAAATAAATGTCTTTAACCGTATAACAGTTACCGTGACCCCGGAACATAAAGGGCAACTGAAAGAACATTAGTGGGTTTTAGTCAGTAAAAGTCTGACAGGCCCTCCCACCGGAGGGACGGGAGAAGTCATTTGATGATTTCCCACTCACCAAAAAAAAACTTTTTAAAAGCACGTACCACAAAACACAAATCACAAAAGCTACCACACTACACCACTGTCGGTCTATGACTAACAAACCAATTTCGCTGGCGTGTCCGAGAGTGTTTTGTTTAAAAACATCGCTACAAGCTTGACCGTTACCTCTGTGGCCTTGTAACATGATTGCTTCCAGTCTTGGGTGAGTAAGCATCTAGGCAATTGACTCCTGATTTCTCTGATTTGTCATGATGGTAGAAAACCGGGCAAGTATTAAAGTGACTTTTTCAATATTATGTACTTTCTAAAGTTTATCTTAGACATCACTGACATTTGTTCGAAAGAGATACCGCGACCCCGGTATCTCTTTCACAAAAGGCTAAGAAGGGACATGGATGGGTTTTAGTTAGTAGAAGTCAGTACAGGGAGTCCGCTCCGTCCAGAGCGGGAGAAGTCATTTGATGATTTCCCATCACAAAAAAAAGACATCACTAATATCCTGTGCCTCTGAAAGCTTGTTAAGCCGTTGGTCCTGGATGTCATACGTAGAACTTTGTCAGTCGTTAAAGATAGTCAGAAGCCAGTTAGTCTGACCAGTCTAACCAAGGGTTAACGTGATGCCCAGTTACTGGGTTGTGGAGGTCTGATAAGCAGTCGCTTTACATAAAACACTGGTATTCAACTGACTACGGTTAGGCTGTAAGCTGGCCCCGACATAATCGTAAAAAGTATGGAGTTTCTTGCTCATTCTTCTCCATACAAAACAACTTATTGGAATGGGTAAATAGATTCATTTTTACTAACCACAACATAATTAAAAAAAAGGGCTAGGGTGACGATGTTGTACTTTTTGATTTTATGTAGGACATTACTGACGTCCCGTGCCTCGGAAAGCACATAAAGCCATTGGGCATTTGTAGATCTTTGCCAATTGTTACGTGTCGTTAAAGAGTTAACCTATCGACGACCAACCGACAGCTGGCTGTCGTTCGCTATTGTCATTCTATTAGGTCTCGAATCAAGTGTGTTCGAAGGTATCAACAATTTATACAGGCAATTAATAGCATTTAGGTAAGGATAACTGTGTTTATTGATCAAAGTCTAGAGAACAGGGAATCCCAATGTGGTAACGGCGTGATGTTATGAACAGTTTGTTTTAAAATCATCACCAGCTAAGCTTATTTAGCTGTAGACTCCTGGTCTACAGCTAAATATAATATACCTAGTACATTTCAATCGCATTCCGTTTATATAATAGCAGCTAGCGTTATCCCCTATTTTACCCCTTTGGGGTTGCCCTTACAAATACTAATTTACAACGATAATTCGCAATAAGAGAAAGCTAAAAGCACATCACTAAAAATTACCTTGATCCGCCATTTTGAATGGTATAATGCAACACTGAGTAACTTAATCCTTTAATGCACCACTATTTTATTTTATACCACAAAAAAATCCTTTGATAACCACACTAAAACACAAACAAGTCCAAATATGGGTGGATGTTTGTCACTTTCTCGCAAACTACTTAACGGATTTCGATGGAATTTTAAGTTATGTAGCGTAATATCAAAATGTTGTGACACAAAAAAATGAGGTAACCACGCTTAACACTATATTTTAATTTCTGACGTGTTTTTTTTTTTTATTTTTATTAATTAATTACGTTTAAAGTCCCTCCGTGAAGTGAACCGTTAGCTAAGAAGAATGATCTAATTTGTAATAATCACGAAAACATAATGTTTCTCGCGAGATAACGTTTTGTATGTAACACCGCGTACGGTTTTATGTGGAATGAAACAATTCCAGTTAAATATTTCCTTGTTAATTGTTATCCTTAAGGAAAATTATTGTTACTATGAAATTATTTTTAGAATGAACGTACGTATAAGGGATAAATCACGCATTCTTTAGTGAAATGTAATATGCGTAGGTATGTTATTTTTATATCTTTACAATGTTTCAAATATAAGAAGTGCAATTCGACGTTTCATACTTTTCATGACGACACAACTTTGTACATGCGTAACTCAAAAATTGACATTTATTTTTTCCGTAAAACCACGTAATTTTAAAGTTATTTTTATTTTATCACAAACTGCACAATTCTTAGTCACTTAAATTACATTAAAAATTTTCAAACAAAGCAATATAACCATTGTTGACAATAAATAATATTTTTTCTCGACGTCGTCGTGTCAAAGTCACGTAGTAAGGTACTATACCGTAGTGTTGTGTCTCTTCAAATTCACTTGTATACCAATAATCGTTAAAAATTACCGAATAATCGAACTTACTAATAACGATCGTTTTCAATGAGAGCGACATTTATTATTTAAATATATTTTTGATGATTTCTAAATGTCAACGAAAAAGCATATTTAAAATTAAACATATAGTTATTATAATTTTAATAAGTTTTGTAAGCAAAATCGCCCGTGCTCTAGTCTTGACAAAAAAATACTTTTTCTTTGGCTTATTGGACGATTCGCACGAATTTAACTCGCACAAAACGTGCGAATCGACTCCTTTATAAAAATATTATTTTTCTGTAGTCGATTCGCACAAAGTTCATTTATTGGCGTGCGAATCGACACCTTTACAAATATGTAGTAGGCTATTCGCACACATATTGTTTTTTTTATGAAATTCAGTTAAAGTACACATGAGTACAGAAGTAGTAAGGTCAAATGTGTTTTACTCGTAATAGATAGAAAATAAAGACACAATCTACACACATCAACATGGTCTAGGGATATTTCAATTAAACCTAAATAACTAATTAAAGTCTATTAACTATTTGTTAAGACACCTAAACATTAAAATAAACCTTGTTTAAATCTAATCTGATAATATACTTTTAGATAAAGTTAATTTTAAAAAAAAACTTAGAAGAAAAGAAAAAACTGAGAAAAAAATTCAATCAAAAGACAAAAACTTTATTTTTGAAACATCAAAACCTGAACAACACAACTATTTTATTTATAAAAAATTTTGAAAACTTAAAATTAATAATCCGTGGATCCACCTAAGACTCTCCTGACACATGCCTTGTATCCAAACGAGGTCCGTTCTACCGCCGAGACGAATTCCTGCGCAAACCATAATCGTGCCACCTTGATATGCATGAACGTGTTGTGGGTGCAGGGGGCGTACCACAAGCCCTTATAGCAGAATTGATTTGATATTACTTTCAGTGGGAAAGTGACGGCGCTAATGCTGTCACTTGCACACTCCTGAACAGGAATAAAACAATCTTACTTTAAACGTCATGGTAAGGGGGCTGCAGTCGATTCCAACGTCCAGGTTCTCTCCAAAGGGGGAACTCTTCGTGAATCAGGATGAAATCCAAACCTGGATTCATCAGTGAAAAGCACAAGTGACCATTGATAATGATGGAATCATTATCAATGGTCACTTGTGCTTCTCGTCTTTTGCGTTTTCGTGTTAAATAGCCAATTGTAATCTTCTTCCTCGATTGCCTCTCCTTAGTGCTGGTACCCGAAATGGCCAACGAACACATAGGACATAGGTTGACTTCATGGCAGTCGTCTTCTTAAAGTTTTACCGCTTACTAGCAAACTAGACACTCTCTGTAGCATTTGAACCAATTGCATCGCCGTTACATTTGGGTGACTTCGTGCAGCATTTACTATGAATCGGTCCTGTGTCCATGTGTTGTAATGCGTTGTGGTGATTATGGTTGGACAGGAATTCGTATTGGCGGTAGAACGGACCTCGTTTGGATACAAGGCAATATGACTGCTCTAAAATACCGAGATGAGGTGTTACTGTAATCTTGCGCCACAGATAGCAAATGGGACAAAATTTCCAGCTAATGCACGACAATGCCCGTCCACATACGGCGCGTATCGTTATAAGTTGGTTACAATGCAACAGCACGATATCCAAACTATAGACTGGCCTGCATAATCCTCTGACTAAAATCATATTGAGCATGCCTGGGATATGCTTCAGAGAAGAGCTCTTAGGAATTTTCCTGAAGATATTGTGCATGAAAACCAGCTTTTCTTGCATCTTAGCAGGACTTGGGACAGTATTCCACAACAGGATATTGACACCGTTGTGTTGTTAAGCAGAACCGCCGCAGATGTGTCAGGAGAGTCATAGGTGGATCCAGGATTATTAATTTTAAGTTTTCAATAATTAAAAAAAAATATTATTGTTTTGTTTAGGTTTTGTTGTTTCAAAAATAAAGCTAGGATTGTCATTTTGTCTGAGCTTTTCCTCTTCTTCTAAGTTTTTTTTTTATTTAACTTTATCTAAAAGTTTATTATCAGATTAGATAGGCTATTAAACAAGGTTTATTTTAATGTGTAGTGTCTTAACGAAAGTTAATAGAATTTTAGTTATTTAGGTTTAATTGAAATATCCCTAGACCACGTAGATGTGTGTAGATTGTGTTTTCATTTTCTATCTATTACGAGTAAAATACATTTGACCTTACCACTTCTGTACTCAAATGTACTTTATCTTAACTGCATTTCATAAAAAACAATATGTGTGCGAATAGCCTACTACATATTTGTAAAGGTGTCGATTCGCACGCCAATAAATAAACTTTGTGCGAATCGACTACAGAAAAATAATATTTTTATAAAGGAGTCGATTCGCACGTTTTGTGCGAGTTAAATTCGTGCGAATCGTCCAATAAGCCTTTTCTTTTAATTTGGCAACACTGGCAAGTGAGAATTTGAGAATTTCTTTCATCTAACATTCAGAAATTTACAGTCATAAAATAAATAAATCTGTAACTTCAATCGATTATACATTACAAAGAAATGAAATCAATATTTCGTATAAATCGGATATTGTAGTAATCGATTTTTTTAACCCAATCCCTATTATTCAGTAGGTTAGAAGTGTCAAATTGCACTTCTTATATTTGAAACACCATAGTAATTTCACTAGTCTAACAACCTGTCCCCCGTGGTTTCACCAGTTACTTATTCATCCACAAAGATAAAATTTCTCTGATGTTGAGACACACAGTTTTTAACCCATAAACTTACAACACAAAACAAAACATTCCTGTGAAATTATTTTTAATTTTAATAAAAAAAAAACTGCATATCATTTAACCATGTGGTATCATGTCGCCCTGTAACTGTGTTGTAAAGGTCTGATAGACAGTCGCTTCACGTAAAACACTGGTATCTAGCTGAATTCCGTTAGCTTGGAAACCGACCTCAACATAGTTTGAGAAAAAGCAAGGGAGATAGATGATGATGAAGAAAAATCTTCAACCGCAGTGCAAAATATGCATGTCGTGATTACCCCGTAATTAAGATCTTTCAAGCATAAATTGATGTACGAAACTAAGCCAGTACCAAAGTGCCTCGCAGTTCATATCCACTTTCTAAATTCATCTAGGACATCACTGACATCCCGGGCCTCGGAGAGCACGTAAAGCTGTTGGTCTCGGTTGTCAGTCGTAGATCTTTGACAGCCGTTAAGGGTAGTCAGAGACAAGAAAATCCGGGCACTCCTAACCAAGGGGTACTAAGGTATTATGTTTTTTTTTTGGTGAGTGGGAAATCATCCAATGACTGCTCCCGTCCTGGGTGCGGCGGGAGGGCGTGTCAGACTCTTACTGACTAAAACCCACTCATGTTCCTTCGATTGCCCTTTATGTTCCAGGGTCACGGTAACTATTAAAAACATTTCGCAACCCCGGTAGGAAGGTATTATCACGGTAACTGTTGTAAAAGTCTGATAAGCATTCGCTCCATGTAAAACAGTGGCATTCAGATGGGTCTGGTCAGGCTTGAACCGACCCCAATCTAGTTGGAATAAGGCTTGGGAGAGATTATAGGAAAAATCTGAATACTTATTGTTTACTCACGTCACGCAATGATCGCTAGTGTAACAGTAGAGGAAAAACGTGAAAATGAACTTTGATCTACAATATTCTTACGTGTACATCATCACGAATTATAGGCAGAATTATATTTATGCGTGCAGACTTACTGTAAATTGAAAAATGTAAACAGTATGACTTGGGTGCTCTTATTAGAGTGACGTAAGCTAGAAGAGTGACTTATGGTGGTGGTGCCTCATGGCAGTCTATTGTAGATTTGTAGCCTCAGCCTTAGAATGACCATTTTTAATATCGTACAGATAGTGTAGTATGCAATATTATTTATCTCAATGTAGAGTCCCTCGAATAACAATTATGCTGCTTTTTTAAATATTATATTAATTGCGATACATTCGCAATTGAAATAATACTTTTTTTTCATGTCATATAATTTTGGAAGCACGTTGTCAAGGGTGCAAAAACACAAGGTGCCAACAACAACAATTACGTTTTAATTTTTTATAACATAAAATAATAAAAACAGTTTCATAAAATTCAACAGAATAAATCATGAACCGAAGCTTGCTATTTATTATTTATTTATCACACACATAATTATATTGTGCCATATCTTTAGGGAATGTACTCATTTGAACGAGATAAAAGTTCCCAATGCCCTATCAATTGTGCAAGAGGTTACTTATTATTTTGATTCATTGTGAAACAAAGTATTTTAATTTATTTATGTACTAGCTGTTCCCCGCGGTTTCACCCGCGTTATATCAGATTTTTGGTAACAAAAAAAAAGTATTCTATATCCGTCCTCTGGTCCTAAGCTACCTCCCCACCAATTTTCAGCCAAATCGGTTCTGCCGTTTTTTAATTATAAAATGTGTAACTAACACTACTTTCTTTAACATACAATGTGTAACTGAATTAATGCACTTTGAGAAAATAGTTTGTCCAGAATTTTTTACTGAATCGATTTTTGTAATTTTTAATATAGGTAATATTTTATACCAAATATAATTAAAACTACGTAAACTGCTGTCACACTTCCACTGTACAGTCAAAACAAACTAAAATGGATGAAATACCTACTACGCTAGACCTAGATTTGTAAGGTGACTATAATTTTCTCCCACAATCTGTACAACTAATTTATAAAAAAACAGTGTTTTAAACGGGTCAGAGCCCGTACGTCCCCTAAGATTTGTCCCCCAGCATAAAAGTTGTGGATTCGGCCCCTATATAGGTGACCGTTGGTCTCCTGGTAGGGGACCAATTAATATTTTAATAAAAATATTATTTTTAAGGTACCCATTCGTCTCCTCTAATATATACACAATATAAGTTAAAGATTCGGCACCTATTCAGGTGCCTATTGGTCCCCTGAGATAAAATCACCTATATTTTACCTAAAAACGGTTAACATAGTACACTTGTGAACAGTTTATTAACGCAATTAATTTAATAAATCATAACAGATCATTGAAAAAAGAGCTACGATGAATGATAATCCGTCATGATAATAATAATAATAATAATAATAATAATAATAATAATATTTATTAGAAAAACAAATTACAATTTACAAAAATAGCAGTGAAGCCACACTAGGCAGTGCCTGTATCGTGGCTATCAAACAATAGCGATTATCCTTAAAATAATAAAATAAAATAAATCTGCATTTCGTTTTTTATAAAGTTGAAGTGCGAATGTGTTGTGTGTACATGGGTGTGAAATGTAAAAATAAGTGTTTAGGAGAGTATTATGAGTGGTGTGTGTTATGTGTGATGAGTGTTATCTGTGATGGTGATATGTGTGTTGAGTGTAATACATGTTAATGAGAGTGTGTAGCTTAGTCTTTAGACAACTGTACGAAGCAATTGCTCTATCTGATCGTAGTTCATGCCGGTGATTAATTTCCTAACTTTAACTTTGGCTTCACGGGTGGTTTTATGCTGGAGCTGATATTTATTTGCAATTTTATTGTATAGGAAAGGAAACATAAACTTCTGTGATTTTCTAGCAAATGAAGTTTTACATTTAGTACTAGGGATTTTAAAGACTCTAAGCTTCAGCATGTCATTGAAACTTGGCGAATTTATGACTAGCTTATGAGTGGAGATAATTGCATGCATTGCATAGAGCCCTCGCACGCTAAGTAGATCAGCCTCTTTGTAAAGATCTTTAGTTGGAAATCTGATAGGCTTCTTTAACATTACTTTTATAACTGATCTCTGCGCTCTTTCCAACAACATCAGGTGTGATGTCGATGTGCCACCCCATACGCTTATACAGTATGATAAGATAGATTGACACAAGGAGATATAAATAGCTTTGAGAAGTTTCATGCAAGCAACATCTCTAAGTTCCCTAATCACGTATATTAACTTTCTGGTTTTGGCTGAGAGTGCAGTGATATGCTCCCTGTATGTGAGTTTCTCGTCAATAATTACTCCAAGATATTTAATAGATTGTGCTCTTTGTAAATAACAGCATTGACATTTATTGTTGGAGAACTGTTTTTGGTCACATGTGTGTATTTGAATATTTAGTAGAGAAGAAGGTGAGGAAGCTGCAGTTTTGTGAAAACATAAAAACTTGGTTTTGTTGGCATTTAATGTTAATAGGTTACTGCTTAGCCATTTTGCGATAGTATTGATGCCTTGTTCAGCATTACTAAAACAGTCTCTCCAGTTAGTATCGTGAAATACAACAGCAGTGTCATCTGCATAGCAAACTATTTTAGCATTTTTCAAAGGTAAATCAGTCAGGCTGTTAATATATATTAGGAACAGCGTTGGTCCCAACACGCTACCCTGAGGCACTCCAAAAGATATTTCTTTTTTGGTACTGAGCCAAGAATTTAGCTTAACGCATTGCTTCCTTCCACTTAGATAACTTTTGAACCATTCAAGTGCAATACCTCGTATTCCGATGCTTTCCAGTCTTCTCAGCAATATTGGAATAGCCACGGTGTCGAAGGCTTTCGCTAAATCTAAAAAGACTCCTATGCATGAGAGACCATTGTCTAGATGATCAATAATTTCATTTGTTACTAGATTAACTGCATCTTCTGTAGATTTATGTTTACGAAAACCAAATTGAGTCTCCGATAAAACTTTATTTAATTCTAGGTACTTAACAAGACGGGTATTTACGACTTTTTCCAATATTTTTGAGAAAACCGAAAGCAGCGATATTGGTCTGTAATTATCAGGTACGCTTGATTCACCTCCTTTGTGAATGGGCACTATAACGGCAGTTTTCCAGTCTGGGGGAACAACTCCCGTGGCTAAACTTTGATTGATTATAATTGTTAGAGGTTCAACTACACTATGTTTAGCCATTTTTATAAGTAAGTTATTGACACCATCTAATCCCGGAGCACTATCAATTTTTAGGTTCAAGATTATATTTTCTATTTCTCGGGTGTCCGTGGGTTCAAAAAAGAAAGATCTTATTGGAGTTGAATTATTACTAAGCTCTTGTGCCAATGCGGACTGGGTTGTGTTGAGTTCCTTCAGAATGTTAGTAGCGTAACTTTGACCAACTGATGCAAAGAATTCATTGCAAAGATTAACTGCGTTTTGTGGACATGTGTGAACATTAATCAGATCAGAAGCATTTGAGTTCACGTATTTCTTCCTATGAGAGATTTGATTGATAGTTTCCCAGAGTTTTTTCGGCTGATTTTTGAACTTTTCGAGCAACTCAGAGTCATGGTTATTTTTTATTTTACGCAGCAAAATAATAAAGTAATTTCTATATCTAGTGTATATAAGAGTTTTCACGTGGGTCTTTGGTACATTTCTAGCTTCAAGATGAAGTTTGTCTCTCACACGGGAACACCTCAGTAACCCTTGTGTCATCCAAGGCTTGAGAATAATTTTGGAGCGTCTAATTCTTATCGTTTTAGAATTTGCATCAATAATAGATTTCATTATGTTTAGGAAAGTATCCGCCTGCTCGATGACACTCTCAATGTTACACAATCTAGACCAATCAACATTACTCAGTTCTTCTACTATTGAGTCGTAGTTGGGAATTATCTTGTATTTTGGGGGTGTTAGGCGTTCAGGAGTAATAATTGATAATCCAGAGATCACTAAGTCATGATCAGTGACAAATGACGGGCATACAATTGTTTCAATGTCTATTTTACCCTTAAAAAATACATGATCGAGGCAAGAGTTAATTCTAGTCGGTTTGTTTATAGCTGGTCTCAATCCCAGTTCTGCCATAGCACATAGGTAAGACGCTGAGTTGGCCGCATCTGGATTGGTTATATTAATGTTGATGTCGCCAGTGAATACCGTACATGTTCCAATATTTATGGTTTGCATGACGTCATGCAACGAGTTGATGAAATTATCAATGTTTTTGAAAGAGGGAGATCTATATGCACCTAATATAGTTATGGTGTTTGGAATATTTATCACAATACATTCTGCATCATCGATCTTAGGTTCAGATATTTGGGGAGACCAAGTATCTTTTACGTACACCACAACACCACCAGCTCTATTAATGTATTTTGTAGTATGATGTGCTCTGTAGCCTTCGATCTGATATATTAACGAACTCTCATTTAGCCAGCATTCCGTCAACACGATAACGTCAGGATCAGTATTTATTCTCTTAACCATGGTCATGAAGCTAAAGAAATTGCGACTAAGACTTCGAATGTTAAATGTTATGATTTTAAAATTGTATTTATTAATAAAGTTATACGCATCCTCTGCAATGTCTATTTGGCGGCATTTTATTGCATATTCGTTATCTATGCATTCCATAATGTCAAGTGTCGTCATAGTTTATAGTTATCTTATTTATTGAATTTAGATATAAAATACAAAGCACGAAAAATGCCTTTTTTATATGCAATAAAAGAAACATGCAAGCGATCATCTGCGTAGTAAAATGATTACTGAGAGTGGAATAAATAAGAGAAATGTATTGCTTTGTTTTAAATAACGTTAAGTATGTTTGATTGTAGACTCTCGGAATATTGTGTGTAATGAATGTAAGTGAAGTGTGTATTTTTGAGTGTGAGTACGGATTTGATACATGCAAAGCTATTAAAATACAGCAAAGATCAAACAAAAATAAAAATATCAAGCAAAAATAGGAAAACAAACAATTGGGTATAAAGCAAATAAGTGAGATTATTGAGCAAATCAGTAAATTAACTAAGCGGTTCACGTGAGGGCAATGTTGCCGGGGAGATCCCAATATGTTTATCCAGATCTTCAAAGGATTGAATACGTATTGCTGGGTATCTGGTATTGTCATTATCTTCGAACTTTTTAATGTATATGATCCCATTTCGCAGCCAGCAAAATCGAAAGCCATTGCGTTGGGCTCTGGCGCGCGCTTCTCGAAATAACAATCTCTTCTCTTTGGTGACACGTTCGTTTACGTATATCTTAGATTTTGTGCCATGGACCATGTCTTCGGACGTCACATTTCTTCTGGATTTAGCCGCTGCAAGAATTTCATCTCTTTTAATTTTCCGGGTTAGTTTTACTATGATGGGGCGATGTTGGTTAGGTTTTTCCGTCGAGTTGTGCTTAGGACCAGCTCTCAATATACTGTCGATGTCAGATTCTTGCAAGTTTACGTTAATTTTCTGCGAAACAGTGAGCAATAGATGCGTGAGGTTTTCAATACGTTCTTCTGGCATTCCACATATCTCGATCTCGTTTTTTAAAGCATTAGTCTCCAGAGCGCTGACCACAGACTGTAGTTGAGATACCGACAGTTTCAAGTCATTTATTTCCTTGTTCTTGTCTTCAATAACCGCTTTAAAGTCAATAAAATGTTGTGATATTGATGGAGAGAGACTAGCCAGGTGTTCTTTTAATTCCTGTACATCCTGTCTTAATATACAAATATCATTGTTGGTCTGTTTTAATTCTCTAACCTCCTCTCGCAGCTCTCTAATCTCAGTAACTAATTCAAGAAGCGTAATATCAGACGTAGCTGTGGACTTGCCCCGAGAGCCGCGAACCAAGTTTATATTATCGCAGAGCGATTCCTCTGTGTCTAAAACAGGCGAACGGACCGGAGTATTAATATTTCCTCGTTTTGGCAAGAGGCAAACACAGGTAGGACATAACCAGGATTTTTTATAACTTGCGGTAAACTTGTTGAAGGAATCTAAACTAATGTTAATGCATTGCAGGTCGTACTGACATTTGCATTTCGAACAATCCATAAAATTTGTACTTTTAATAGGCTTACTGCAAGCTTTGCATATCGGCGGCATCGTAGTTGAGGTAATATTTTGACAGCAAGTGTTTAAATTCCAAACCTATTTACGCGCGGAGTCACAGCGCTGCGGTTGACACACAGCGACACAAAACCCGATCCTTTCCAGCTTCAGACACTGTGTGACACTGTGTTAAGTAGGCGGAGACTCGCCGTGCGCTGCGATGAATCAGTGTCGCTCGTTGACACAGATCGACACAGAACGCGATGCCTTCCAACTGTTCAACACAGTGTTTTTTCACTTCGTCCGTTATTTGAATTTTAAGTTTTGTTTTTGATTTTATTGTACAAAACAATTGAGTTTATAACTGTTTATTGTTGTAGAACTGTGTGTTGGTAGTAGTTGCACTTCACAATATGTTTCACGAAACAGTAAGGCTCAGCTTTGCACCTTAAATGAATTTAAAACACGGAGATCGTTTCGACACAGGTTCACCGTTCAATGCAGATTTGACACTGATGATAATAATGTAACCTGTCGATAGGCTTACGATGTAATATTGTCTCTTTACGAATGGCTTGTTAAAAAACGGGTATTAATGATTGAAAACTTAAGAGAACAAAAGTACTAGGCGCGCAGTAACGTGAAGTAGTCATGTACGAAAATCTAAAATTCACTGTGTTTTTAATTTTCTCACAAGATCACCTTAATCAATTCAAAGTACTAGGCGCGCAGTAACGTGAAGTAGTCATGTACGAAAATTAAAAATTCACTGTATTCCTTAATTTTCTCACAAGATCACCTTAATCAATGCAAAGTAAAAAAATAAAAAATACCTTAGCAACGACTTGACATATCAATGAAAATTTCTTTTCTCTGATTAGATTATTGGAAAAAGTGGTATAAAGTGACTAGAATATATAGTGTTGTATATCATTGCAAAGCTATTGATCTATACTACACAGTGGTGGTATTAGTTTTTACGGATCTCTTATATATGTGCGAATTATAAGCAATTAACTTTTTAAAAAACTAACGCGTTAGGTTACCTAGGCAACCAGCGCTGCGCTCGCTTCAATGCGCACATACAAGAAGCCACTCGCGTACCTACTTACCTTATAATATTCTCGAGATCATACTGGACTCATCATACCTATTCATCAATAACACGGGAAACAATAGTGGTACTTAATATTTTGCAATGGAATGTCAAAAGTGTAAAAAAGTATTATCCAAAAAAGGAGCCCACTTCATGTGCCAAGGTTCCTGTCAAGGAACTTTTCATAGAAACTGCGTCAAAGGCCTTGCTGCAGACATGAAGGCGGGAAAAAACAGGATCTACTGTAACAACTGTGAAGATGAGGGCTCTGATGAAGAAGAAGTGGATGAAGAGGTAAAAGATGTCGAGAAAATTTTGAAAGACATTCAAAAAAAGGTCAGTGCCATACCCGGACTTAAAAAGCATTTAGACACAATACAGCAAAGCATTAGCGTATTATCAGATAAATATGATACACTACTATTTGAACATGAAGAATCTAAAGGAAAAATCTCAAAACTTGAAAAAACAGTAGCCAATATTAATAACAGGTGTGTATATTTAGAGAAATGCAATATCGCACTTGAGCAGAAACTACAGGATGCAGAGCAAACATCGCTTAAACAAAATATTGAAATTGTTGGCGTCGAATATATACCTGGTGAAAAACTAAGAGAAATTGTGACCAAAATTGGAGATGAGATAGGCGTAAAGAGCAATGACATAGAATGGGTAAAACGGAACAAACATTCGAAAAAGGAAAACAAACCATCTTCAATAATGGTAGCTTTTAAGCCGTCTGGCATTGAGTCAAGGGAGGAATGGTTAGCCAATCGACGCAAACTGATCGGGTTACATAGCAGTATCTTTACTGGCGGATCGTCTACAAACAAAGTGTATATCAATGAAGACTTAACTAAAGCTACGAAGGCACTGCTGTGGAACGCAAAAACACAACTCAAAGGCATTTACAAATACATATGGGTGACAAATGGAAAAATTCTAGCAAAAAAGAAGGATGGCGACAATACAATATGGATTAGAAACGAAAATGACCTCGGCCAGTTATCAAAGTAAAATAATAATCTGGAACTGCAGGTACTTAACCGTAATTAATCATAATTTACAAAATTCGCCGACTTTAATCATTTTAATTTGATAGCGGATAATACAGTAAACTACACCTGTACTAATGATCTAAGTAGTTGGATAAGTTCAATTGTACACAATAAAGGACTATGTATTTTACATGTTAACATTCGCTCCCTAAAAAAACACTTCAGTGAACTACTTTTAACTATAAATTACTGTATAGATAAACTAGATGTAATAGTTCTAACGGAACCTAATATTAGTCACGACTTAGTGTCATTATTTTCAATAAAAGGCTATAATGTAAATACGTTTACGCGACCAGGTCGAAGCGGTGGAGGTGTATTGGTGTACACGCGTGAATGTCTGAGTGCGCGTGTGTGTGATTTGTCACAGTCCATAGGTATGCGCTCGGCGGAGTGTGTCTCCATTACACTCAAGCACAATAATGAGAAAATATATTTATTAGCAATATACAGACCACCCCGAATCAATAAACAGACTAAATTAAATCAATTTATAGATGAATTTCGGAGCCTTATTGAAAAAATACCCAAAGATTCTAAAGTAATCTTCTGCGGGGACATAAACATAAATTTGTTAAATTGCCATGATAAATTTGTAATATCTTACGAAAATCTATTATCTGAACACGGATTCATTAAATGCATAAATGATATTACTAGAAAGGAAATTGTTTCAGGAAAGCCGGTTCAATCTTGTCTTGATCATATTTATATTCGAGCAAATAACGCCGTCATGCATTCAGCTGTAATAAAACAAAAAATAGCAGATCACTATTTCGTTTCTGCCGCAGTACAGTGGAGATGCGCGCCACCAAGGAACGATGCTCAATCGTCACTGCCACGACACGTCACCTCTAAGCGCGTCTTCGACAATAACAAAGTTCGAGAGAAATTATTAAGTACTGATTTTGACCACCTTATGTCATTAGAATGTCCTATTGCATTGTATGAAGCATTTAAACAAATATTCATGGATATTTATAATGACTGCTATGTAAATAAACGTGTTTCAAACAGTGACAGGAATAACAAAAAATGGATTGATAACAAATTAAAGTATATGATAAAGGAAAAAGATAGGTTATTTGAGTTATGGAGCAATGAACCAAAGAATATGTTAAAGAGACTTAATTATACCAAATTTAGAAATAAATGCCAGAAAGCTATTATAAAAAGTAAAAATATATATGATAAAAAAAGTATATTAGATTGTAATAAAAACATTAAAAAAATATGGGAAAGGATAAATACGATGTTAGGAAACAATAAGCAGTCTGTTGATGATTTAATTTTATCAAACATGAACGGACAAGACAGTATTAAAGACATAAGTAATAATTTTGCGTCTACCTTCGATAGAGAAATAGAGGAAATAAAACATAAGTGTCATGAGGTTTGGTTGGATAGGCAGACTTATGTAAAAGGCTCGAACATGTCCATGAGGTGGCAACCAGTAAGCCCTAAATATGTCAAAAACATAATTATTCACATGAATGTAAATAAGTCACCAGGAAGCGATCTTGTGCGAATGTCCGACCTTAAAATAGTTATTGATAAAGTAAGCCCCGTTTTAGCTAAACTAATAAATCTAACTGTCAAAAACCACAAATTTCCTAATAAGCTTAAAGAGGCAATAGTCCGCCCAATTCATAAAAAAGGTGACCGCAAAAATGTCTCAAACTACAGACCTATTTCCATTTTGTCTAGCATAGATAAAATCATTGAAAAGTGTATAGTCAATCAATTAAGTAACTACCTACAAACAAATAATATTATTAACGAGTGTCAACACGGTTTTTTAAAGGCAAAGAGTACAAATACATTGCTAACAAAATTTACAGACGAAATAAACAGTTACTTAGATGATAAAAAATTTGTTATCACAATATTTTTTGATTACAAAAAAGCTTTCGACACTTTGCAGTTTGATACCATCCTGAATGCAATGGAGGAGTGCGGGGTGAGAGAACCTCTAAATCCTTGGTTTCGTGATTACCTCACCGCGCGCTCCTACCGTGTGAAGGTGGAGGATGCTCTTAGCGATAGAGTCGAGGTACGGAGTGGGGTGGCGCAGGGCTCCGGATGTGGACCAATTTGTTACCTTATGCATGTTAACAGCTTGTGTCGAGTGCTGCAGCATTGTTCAGCTTATATGTTTGCAGATGACCTGTGCATACTTCGCTCCGGATCTAACATAGATGGTATCTGTCAGCTAGTTCAACAAGATATAGACGCTGTTGTTAAATGGTCGCATGACAATGGCATTATATTAAACGCCAGTAAAACTAAATTAATGTTAATTCATTCGCCATATTTACTACCTCATAGTGTGACTCCACCGTTATTTACCCATGATTATACATGTCACCACAATAACTTACTTAATTGTAAATGTAAACCTATTGAAAGAGTTAATTGTGTTACCTACCTTGGCGTGAAAATAGATGATAACTTTTCCTGGTCACAACATGTTGACTACGTTTCTAGTAAACTTAGAATATTATTGAGTAAAATGTACCATCTAAGCTTTAAAGTTCCTATTAATATTTTAAGATGTATTTATATGTCATTAGTTGATTCTATTATGAGCTATGCTCTTGATAGCTATGGGTTAACATTCAAAACTAACTTAGATAAATTGGAAGCTCTTCAACTTAGATTTTTAAAACTACTTGTTACTAAAAAAACTAAAAGCAGCTGTAAAGGAGACTATAAAAAATTATATAAAATATGCAAAATTCTACCGATTTCTTTCAAACATAAATATCTTTTATTAGTTAACCACCACCGTACTCAAGAGCATAACTTAAGTTATGTAAATAACAACCATAATACACGATTTATGGCTGCTGGTAGATTCAATGTACCCAGAGTCACCAACTATTTTGGTGATAGAACATTAAAAAAGAGAATACCTTATCTATTGAATAGTCTGCCGGCAGACATAAGGAGTGAATCAAATTTAAACAGATTTAAACGTAAATTAAAATTACATTATTTAGAATTATTTTAAGTTTTATACAAATTTAAGTTATAGTATAATTAATTATTAATTTACAATTTAGATAGAGAATACTTAATTATAATTTCATTTAATTGTATTGTATTGTTACTATTGTTAGTAACTCGATGACCCCACAGTCAAACCACTGCAACGGTTTTGTGGGGCTTACCTTATATTATAATTTACTGTGTGATTTAAAGATAAATAAATAAAATAATAAAAATAAGTACTAGGCGCGCAGTAACGTGAAGTGGTGAATAGAAAACGATCGATCGACAAATCGATTAATTATTTTGAAGACTGACTTTATGCCTAGAGCCTAGAGGCATTTTATTAAACTTAATCTTATTTGAAATACTTAAACATGATATTTAAGGAATTATTATATTTTTATTTTACCCTTTTCTGCGCGACTGTACCAGGACTATATACATGTACTTATATTAGAAGAATGAATTAAAATAAATATTCTTCAGGGGGCGAATAGGCCCTTCAAAAGTTCCAGGGGACGAATGGGCACAGGGTGCGAATCTTAGGGGACGTACGGGCTCTGACCCTTTTAAACATAATAATAAAAATTCTGTGTATGTATTATGATATTCTAATTGGGGTGTCTGGTGGTGTGCGTTTATTGCGGGACATGTTGTATATCTATAGAAGATTACTAGCATCTACCCGCGGCTTCATCCGCACTGAAGTATACTGCAAGTACTAGTATTTTGTGGTACTCGACAATAATTTACTAACTATGTAAAAATCGACTCGGCCTTCCCTGGTGATACACGAGTTTTACATGGAAAGCTACCTACCTATCAGACCTGTCCAATTTCACAAAATACGATTAAGTAAGTAACTGGGTTGCGATGAGACGTTCTAAATAAACTTAGATAACTTAAACGACTTAGAAAGTGCATATATGCGTTAAAGGTCACATTGATAAATTTTTATTAAGGAAACGATGATTGAATCTCTGTAACTGTAGTTTAAGCCCACACAAACATCGTTGGAAAAAGGTAAAGGAAATAATATTGACTGGCACAGTCAATAATACACGAAAAGCAACCTAAATAAATAAATTTACAAAAGCTAAAAATTTCTTGGTTCCCTCTCACAATCGAATTTACTTACAATGAGGCTAGGTCATTACTAGTATTATTATGACGTTTCTGATAATGATTTATTATACTAGTGTTGTGCTATATGTATTCACGATATCGATATCGATATATTTAAGGCCGAATTTTAGTCATCGCGATTTTTTTGTCACGGTCAGCCCTATTCCAGGAAATGTATAAAAAGATTGTTTTCAATCTATCTTTATTAAAATTTTATTTAATTACATCCATGACACAGTGACCTAGGGGGTCACGATTTCCACTTGGCAATTAAGATAGGGGGTCTATTTGTAGTTTGACGCCTAAAAATAACGATATCAAAGGATTGGTTTCCGCCTTCAATTTAAAATGCGTAATTGATACATTGTTTACAAAAATACTGTTATAAAAAAGATCAATATTGATATGTATTTCTATATGCTTATTTCATTCACGTTAAAAACATAAAAATCAGTTTATGCTAGCAGTAATGCTTTACTTGCTAGTGCTTTAGTAATAAATATCTTGCTTGGCACAACCCACACAAGGTCATCTGATTCCAAGCTAAACTGAGCTTATGTTATGGTGACCAGACAACTGATACCCATATTCACATAATTTATAAATCATACATATAAAGATAAATTACACCCAGACACAGAACAAGCAATTATGCTCATCACACAAAGTTTGTCCAGGGCGGTAATCAAACCCACAACCTCCGGCGTAGCAGTCAGGGTCAGTAACCACTACACCAACAGGCCTGTGAATACACCTTGTACGAAGAAGTATTTTCAAAAGCTCTGCCGGTTTGTTTTTTTGTAGGCGATGTTCAACTCTAATAATTTGAATGGCAGGTTCATTCAAATCTTACGCTTCCACATAGCACATAGCGTAAACATTAAACAAAAAAACCCAACAATGGTTTTTTTTTTTATGGAAATCATCAAATGAGTGTAAAACTTTTATTGAATACACCCCATCCTTATTCCTTCGGTTGCCCTTTATGTTCCGGGCCGCGGTAACTATTACAACTATTCCGCAACTATCCAACAATGGTGCCGATTTCCTCGTTCACAAACTAAATAAACAAAATTTAAGTTAAGTGCATCTTTCTCTTTCCATTTCATTAAAAAAAGGAAAGAAGACAAAATTTTTGTCCATTCAAATTAAGACACTCCATAGATAATTTAGACGCGATTAAAAACATGGCGACTAAAAATACCAATTTTTTTCAGGCGCTGTCTAATTTGACAGGACTAAACGACTATGTAGATCTATCAACAGCGATCTATACAATTAGTTATAAGTAATAAATGTTAAGTGTGCTACAATATCGCATTGGGTTTAGCCTGTAAGGGTATTGTATGTTATTATAAATAAATAAATAAATGTATCTCCTTTAAAAAATACAGAAAGACTTAATGAATAGAGAAAGACGCATTTAACTTAATTTTAGTTAAGTTTGAGAACCAGAGAATCAGCATCCCATTAGCAGCCCGACAGCCGGATGCACTCGGTCGTCGAAAGGTTTGCGTGAAAGCAATATCGACAAAAACTATCGAATCAAACCCTTCCCATCTCTATTATCTCTTATTAGTTTAGAACAATTTCGCGCTAAAGATCAGACGGCCCGACGCCGAACATGTAACATTTTAACATTTTATAATTACTTTGAACTCATTTCACTGCGGCGTAGAAATTCGTTATCTTTCAACCAAAATATTTACAAATTGCTTCGTTATCGGGAATCCGGAGGTCTTTGGAAGATTTTTTTTGCAATATTTTAGATGTTTATGTAATATATATATTGCGTGGTTTGAAGGCTCGTTCAAGTTTCGTGTAATCCATACTAATATTATAAATGGGAAAGTGTCTGTCTGTCTGTCTTGTTTGTCTTTCTTTCACGGCAAAACGGAGCGACGGATTGACGTGATTTTTTAAGTGGAGATAGTTGAAGGGATGGAGAGTAACATAGGCTACTTTTTGTCTGTTTCTAACGCGAGCGAAGCCGCGGGCAGAAGCTAGTAATAAAATAAAAGCTTGTTAAAATTGCTATTTTACATTAAGAAAACAGACTTTGAACACATAAAAGGATAATAAACTTTAATCACGAAAAGTGATGGCTATGTAAAACAACAAGCAACATCAAGAAATTAAAATGATTTTGGATCGGGGTTGCGGAATAGTTCTTATAGTTACCGCGCGGCCCCGGAACATAAAAGGCAACTGAAGAAATAATCATGGGTTTTAGTCAGTAAAAGTCTGACACTCTCTTTCGCCCCGCCCAGGGCGGGAGAAGTCATTTGATGATTGGTATCCATAAAAAAGTGATTTCGGGTGTATAATATGTTGTTGAAAGCGGTCCTCTTTTTGTACAAAAGTTTTTTATTATTATTCATTTCCAAAGTCCACCACGAGTGCGTCGACCACTGGGGGCCTAAGCAACGGTCCCGATTTGACAGCCACCTAATTATTTAAGTCCGTTGAAAATAATAGTTATCCTGACCGAATTTCTCTTATGACGAAAATGGTCTATTGACATAGGAGATAATAATATTGCACAATCTTCAGTACGTTCTTAGAATTCATAGGTCTTTGGGACGAACATTCGACACAACCGCTCTCTCTTTAGGCGTAGAGCCGACTGACACAGTTGATCGGCCGTCATCATTCGTCGGTGGATGCACTTCTTTTAAATAACAATTATGCAAAAGTGAGTGCACAAAATTTTGCACCCTTTCTCACATTTACAGGGGCTAGTCTGCTATTACAATCGTGTCTCAATGACTAGTCATCGGCCGGATATTTGACAACTTTGACAGTTTTTTTATGGGAAATGTGTCAAAAGTTTGACGTTACACGTCAAAAATCGATCATTGAGACACGATTGTAATAGCAGACTAGGGCCCCAGGTTAGTAGGTACAGGATCTCTTACCTCGCGCCGAAACGGTTTAAGCTAAGCTTTGACGGTTATTTTGGTAGAAACGTCCAAATTGAAAATTTGATCGTGAGTGTCGAATCGCAATGCCAGAGTTGGTTGGCCGCCTAAACCATTTGAAGTGACGCCATAATTTTACGACAAGACTGACGCGAAAAATGACCGTCAATGTCCAGCTTTAGATTCGATTGGCCGTCATTAGCCGTTGGTGCCGGGGTTGCGGAATGTTTATAATAAATAGTTACCGTGATCCCGGAACATAAAGGGCAACCGAAGTAACATGAGTGGGTTTTAGGCAGTAAAAGTCTGACACGCCTAGGACGGGAGAAGTTATTTGATTATACCCACTACCCCAAAAAAAAGCCGTCGGTCGGCCATCGAACTTCAAGAGTTACAAGAACTAATGAGGCTACCACCCGGACAAGCTTTACCACAATTCTGTTTTCCCAAATCAGTTCGTACACGGAATTGGCCCAACTACACGCACGGTCTTCCATCTACAAACCGGTTTGCACAGGCCAGAACTGTGGTCAAGCTTAGGAGTACGGTAGCCCTTTATTAAGTGCACTTACACTGCCAATTAACAATTTCTATGAGCAATTAACCTATATCGGTGTGGACTCACAATTTGCCGGTTGATAAGTGATAGTGATAAGGTCTTGTTTCATGTGTTTATTTTTGTCAGTTGGAATGTGGAAAAATACTAAACTTTGTCAAGTATCGTGTCAATGCCAGTTTGTTGTTTGTTTTTGTTATGATTGAGACGCCGGGGGTTATTCACAATATTGACAAATATCGGCAAACACGAAGAGCGTTATTACATTAATAGCCGGAGAGCTGGTGAACCCTCCTACTAACGGTCGTCCTGTAAGGCTAGAAATTTGTGGAGTGATGAGTCATAGTACACCAAGGCCAACAACAATGACCTGGCAGGCAACAACCCTGCACGTCATCAGTCTTTTTATTTTTTTAAATGTAAAATAAATAATAAAAAAAAAACGTTCTTCTGTAAGCTTCAAAATTTAATATAATTTAGTTTATTAATTAATAATTATGGAAAAAAATTGACAGGCGATTTGGGTAAGCAGAAGTATCTGCCAGGCGAATCGAAAGGTGCATAGTTTAGGGGGAAAAATAAACTTTCTCCTGTAAAGTTGAAATTTAAGTACGTGTTTGAGCAAATCATTAAAAAGAAATGTGTACAATGACAGGCGGTTCTGAGCAGCATAAGACCTTGACAGGCGAGGGGAAAGATGCTAAGAGCGGGCGAGTAAGAGGCGTAACGTGAATGCGTATAGTGTGAATGACATTAAATAAAATTAAAAATTATAGATGCAATATTTTTTATTAATTGTAGTGTAATCTACATTATTTTTTACATTAATTATCATTATCATCCGACACTTCTTCACTACTACTTCTTTCGTCATAATCGAGGAGATGCTGCTTCGGCAGCATCTCCTTCAAACCAATTGAAATCGTAGTGATTATCGCAGCTTTATTTATTTATTTTATGGCTCTCTAACGACTTACTCACTAATACACTTAGTTACAATAATACGTTTTATGACATATTTTTTTATGATAGTGGTCATGTATAGGAGTGCACATCACTTGTACCTATTAACATAAGTTAAAACATTACAAACAATAAAAAGTGGATAAAAAGACGACAAAAGCTGTTATAGGAATTAAATAATAATAATAGCCAGGATTATTCATCAGCAACTTGCTCTGAAATACAATATTGTGGAATCGGGAGTACCGTATTACAGGTATGTGCTCGACCCAGTTCTTGAGAATAGCCATATCACATTATACTGGGATCGATCTATTATCACAGACAAAACTGTTGTTGCCAATAAGCCTGACATTGTGGTAATAGATCGATTAGAGCGTCGGGCAATGATTGTTGAGATAGCCGTTCCACATGATGAGAACCTCGTGAAAGCCAAGAAGGATAAGCAGTCTAAATACCTTGACTTGGCTCGCGGGGTTGTCGACATGTGGGACGTAGATTCAGCAGTCATTGTACCGATAGTGGTGACGGCCAATGGCATAATAGCTAAGAGCCTCGACCAACACCTAAGGAGGCTCTCGCTAGGCAGCTGGATCAAGGGCCTGATGCAGAAGGCGGTACTCCTGGGCACGGCGCGCATTGTCCGGAGGTTCCTCTCTCTGGTGCCCTGAGCATCGGTAGCTTGGACCCTGTTCCGATGCCGGTGGGCTACTATTTTTTATATTTTTAAATGTTATTTTTTATATTAATACCTATTTAAAAATGTAATTTATATGTATGTAATTATGTATACTGAATAAATGGAAAAATAATAATAGTATAATATCTTAGGACAATTCACACACGGTCATCTGATCCCAAGCTAAGCAGAGCTTATGTTATGGTAACCAGACAACTGATATACATACTTATATAGTTTATAAATATATATGTCACCGGAAAATAACAAGATCCGTGAGTTTATCAATCTACTAGGAAGTTTATAAACTTCCGTAGGATTCTAAACGGGAGATAAATTGTAATATTTTACGTCCACATTTTCGTAAATTTATCAATTTCCGACGTCATACGGTAAATTTATAAACTAACGGATATCTATTCGTAAGATTTTAAATGGTTCGACCAATCACAGAAACTCTTTTAAATATACGCATCTTTGAAATACGAAATGATGAAATAAAGGAATGATTTTTTTAAGTAAAATAACCTCTCTCAACGATTTAAGGTAGTTTTCTTCCAGGGCCCATTAAAACGTTCCACCCTGGATAATAAATAGATTTGAAATATATTTTTATATTTGTACGTGAATGAAATGTAGATTTGACTTTTTGAAAAGTAAATCAATTTTAAACACACTGAAATCTATATTATACTTATATTTGTATACAAAATAGTATAATATGTATAAGTTAATAATTTTCGTGTCATATGTGGCAAGAAACTTCTCATAGCGTGCGTTATCCAATCTTTGACATTTTGATCCGTACATGATGATGATAATTAATGTAAAAAATAATGAAGATTACACTACAATTAATAAAAAATATTGCATCTATAATTTTTAATTTTATTTAATGTCATTCACACTATACGCATTCACTTTACACCTCTTACTCGCACGCTCTTAGCATCTTTCCCCTCGCCTGTCAAGGTCTTATGCTGCTCAGAACCGCCTGTCATTGTACACATTTCTTTTTAATGATTTGCTCAAACACATACTTAAATTTCAACTTTACAGGAGAAAGTTTATTTTTCCCCCTAAACTATGCACCTTTCGATTCGCCTGGCAGATACTTCTGCTTACCCAAATCGCCTGTCAATTTTTTTCCATAATTATTAATCAATAAACTAAATTATATTAAATTTTGAAGCTTACAGAAGAACGTTTTTTTTTATTATTTATTTTACATTTAAAAAAATAAAAAGACTGATGACGTGCAGGGTTGTTGCCTGCCAGGTCATTGTTGTTGGCCTTGGTGTACTATGACTCATCACTCCACAAATTTCTAGCCTTACAGGACGACCGTTAGTAGGAGGGTTCACCAGCTCTTGGGCTATAAGAGCTATCAAGCGAGAAACAGCAAAATAAACACTAAGGAAGTTTTGAACGTTAAAGAGTTGACAGTTTTTTTGCCTTGCTTTGCATTGTAAAAGAAAGGGTGGTGTCTTAGCGAAATATAGTAGAGCTAGATACATTTTACTGGTTGCGCCATGGGGGTGATTCGATCGAGAAAGTCTAACAATCAGTCTAACAAAAAAAAGGTATCATGTTCTCTAGTTACAGCTTTATGCTGGTACGAGAGACAGTCGCTCCATATAAAACACTGGTATTCAGCTGAATCCGTTTAGATTGGAAGCCGATTTTAACATAGTTGGGAAAAGGCCAAAGGTAGCTTGCAGCATCTTCTCCCTAGAGAAGATGCTGCAAGCTACCAATCAATACACTAAATGAATCCTATGGCTTACAGCTACAAGGGTTCAGAATACACTACAGAAATTATTCTGCTTCAAGCAACAAGGGTTCAAGTACACCCTTGGAAGATCCCGATGAAGGAATAGTGAACTAATTTACAGGTTAATAAAGTTCATTACCATACAACAGCTTCACAAAATACACACTCATTCCATAATAAGTGACACACCTCACATTCTTCAAAACAATCAAGTTTTCCTTGATCTTGAAGATTCCTTACAAAGGATTGTAGAATGGGTTTTCCTAAAACAGGAATTTCTTATTGAATCCGGATGAGTCCCACCTTCAATATACTTTGTGGTTTTCCTGATGGACTCAGCAAATCAACTTGCGCTTTGAAGTATTGCAGTAAGATTCATTTTGCAAGAATAAGGTTATGTTAGAGATTTAGAACCTTTAAGAATGTGGATTCCGGATACGATTGAGGCTTAGGAACCTAAACCTACAGATGGGTTTCCCAAGATATCAAGTCTTCAAGGTGATGAAAGACTACCTGGAAAGATTAAGAAAGAAGCCTTTACCCAGCCTTGTGAGATAGATAATGCAAAAACCGAAGAAACATTATATCACATGGCGTTTAGAATAATGCATTGAATCTTTGGTGAAAAGTTAATTCGCTTGCTTTTTAAGAACGAGGTTATGGTTTCGCAAATGGGCGGGAGCAACTGTTATAGATATTCCTTCTGTGTGAGAAGAGTCATTTACTCTGCAGTGGGACAGAAAGAGGCAGGCGTATTTATGAATAAATAAGAATTCATCTCATGGGATGACAGTTGAGCTCACTTCACTCACACTCGCTTCACTCAAGTTGACCGAGTGAGTCTTTTACACAATACACCGGATGGTATTTGAATCATCGTTGCAATTGGAACATACGGACAACGCCCACAAAGTATATGTTGTTATAGGGAGTTACCAGTTCCATGGAATCCCCTGCATTCTGACAATTTTGTCATGATTATGGGATGTAATATAACCTCTTGAGTAGCGACAGATAAATAAAAAAAATCGAGCCTTCAAGTCAGGGAGGGTCTCATAGTCGATGAGGCCCAGAGATATGAAACTTGGAGGAGTTGGAGGGTGTGTTGTATGTTAACCTGTGTCGCTTGTCTATTGTCCTTCTATTGTCTTTCTATTGTATCTAGAATCAGATGAGTTTGAAGAATTAAGAGTAAGTACCTTTCAGCCTTTTCCCAACTATGTTGGGGTCGGCTTCCTAACTTGATTCAGTTGGAAAGCAATGTTTTACGTGAAGCGACTGCTTAGCAGACCTCCACAACCCAGTAACTGGGCGACACGATACTCCTTGGTTAGACTGATCAGACTTATTGGCTTCTGGCCACTGGTAACGACTGTCAAAGTTCTACGAATGACAACCGTGACCAATGGCTTTACGTGCCTTCCATAAAATGACCAGCAACGGTCTTCAATATCATAGATAAGAAATATTACAAATGTGAAACTAACTCTGTCTTTATGTGTGTTACGCTTTCATGATGATACCACAAAGAGAAAAAAAAATAGGTTTTTATCATTACCAATGAATTAAAAAAAAAACATTGAAGCAGTGCAATTATAACAAAAATATAAGTAATTCTGCATTTCTGCAATATCCTATCAAGCCGTTAGTGAGAAGTACGTCCTCGTTCCGATTTTATTAGAATTCATTACAATGGCTCGCTCTTTTCATTGAAATCCAATAAACATGAATCGTAGTATTTCTGTTAATTAAACCTTCGAACACACAATAGAAAGACAATAACAGCCCGAAAGCCGGCTGTCGGCGTTGAATAGTTAAGTATTTTCCTTTTCGTCGGTACGGGTTCGAATCGGATTCGGATCGGACATAGTCCGCAACTTTAAGTCGTAAGGGTAATAGACCTAAAAGTATGATGAAATTCTATTTAAGATAGAACAGCATAGTAGTATGTGTATACTCGTAGACGTTACAACATAAGTCATAACAAATTAGTTCAAATTAGAGGAGGGAACATTGATCACGAGTTTGAAACGCTTAGTCATCGCATATAGCTGATTCTAGTCCATTTAAGATTGTAGTGTTGATTTCAACTTAAAATAGGCGAGACGACGAAAAAAAAGTAATCAGTCAGTAATTTTTTATTATTTTGATGAAGCAAAAAATACGTGTCCCGTATTTTTGGCGGATCTACAAGACGGACTAAACAGAATGCCATTTTTTTATGTTGTCGTCATCCCTATTCTTTACATGTCTGTCTAAGAAAGATTTAATATAAATGGTTCCACAGATGTAAAAACTTTGTAGGGCGTTAAGTGACAGAAATGTTATGATTCACTTGATTTTGCCATTTCTCATATATTTTAAAACGTCGCAACGGATTTTGATGCAGTTAAATTGATATAATGAATCAAGAGGAAGGTTTACATACGTATAATACAAGCATTTCATAATTAAGAAAAGTCGGATTTCCAATGATTTGTAACACCCGTGCGAAACTGGGGCGCCTTGCTAATAAAAAATAATAATTAAAAAAAAAGACAACCCATAACAATCAAGAGATGATCAATTTCAATCAGCGTTCACGACCATGACGCGTGGACCAAGCACATGGCAATTTCGAACCCCAATCTACGGGCAACGACACGCAATAACTTATGTCATTGTAAAGATAACGGACATCTCCCAGCTGTTTTATAATTATTACAATACGGTTAGATAAGATTGTAGTTAGGTTATCGGGAGTAAATGCCGAACAAAGAATCGTTATGATGTCATCGATGTAAAGTTAGTTAATGTATGAGAAAACACGTGCTCGGGTGTATCATAAAGTATACACGTGTAGGAAAGCGCTTCTGAAATATTTAGTGTTTTATTGGAAGTTTTCGGGTTATGAACGCGCAAAATGCCTGTCTGCCGGGGTTGTGGAATAGTTCTAATTGTTACCGCGGCCCCGGAACATAAAGGGCAACCGAAGGAACAAGGGTGGATTTTAGTCAGTAAAAGTCGCCCAGGTCGAGAGAAATCATTTGATAATTTCTCATCTACAAAAAAACCTAGTATCTTGATTTTTGACTAATTGTCTCATAACGTAAATAAGTTTTTGACCCGCGCGCTGGACACCTATTTAATTGAAAGAAGGACGGATCATATCTACCTCACTGTCTTATCAGTGAGTGACCCGATGTTTTAGTCAGTAAAAGTCTGACACTCCCTCCCACCCCACTCAGGTCGAGAGAAGTCATTTGATGATTACCCATCCTCAAAGAAAAAATGCCTCCTCAATTCAACCCTTTATAAGAACTACACAAGATTTACTACAGTGAACAATCACAGTATTAGCTTCTAGTGTCCGACCGAAGCTTCGGCTTCGGCTTCGGCCACCTTCGGCCAAAAAATCCATCTTCGGCGAAACCTTCGGCTTCGGCCCAAAACCCGGCCGAAGCCGAAGGTTTAGCCGAAGGTCTGAGCAACCGTCGAGATTGACCGAACTGTTACGAAAGACAGAGTGAGAAAGCGACGGACCGGTCGCATTGACAAACTAACCTAAATTTAAGTTAAATGCATCTTTCTCTTTCCATTTCTGAGAGAAAAGGAAAAAAATCTATAAAAAGTCTCCTAATTTATGCGCAGGCCACACCGCCAGCTAGCGGGCGGGCGGGCTAAGCGAGCGAACCTCGTTTCACCTCTTTACCTACTTCGGTTCACACCGCCAGCTACCGATTAACCTAACGAGCTAAGCTATCGAAATATCCGACGATTCCAGCGAAGCTACTAGTTCACCTCGTTGGCGCGCCCGCGCTTCGCTAGCTTAGCTCGCCAGCCAGCCCGCTCGCCCGGTTCGTTCGCCCGTCCTCCCCGTTTGAAGTAGACAGTAAACTATTCGACGCTCGTCTTTCAGATAGAACGCCACGCCCGCTTAGCTCGCTACGACCGTCGCTCGTCTGTCCGTAGTTTTCGGTGTGAACTCCATAGTTCAGCTCGCCAATATGTCGCGTAGTTTGTATAGTTTCCTTCGTTCGCTTTGCCCGCCTGCGTAGCCCGCCCGCCCGCTAGCTGGCGGTGTGGCCTGCGCTTTAAACCCTTAAAATCTGGCTCATATTCAATTTACCGTAAAATTAGATTTTGAGATGCTTTGCAATCAATAAATAGTTAGACAATTGAGCTGTTTACTTTATGACATAAGATGTATTGCCATACAAAATCGATGGGAGAATATCGTTTTGACAACTAATTAAAAGTACGTCAATTGGTGGTAAAATACCGTATTGTAGCTTGTAGACAATCATCTCCCTAGCCTTTTTCCCAACCGTGTTGGGGTCGGCTGCCAGCTTAACCGGATTCAGCCGGTGTTTTACGTGGAGCGACTGCCTATCTGACCTCCACAACCCAGTAACTGGGTGACACGATACCTCTTGGTTAGTCTGGTCACAGTATCTGGCTAACCAGTAACGACTGTCAAAGTTCTACGAATGACAACCGGGACCAAAGGCTTTACGTGCTTTCCGAGGCACGGGATGTCAGTGATGTCGAAGATAAACTTTAGAAAGTACATATGAATTGAAAAAGTCACATTGGTACTTGCCCGGATTCGAACCCACAACCTCTTACACGAGAGGCAGGCGCCTTATCCACTGGGCCATCACGACACTAAATTAATAACTGACCACTTACAAACCTTCGGCTTCGGCTTCGGCTTCGGCCGAAGGTCGTGGTGATTGCCGATTAATCGGCTTCGGCTTCGGCTTCGGCCAAAAATAGACCTTCGGTCGGACACTATTAGCTTCCAAGCTAACCAGATGTATCTGAATATCAAAAGAGTAGATTAGATATACACTGTGACGTGTGAGAAAGAAAAAATGCCTCAATTCAGCCCTTTATAATAGAACTACACAAGATATATTACAGTGAACAATCACAGTATTAGCTTCCAAGCTAACCAGATGCATCTGAATATCAGAACATTAGATATACACTGTGACGTGTGAGACGAAGGACATATTAAAGCAGGCTATTCCGTATTCTATTCTCATTACAAATATGTAAATAAAGAATACCTTAATTTTGCACTGATGGCAAAATAAATAGACTTTAGAAAATAGGAGTATGATAAATAAAAAAAATATATATGATGTACATTACCATGTAAACTTCCACCGAAAATTGGTTTGAACGAGATCTAGTAAATAGTTTTTTTTTAATACGTCATAAACCGTATATCGTAATTTTTTAAACTTATAAGTGGGAACACTTATTGTGACGGACGGGAAACTACGGAACCCTACATTGAGCGTGGCGCGACACGCTCTTGGCCGGTTTTTTTTAAGACTTAAATGGCCGAATACTCAAACGTCACTTAACTTTAAATCGCTGTGAAATCTGTTGCTGTCTTTGTCACTTCTAAAGGATAAAGTAAAGACAGCAACAGATTTGAAAACGTCCGAAAGTCAAGTAACGTTTAAGTATTCAGGCGATAGCCTCATTGCGATAATTTTTCTATGGAACACAAGCTGAATGAAGTTAAATGAATGTGTAGTCACTTAACCTCCAGAACTGGGTTTAAAAGCCAGGAGTTAGCAGTCGTTAGGCACTGATTAGATTTAAAATGTCGGTGTAAATAAAAATAAAATGGTGTAGGCGTAAAATAATCTTTTTGTGGCGGATGCAGCGGCGTGAATAACAAAATGTCGAGTGCGAATACCTATATACACTTAAAAATGGGGATTTATAAAAAATACAACATATACTACTTTACTATGTATCAAGTCAAGCCAAGTCTAATCTAGGAGCGACTAAATTACGGCATTATGCTAAGCGTTTTTCGCAGAAGTGACGCTACTTATTGACTGACTGTTGATAAATTAACGCACAACCCAAACCGCTGGTCCTATAGACCAGAAACTAGGAGGGTTTATTCTTTGTGAAGAGTAAATAGCCACTCAGAAAGGATTTTTGGAAATTCAACCCCTAAAAGGGGCAAATTGTGATTGGAAATTCGATATCCACGCGAAATCTGGTGTTATAATTACTAGCTGTTTCACCTGCGTAATGGCAGGTTTTTGGTCAACTGCTCCGCTCCTATTGGACATAAGAGTGATGTTATATCGTATATGTTACTCGCTAATAACGTAGCTTCGTATTGATGAAATATTTTTTCAAATTGGTTTAATGTTACGGAGCTTATTCAATGCAAACAAACCAACAAACAAATCTTTCCTCTTAATAATTATTTTATTATATATAATATATATTATATTATATTATATTATATTATATTATATTATATTATATTATATTATATTATATTATATTATATTATATTATATTATATTATATTATATTATATTATATTATATTATATTATATTATATTATATTATATTATATTATATTATATTATATTATATTATATTATATTATATTATATTATAGTAAGTAATAGTAAGTATAGATTACATGAATACTTTCAGAGGCAGTTAAGTGAACTACCTCCATTGTTATGTACATACTCATATATTTATACAAATCGGATATGAGTAACGGTCGCCTGTAATGTTTATTTTACACCGAACGGTAAGATAACCTTCAAAATAATCAATGCTACAAAGTAAATCTCTGTAACCGAAAAATATGATAACAGGCTTTGGCGACTTGCAAAATGTTACTTTTTAAGTAATTCCCTCAATATCCCATGGATTCTATCATCAGAGATCTTTTGGCGATAATAGGACCAATAGAAAGTAGGTATAAAAAAATACCAAATCGGTTCATTTTGAGGTGAAACAAAAAAGTCGAATTGAGATTTTTTTGAAGGGATATCGTATCGTGTCGTCCAGTATTTGAGTTGTGAAAGTCTGATAGGCAACTGCATCACTTAAAACACTGGTAATCAGCTAAATCCGGGTAGGCTGGAAGCCGACCCCAACATGTTGGAAAAGGCTAGGGAGAGAATTATAAGATTTTTTGAAGTTGGTTAAAAATATAGTTTCACTGACATATTTTTTTTTTAAATTAGTTAAACCTTCCAACACTCGTAATTCGAGACACAATAGAAAGACAATAGCAACGCGACAGCCGGCTGGCGCTTGGTCGTCGAAAGGTAAAAAAGACAGTTACACTTACATTTCAAGTACAATCCTTAGTTTTAATATATCTGTTTCACAGCTTACTTTTCGACACAAAATTATAAAACTAACTATTCAAGCACGTTACGCCATTTCCAAAGTGGTACTAAAAACCATTGCTAAATATAACACCAAAATGACTCATTTCCATGGCGCCCATGGGTTTACAGCAGCGGCTCCCAACCTTTTTAACGACACAAAAAGAGTGTTATAATTATGACTCCTGTGTGTTTTGAAGTTATTAACGCTTTTGTCAAGATTGCAACTTCAGCAAAAAAGTGTTGTTTTATATATTATGAAACATGCCTAAGAACTATCGTTAGATAATCTACTTTGAAATATAAACTACTGCATCCAAATCAGTCTCGCTTAAGAGCTATCATATGGTAGCACAGACACGCAGGCGACCCAATTTGAATGCGGATATATCCATTCGAAAGAAAATTATTCAGCGATGGTTCTACGTGTTTCATCAAAATCGCTTTACAACCCAGGAGTGGAAGGTTTTAAATTATTTAATTACACTTGTAGTAGAATAGTGTTCACTTAAAGTTTAATAATTTTCGCGGACTGTATTTTGCTCTTGAGGACCAATAGTGGTCCGAGGAACACCAACATTGCACTTCACTCATCATCTCCCTAGCCTTTTCCCAACCGTGTTGGGGTCGGCTACCAGCCTAACCGGATTCAGCTGGATACCGGTGTTTTACGTGGAGCGACTGCCCATCTGACCTCCACAACCCAGTAACTGGGCGACACGATACCTCTTGGTTAGACTGGTCAGAGTTTCTGGCTAACCAGTAACGACTGTCAAAGTTCTACGAATGACAACCGGGACCAACGGCTTTACGTGCTTTCCGAGGCACGCGATGTCAGTGATGTCTAAGATGAACTTTAGAAAGTACATATGAATAATTGAAAAAGTCACATTGGTACGCGCCCGGATTCGAACCCACCACCTCTTACACGAGAGGCGGGCGCCATATCCACTGGGCCATCACGACACTCATCATTGCACTTCACTATCCTCAAAAAACCCCAATACGTGCCAAATAAATATTTTTCTAAATATTTTTCTTTCTTTCTTTCCAATGGGTTGGAAACCACTGGGTTAGCGAATAATCACGATATCAGTCCACTCCTACCGGGCTTGGCTATAAGGCTATAAAGGTCACACCACGCCTCAAAACAGGCTATTTTTAACCCTCGACGCGAAAAGGGGATGTTATAAGTTTTACCGCTATTATGTGTGTGTCTGTTTGTTTATCTGTCTGTCTGTAGCTCTTAAACAGGCGATGCTTTTTGGATGCGGTTATTTCTATTTCAGAGGAGGTTATCTAGAGATGTTTTTAGATATGTTTCATTCAAATCGGTTTAACTTTTTCCAAGTTATCCACACAGGGCTGAGGTTTTTAAATCGGGTTATGGGACATCCCGTCTACGAAAGATCTCGCCTTCGGGCGAGATGTCCACTTTTTAAAATGTGAATGGGTATATTCGCCCCAAAAAATGATGTACTGATTAAATAAGGTCATTTCACTTTATGCTTTGCAGATTCATCTGATATTTAGTAAGAAAATGTACGATTTAGCCAAAATATATCTTTACTTTTTAATAAGAGACATCCCAATATCATTTATTTTACACTGGCCATTATTTTTCGGGCGAATATACCCATGCACATTTCAAAAAGTGGACATCTCGCCCGGGGGCGAGATCTTTAGTGGGCGGGATGTCCCATAACCCTTTAAATCATACTAATAGTAAATAAGGGTTCACTCAAAGTTGAACCTTTCGTCGACCAAGCGACAGCCGAATCACGTACGTTCGAAGGATTAATAAACACTTCTGTGGACCATATTTGCTCTTGATACTTAAATTCAGTGATAGTGGTTTGGTACCCTCAAAAAACCTCAACGGGTTTGGAGCCACTGGGTTAGCCAACAATCACGATATCAGTCCACTCCTACCGGGCTTGGCTATGAAGCTATAAAGGTCACACCACACCTCAAAGCGGGCTATTTTTGTACAGGCTATATTATGAAGGGTTGTAAATGGGGTTGGTCTGGCTTTGGGAACTATATAACTGATTGTTTCGGTGATATATCAACGCACAGCCCAAACCGCTTGCTGGTCCTAGAGACATGAAATTTGGAGCATGGACTAAGAAATATTTTTTTGGAGGGTTACCCCTCTTGAGACCTACTAATGGTGGATGGAAGTTTGACATCCAAGCAAGCAAAGCCGAGAGCGAAAGCTAGTTTATATTTAAAATGATAAACTGACTGACTAGGACGGTGACACATCAACGACATCCCAAGTTACTGGATTTAGAGACATGAAATGTGGATGGTGTGTTCCTTGTGCAAGTATCTCTAAATTAGGAGTTTTGGTGATTTCATTCCTAGAGTCTTAAAATGGGTGAAGAAAGTTCGACATCCACGCGGGCAAAACCTAGTCCAAAATATAGACCTTTAAAGTAATTTTATACCGTTCAAAATAAACGTTTTCAACGCACACAATACATGCTGTTCTTAGAAGACAGTAGCCGTTCCAGTTCGCTTCAAAATGCGCAATACATAACAATAAGTTTACATAGAGATAAAGTTCTATACAAAACTGATAACGAAGGTAAATAGAACCACGTCATTATGACGTCAGAACATACATAACGACTATGTACTTAAAAGGGTAGGCAGAACAGATTCTGTTCTGTTAAAGACGAGGCAAGTCATCATCTCCCAATGGGGACAAGACTTTCTAACTGATTTGAACATTTCAACGAACAAGCGACAGCCGGCTGTCGCGCTGCTATTGTCTTTCTATTGTGTCTCGAATCACGTGTGTTCGAAGGTTTAAAAGAATGCCATTAAAACACAATATTTGCGACTGTCTATCAGACCTCCACAACCCAGTAACCGGGCGACACGATACCCCTTGGTTAGACTGGTCAGACTTTCTAGCTTCTGTCTGACGACTGTTAAAGTTCTCTAATGACAACCTGGAGCGGCTTTACGTGCTTTTTGATGGATCAGTCAGTGATATTGATTAAGAGAATCGATACTTCCATCCTCTTTTACCGTTTAGGTTGGAATTTACAAAAATCCTTTCTTTCTCTATTGCACGGCTCCCGTGGCTTGTAGCGTGTATTAGCTTGTTACTTTCCACGACAAATGGAATAAATTATGAAAATGGATTTTTCCCACCGGTCCCATTAACCCCTCTTGTACTATTAATCATTCATTCTGTATAAGTAGTTCTAGAGTTTAGGCCGATTAAATAAACAAATAAAATAATACAGCTTTATTTATTATGTTAAAACGAATTAAACGATTTTTATTTTGTAAATAGGTAAAAAAATACACTTTTACGCGTCATTTTTTGTTTATTTTATTCGAACGATGGGGCCGGTGAAGAAACATCCGAAACAAACTCAGAGGTCAAAGTCTCTTTTGAAGTTCATACAATATTGTATTGGTCAAATTATGCGAGGACCATGAAGGTAAACTGAAGTGATCTCTTGATGAGAGAAGCATACACATTTGAGTGGACCTGTCTAAACAGTGCAAGCATTTGTCAAAAGTCGTTTAGCTCGACTACTACTACTACTACTGACGGGCCTGTTGGTCTAGTGGTTAGTGACCCTGACTGCTAAGCCGAAAGTCGTGGGTTCGATTCCCACCCAGGACAAACTTTGTGTGATAAGCATGATAGTTTGTTCTGTGTCTGGGTGTAATTTATCTATACAGCGCGGCGCTTTAATGGCGACATTAATTTGACACACGTATACATCTCCACAATACAAATTTATTACGCAAATTTAATTCCATTAAACCTTTTTATTTACTTATTAATTTGAAATTTTTGCGGATATTTAAAAATAGCACTTTGGAGCAACCTGTATTTAAAATCAGAAGCGCAGCGGTCATTTACCGGGGTCACGGATTATAACATTTCATCAATGAAATTAAAATGAATAAGCAATACAATTAGGATGAAACAAACGCAAAGAGTAGGCAACTGAAGGAAAGAGAGATCCCTTTGTCGGCGATGTGCGCAGGCGGCGCGCGGGGCGGTGCGCGCCCTCCCTTCCACCCGCCCGAATCCTTTTTTTGTCGTCTAGTCTCTAGTGCTAGCCGGCCGGCCGGTCCTCTGTCCTTGACACAGTTCTTCATACTCGTGCGCATAATTACGTTGTGTTATGTTTTTGTGAATGTTTCCGCGAAAAAGACGCTTAAAAATTGTTTCATTTAATTTTTGTGTAATTAGGATAATAATTAGATTATGATATTGCGATAAAGACGCTTTGTTTCGTTTTAGTTAGTTTTTCGATCTGTAGGTACATCTTTTGCGACAAGGACGTTTTTATTTGTGTTATTAAGTGCTTGTGTAAACCTGTGATCGTGATGGCTAATACACACCCGAACTACACGGCAGCTGAATATGCGGACATGATCCTAATTTACGGAGAATGCCATCAAAATGCCGCCCTTGCGATAAGGACATATCGCGAGAGATATGGCAATACAAGACTATGCCCTACTAATCCTCGCACTATTGTAGGAGCTCTTCAGCGTATCCGCGAAAATCGGCCAGTGGATCCTAGGATTCAACGGCCCGATCGACCGCCTACACGACAAAACCCACTCCGGTTAACTGAAAATGTACTACAACATTTCCGAGAACAGCCCAAAACTAGCCTCCGCCAGAGCGGTAGACATTTTCAAGTCCATCACAGAACAGTCCATAGGATATTAAAGCGCGAAAAGTGGCACCCATTCAAATTTAGAAAAGTGCATACATTGTTAAGTCGTGATAAACAAATAAGAGTGAATTCTTGTCAGTGGTTGTTAAGTAAAATTAAAGAAGACAGTGACTTTCTTTCCAATTTGTTGGACTGACGAAAGTACTTTTACCAGAAACGGCATTTGGAACCAGCACAACATGCACCATTGGGCACCGAAAAACCGAAATCCGCGCGTTTGGCGAGAGTCAGCCCATCAGTACAGATTTTCGGTAAATGTTTGGGCAGCTATTCATGGTGACAACATCATCGGACCCGTCTTCATTGATGGCACCTTGACCGGAGAAAGGTTTGTTGACATACTAAATGATACGGTGTCAGAATACACAAACAATCTTGACGTTCGCCGATACCAAAGAATGTGGTACCAATTGGATGGCGCGCCGGCACATTCTGTATCAGCAGCCAGGCAGTGGCTAAATGATACGTTTGGTACACAGTGGATTGGGAGATTTGGACCTCGTAGGTGGCCAGCACGATCGCCAGACCTCACCCCACTTGATTTTTTTCTTTGGGGGACCATCAAAGACGATGTGTACGCAGAGAACGTGGAATCGGTGGAACAATCACGCATACGAATAATAAACGCGTTTGAGAAATTGAGGCAAATGTCTCTAAGTGACAATTTATTATCCAATGTGCGGGATAACATGAAACGTCGTTTAGCCCTTTGTATCCGTCAACAAGGGGGACTTATTGAAAACAAAAAAATTTAAAATAATGACAATTAAATTAGTGATTGTGATTAGTGATGATAATGACAATAATCAATAATAATATGCAAGGGAGGAATGATAAGTGATAGCCTAAGCAGCTCCATTGTAGGTACTTGTGTCGCTCGGTTTCTTTGATATTATGCCGCCAAAGGATCGGCGGCGGACCGATCACGAGTACAAAGCACGTTGAGCGGTTGCCAGACCGCAAAGCGACGCGTTGCCGCTTCGAGTAAACGTAAACAATCGAGTAAGCTAGGTAAGTAATTTCATGAATGAATTTTTGCACAGAGTGATCCTAAATTTCATCACTTTTTTATTATTAAGTTTGTGTGAAAAAAATTTTTTTTCTGTTTTCGTATTATCTTATCCTGTGTTATTTTAAATGATTAATGACCACTAGCACTACCTGTGTGTTAAATTAATGTCACCATTAAAGCGCCGCGCTGTATTATGTATGTATTCAAAAATTATAATAATTATATAAGTATGTTTATCAGTTGTCTGGTTACCATAGTACAAGCTCTGCTTAGTTTGGGATCAGAACCGTGTGTAAGTTGCCCCAAGAAAAAAAAAAAAACGTCTTGACGAACTTCGTTGTAGGTATAGATAAAACCCGCATAACACCACTTACATTATTTTCAAGTGCCATGTAATTTGCGGTCGCGGCTGCAAAAAGTCAGAATAAACAGTAGTTATGGCGACCGCGAAAAAACTTCAAAACTGTAGCAAAAACCCAGCCAAGTACGAGTCGCACTTGCAACAGAGGATTCCGTACAGTACTACGGCCACCGTAGTATAGATAGATTCAGCAAAAGAACGCAGAAACCATCAATATTTTGTATGAAGGAATTAAATAAAGTAATAAGGTCTAATAATAATAATACCAGCCTATAACTGTCCCACTGCTGGCCTCTTGTCATACAGAGAAGGCACGAGCATTGATCACCACGCTTGCTCAAGGCGGGTTGGCGATTTCGGACTTATATAAACTACAAGTCCAGGTTTCCTCACGATGTTTTCCTTCACCGATGTCTGTGATGTCTAAGATAAACTTTAGAAAGTACCTACATATGAATTGAAAAAGTCACATTGGTACTTGCCCAGATTCGAACCCGCAACCTCTTGCATGAATAAGGTCTATGAAGGTATAAAAAAACTTTGATATTTTCCGTGTTTTTTTTTTATTTAAAAGCAATTTTCGATCGTCTTTAGACGTGAATTAAAATTGGTTCACTCATTTCCAAGTTATCAACCTTTTTGTTAACTGCATTCGCGATTTTAATAACTTCAGGGGCAGGGCTTTTTAATTTTTTGTATTTGTTGTTGCAGCCGTAAAAAATTACACAGTGGCTGAAAATATTTTTCTACTGAATGATGTTATAAGTAAAAAAGTAAAGATAGGTTACCCAAACGAAATTATATCTTCAAAAACGGCACACTAACGCACACATACATTACACGTCAAAGTAGGATGACATGATTGAAGTTGTGCGAGTGAAAAAGAGATAAACGTCAAATGTCAACGCGATACTCAGTATCATGATTGCCAATTGGCAAACTTTTAATGTGCCACTTTTTGACTGCATATACCTACCCTACCTAACCTATCTACACTTTTTTACTTATAACATCATTGTTTCTACTTATTTATTACGGTTCATGAGATACAGGCTACTGAGTGTAGACACCGTCGTGGGTTTAATAATAGGGTTTCTTTGGCATTCACAAGTGTACGGTACCCTAAAAGTAATACTACACAAAGAGCAAACACATGATTCTAAAAAAAAACGCGTTTTATTTCGTATGAAGAGTACCTTATAATCGTTTAGGTTAAACGTAATCTTGTTTAAAAAACTTGCTAAACATATACAACATGTCCTGGAATAAACGCACACCACCAGACACCCCAATTAGAATATTATGTTATAATCATAATACATACACAATTTTTTTTTAATATGTTGAAAACACTGTTTTTTTATAAATTAGTTGTACAGATTGTGGGAGAAAATTATAGTCACATTACAAATCTACGCATGCACACAGTCGCACTTGCATATGGGTCTAGCGTAGTAGGTATTTCATCCATTTTAGTTTGTTTTGACTGTACAGCGGAAGTGTGACAGCAGTTTACGTAGTTTTAATTATTTTTGGGATAAAATATTACCTATATTAAAAATTACAAAAATCGATTCAGTAATCGATTCTGAACAAACAATTTTCGCAAAGTGCATTAATTCAGTTACACATTGTATAAATCTCATGAGTGCGTCAGCCTCGTAAAAACTCGAAAACTCTGGTCTACTAGGAGACACCGGCCTACACACTTTATAATAAGCTAAAAACGCATATACCTGCTCCGTTCCGTCGTGAGTAAAAACAATACTTATTTGTAAAACTGTTACTTTAATCCATTTTACAAACAAAATAAATATAATTTTATCATCTAACCGATTCTAATGTTTTGATATTATTCGCCAAACTGTGATGACATAGATTCGACTATTAATTGTAGTAAGCTTTAAAACCAGAGATGAATCATCTAAGTTCGCAGTACGGAAGACATACGTCATTTTAAGTTATTTTCCTAAATGATGACTGGAGTACAGACAAAGGGCCTTATTGTCTACTAATAATAAATGATTGCAAACGCTGAACGCGGCTGATAGAAGTAAAACTGTATACTAGGTGTATTTTTGGACTCGCTCAACCCGCTTGGAGATGATTCTACCCATGAAAGCAAACAACTTTTATTATGGAACCAACTCTAAAATCGCGAAAAAAATATCACCTCTTTCATACATTATGGTCGGGAGGGCATTGAACTTTTCTTAGAAACAGCTGATATTTTATTTGCGATTTCAGAGTTGGTTCCATGGTCGTGATGGCCCAGTGGATAAGGCGCCCGCCTCTCGTGTAAGAGGTTGTGGGTTCGAATCCGGGCAAGTACCAATGTGACTTTTTCAATTCATATGTACTTTCTAAAGTTTATCTTAGACATCACTGACATCCCGTGCCTCGGAAAGCACGTAAAGCCGTTGGTCCCGGTTGTCATTCGTGACAACCGGGACCAACGGCGTTTGACAGTCGTTACTGGTTAGCCAGAAACTATGACCAGTCTAACCAAGAGGTATCGTGTCGCCCAGTTACTGGGCTGTGGAGGTCAGGTAGGCAGTCGCTCCACGTAAAACACCGGTATCCAGCTGAATCCGGTTAGCCTGGCAGCCGACCCCAACACGATTGGGAAAAGGCTAGGGAGATGATGATGAGAGTTGGTTCCATAATAAAAGTTGTTTGTTTTCATGGGTAGAATCATCTCCTAGCGGGTTGAGCAAGACCAAAAATACACCTAGTATGTGTGACCAAAATCATTCAGCGAAACGCGAATGGAGAAGCCCAACAATGAATATTGACGTTGGCTGATGATGATGATTATTTAAGTAATTACCTTTCATCCCTCCAATAAAACGCTCATCAGATCGAAGAATCAGTCAACTTAAACATCCAATGTTTTTCTCACACCATATATATTAAACCACTTCCGTAAGAAGAAATGTATAAAATATTACACTTTTTGTTTATTTTTAATTCACTCAAACATTACAGTATTCTGTTCCTCTGTTTAATAATGTTAATGTTTTTAATACTTTTAATAAACGACTCATTTTTGCAGTTATCACTTTGTGCTAATTTTGTTCACAATCACTTTATTCACACTTATTGTGACCTAAAGTCTAATTGCATGACACCTATTAGTATTTTTTAGATAACAGAATAAAAATCTCTTAATTAAAATATAACAATAACACTTTTTCTAAAAGTAACACTTTTTCTAAAGGTGCTCCTAAACGGGCAACATAATTGCTGCAATTTTATTGCAGCAATTTTTTGAGCATGGCCCGGCAACTCCAGCAATATTGCCGGCGCTGCTCGGCAATATTTTTGTCATACAAAAAGTGTTGCCCGGCAATACCGGCAATATTGCAGAGAGTTCGGAAACATTGCCGGGCAATGCCGGCAATGTATTGCAGCAACACAATTACAGTAAAAAATTGCCCGTTTAGGAGCACCTTAACTCAATTTCGATTACATTCTTTTTTTGTAATACTCTTTTTGCGCACAATTTGAATTAAGAAAAATATAACAATTACACTTCGTGCCAAATAAAATAACACTTTTTTTGTAACTTTACTTTTCGAGTGCCCACTTTTTATGTAAATTTTTTCGATTATTTTTTTTTTGTTTTTTTACCGATTAAACATAAAAAGGGTAGTGAGTTTACGTGATTCAGACGCGCACTGCTTGCGAACTAACGAAACGGAACGTGGTCAAACATGCGGCGGTATAAAGGCAAGTTTACATGGCGGTGATTTAGAACTCTGATTTTAATCAATTTCAAGGACATTTCGGGATGTTTTGTAGAAGAAAAAATAAATAATTCTGTCTTTAATAAGTAAGTATATCGCACTTATTTACATGATGCTGTGTTATTGTAGGAAGTTATAAAAAAAGTTTTTAATCAAGTAAAAAAAACTCTTTTCTTATTTGCCACAAATTATTATTTGTTTTACAAATACAAACACCCGAAATACTTAGCTTTTAAAAAGCCTAGTTTTCGGGTGTTCGTAGGCGACCATATTTCATCACCTCATTTTTATCATTTATCTTCTTGACTCGCTTGCTCGTTTGCCTTCTCTCACATAAGAAAAACTCCATATGAACATACCTCTATATACCGTCATTCTTCACGTGAATCAGCACAGATAATTATTGTTACACAACAGACTATGTTCAAGATTAATATGTGTAACGTTCATGATTTTAAGAGCAAGCAAGTACGCATTTTAGATTCGAGACGAGATAAGTATACGTCCTTTAGTCAAAGCGGCTTAGCTATTTTGCGTAGGTACGTCATTTGGTCAAAGTGGCTTAGCTATTCTCCGTCTTTGTCTTGCCATCGAAGATGGCAGTTGAGTGACGGTAACAGTAATATAGCTTAACTGCACTTGCAACAGCATGCCTAACAAATTGTTTTTTCCAGTATCCATAATAATGATAAATATCTCTAGCTTCTAACTAACGGTCAGTCAAAGTCTGACACTCCCTCCCGTCCCGTCCAGGAAAACAGAAGTCATTTGATGATTTCCTATCGAAACAAAAAAACCCTTACCATAAGTTGTTACGGAAAATTTAAAAGTAAAAACGTTGTAACAGTCACAAATCCCACTAAATAAAAAGGTCGGCTGTTAGTAAACTACTCTATGGACTTGGTGGTTCTTTAATTTTGATTCCATAATGGTTCTAATTCTCTTGTACATACACGAACTTAACTAAATTTAAGTTAAGTTCATCTTTCTCTTTCCATTTCTTAAAGAAAAGGACAGAAGATACATTTTAGTTTAATCTTGTCAAATTAGACAGCGCCTGAAGTAAATCGGCATATTTTTAGTCGCCATGTTTTAAATCGCGTCTAAATTATCTATGGAGTGTCTAAATTTGACAGGACTTAACTAATATTTTATCTTCTATCCTTTTCTTTTAGAAAGAGAAAGACGCACTCAACTTAAATTTAGTTACGTTTGTGAACAAGACAATCAGCAACATTATATCACTGTCAATTCTATCTGTTGTCGCTAGGGGCGCTTTTTCATACAATTTATTTATGGAGACGCTAGCGAATTTTTCGATGCAAACTCATTGTACAGCTACAGAAAGGTTCCCCTAACAATCGCCATGTAAACCGTTCCTACGTCATTCCGTGATTCGCATGCATCCACGTGAGTCAGAGATAATAACTATTATACAACAGATACGACTGTCTGTGTGTATGTGGAGACACAATAGAAAGACAATAGCCGCCCGGAAGCCAGCTGCCGCTTGGTCAGGAATATTTTAGAAAAGAACGTTTGTAAGGACGGACGATGTTTTAAATTGGTAAACCTGTTTGGCTGCGTTTTTTTTTATTTAAAAGTAGGTTATCCAGCAATGGTTTTTAGACATGTTTCATTAAAATCTTTTGTTAGCTGCAGTCACTTTTTTAATAACTTTGAGGGCAGAGATTTTTTTATTAACACTATAACGTCTTCTGTGTTAGTCGTGACCGATACCGATACCAGTAAGTTTCTCCTTACAATCGCCATGTAAACCGTTCGTACGTCATTCCGTGCTTCGCATCCACGTGAGTCAGAGATAATAACTATTATACAACAGATACGACTGTCTGTGTGTATGTGGAGACACAAGTGTTATCTTAGTTTAAAATTATAATAGCGATCCGTCCAAGCTTCGTAAGCGTGTTAATAATCTATGAAAATCTCGGATTTTCTTTACTGTAATATGGATTTATTACGCGTTGTCCTGCGTGAGCGACGAACGCGACGCGACGCGACGCTGCGAACGCGACGAACGCGATCAACTCAACGGCATACCCTACATGCATGCGGCCTATATGACAGTCTGCGGCGAGACGCGACGTAACGCGCAATTGTTTTGAGGGCGACCAGATGCGACACCACCAACTTTCTAGCAAAATTGTACTGTCTGTACTTCTTCATGATTCGAGAAGTAATGACCAAAATCACGTAGGACATTTGTCGCGTATAGCATTGCGTCGCATTACTTACAAACGTCGCGTCGTGTTGCGTCGCGTCGCGTCGCGTTCGTCGCTCACGCAGGACACCGCGTTATACACATAAATCTTCCTCTTGATCCACTCCATCTTAACCGTACATAAAATAAATAAATCTTTTAGAAAAACCGCATCAAAATCCGTTGCGGAGTTTTAAAGATACGCCTAATAAAAACCTTATATGAAACGGGTGAGAACTAGTTTTTTTTTATATTTGTTTACTAACACTCTCCTAGGCCCGTATTAATAGACGTCACTCAATTCTGAGACGCTCTCAAGTTTATTGCTGTCCTTATTTTTTCCCTTTAGAATGACAAGGACAGCAAGAGACTTGAGAGCGTCTCGGAGTTGAGTGACGTCTATTAATACGGGCCCTAAAGTTACCTATGTTTTTGTTAGTGAAAGCCGGGCTTTTCAGCTTCTACGAAAGGCACTCTGTTGACAAAGTCGCAATCATTTTTACCGACTTCACAAAAAGGAGGAGGTACTATGTTCGGCTGTTTGTATGTTTTTTTTTTTTTTTTTTATGTATGTTTGTTCATCGATTACTCCGTCAATTGTCAACGGATTTTGATGGTTCTTTTTTTGTTTGATAAGTCAAGATTCAGGGGTGGTCCCATATAAATTTTGTGGCGATCGGTTCAGTGCTTCTCGAAAAATTCACCAAGAACAAAAAAAAATTACGAAATTTTCATAGACGATGTGTGCTTTGTCTTCAAGTTTCTATTTTCGTTTTATAAGATTGTTAGTAGTTTTATTTTGAAAATAAATTACTTTGAAAGATACTATACACAGTCAAACATTGGGAGTCGACACTAAAAAGTAATAAATAAAAAACTTTTTTCAAAAAAAAAAACCGCCTTCAAAAACTAAAAATTCAACAATAACTAAAATTTCGGAAGTCGGTGGTTTCTCTTCTGCCATTCAATTTGTGTTGCCACCGACTTCCGAAATTTTAGTTATTGTTGAATTTTTAGTTTTTGAAGGCGGTTTTTTTTTTTGAAAAAAGTTTTTTTATCACACTTATTTTTAATCAGTGTTGCGACTTGCGATTGCGACTCATTAAGTTAATTAACTAATTGGGTTTTCGCCATGGTGCCTGATAAAGAATTGCAAATAAACATTACAATTATTATAATGTTTCATGAATTAAATTGACATTAATTTTACCAGAACGAGCTGTGCACAATCTCATTGACAATCATGTCCGGGGTTGCGGAATAGTTCTAATAGTTACCGCGGCCCCGGAACATAAAGGGCAACCGAAGGAACAAGGGTGGGGTTAGTCAATAAAAGTCTGACACGCCCCGCCCATGGCAGGAGTAGTCATTTGATGGTTTCCCATTCATAAAAAAAAACTACAATCATGTCAAAAATGATGATTGTATTTATTTATGTAAGTATATATTGTAGTTCTTTATGATTTAATAAAGAAAATGTATTGTCTTGCACATGAGTATATCCTCCATTGCAAAATTTCTCTACCAAATTATGGTTTGCTGGAAGAAAACTCATTTATGGGTTAAGCTCGCCTTTGTACATGACTATTTTATTTGCTACCATTATGTATTTTATTTTTCTTGTTCGTGTGCAATAAAGAATATGAATATTATGAATATGATGATAAGATTTTTATTTTGTAAAATGGTTTAATATAACGTTGTTTTGTTTATTTTCAGCGAACGGTGGGGCCGGTGTTTTCTAGCCGACTACTGTGAGAAGAAACATACTTACACATGAATGAATTACGTCAAATACTGTCCAAAATTCCAAACGTAAATTTTACAACTGAAGAAGAATCTTTATTATCTAAGTATATCTTTTAAAAAATAGTTGTACTTATAAATTTTTATTTCATTATACAGATAGATTTTACTCATCGGTGTTTAAGAAAATTTCAATTAATTATGTTTGACGGCCCTGCATACAGATCTACTTTCCTGACCGTACGTCAGTTGGTTTCGTCATCCGAACAAACCATGCCAAATACGTCAGCAAACCATAGTTTATTTTTAACCGATTACGCAGTGTTTCGCTTTTATGTTATAATACGCAATATTGTTTGTAAGTACAGTTAGTTAATTTATGAAATTGAACTGCCTCAAACATTTTGTATTTAAATGTAATAAGCTATGTACCTTCAGGTATTATTGAATGAGGGTTTTTGCGTATCGACATGACATTGTCAGATATGTCAAAATTCACCAATCATGCTGCAGTTGGACCTCACGCCTACGTATTGCCATCTAGCGGATTTGTCGAAAAAACGACATGTCATTGACAGATATGTCTAAATTCACCAATCATGCTGCAGTTGGACCTCACGCCTACGTATTGCCATGTAGCGGATTTGTCGAAAAAACGACATGACATTGTCAGATATGTCAAAATTCACCAATCATGCTACAATTAGACCTCACGCCTACGTATTGCCATCTAGCGGATTTGTCGAAAAAACTACATGACATTGACAGATATGTCAAAATTCACCAATCATGCTGCAGTCAAAATTCACCTCACGCCTACGTATTGCCATCTAGCGGATTTCTCATACGCAAAAACCCTTAATCAGTCAAAAAACCACGATAAGTAAAAGCCACCAACTTCCAAAATTGCAGTTGGGATTTTTGAAAAATATTTTTTTTATGTTTCCATTTTCAAATTAATATACTCTATGTCACCCCAACAACCGAGACGAATTCAATGACACCTCATGTATTAGAACTCGTTAAACGGTTAAGGCTGTAGAACGTGCCATAGAATGAGACATACGTCCGGGAGTGTCAGACTTTTACTGACTAAAGGTCATAAGCTCATTAGAGCCACCCGGCACACACTCCGCACCGACTCGCGTCCTGCGGCTGGCTAGTATTCTATATGGACTTGTATGGGCATGCGCTCACTATATCATCTCCGTAGCGTCACCGGATCGCCTCGGTTATAAGGCGAGTCGGTGCGGAGTGGGTGCCGGGTGGCTCTAATGAGCTATGACTGACCTTAAAACCCACTCTTGTTTCTTCGGTTTTTTTATTAAGTACATTTGTATTTATATTATTTCAAACGCTGAAGAAATGGATACTCACTAGCTCTACAGGCAAATCGTATCTATATTTTTTTTAATGTCCTTCCAAGATCATTGTTTCATAACAACCATTACATTGCAATTATTGTCGCAATTAAAATTAATCTCAATAACTTTCAACATAAAACAACTGATATAATTAATGGTCCAATGCCAACACTTTTATCTTTGTCTGTACTCACTATCTTCCCTCTCTTTCTAACACAAACAAAAAATGCCCCTATCTCGCTCACAATGTGAATTATGAAATAAATTTCAGATGTAACGAACGATTTTGCACTTAATACTGTTTGTATTACAGTTGATTTTTCAATGATAGAAGAATACATTGTCACGATTTGTTAAAGTAATATGCACTTTGATGAGAAGAGTTGAAGTTTATTTTAGACTAACGGTTGTTTTGATGAGTAATTCATCGTGATAATAAATAGATAATTGAATCATTGTTTTAACTTGTAGAAGTATCTACAAAAGATCGTTTTTAAAGTAAGGTCATAGGTAATTTCAAAATTTTAAAATCTAACTTTGGTGGTAATCATGCAAAGCCTAACAACAACAAAGCGAAGCCGCAAGAAAAAGCTAACCTATAAAAATAAAATGCTAAACTGACTGACTACTGATATATCAACGCACAGCCGGTAATCTATAATGGTAATCATGCAAACCTGTGGTGCTAACGACATGAAATTGCAGATTTTTTTACTTTGTAAAAAGAAGAAAACCATTAAAAAAGGATTTTTGGAAATTCCACCCCTAAATAAGAAAAATAAGGGATGGAAATGGAAGAATCGACATTCACGCGGGCGTTTCAGAATGCCAAAGACCTTGTGCGTTTTTTTTTTGGTGAGTGGGAAATCATCCAATGACTGCTCCCGTCCTGGGTGCGGCGGGAGGGTGTGTCAGACTCTTACTGACTAAAACCCACTCATGTTCCTTCGATTGCCTTTTATGTTCCAGGGTCACGGTAACTGTTATAAACATTCCGCAACCCCGGCAGGCGTTGGCCCTGTTGGGCCCCTTCCTGTGCTGACTCCTTCTCTTTGAGGCGCGCGTGGAACAAAACGCGCCGTCTACGCGGTCCTGGTCCTAGCCGGGCGGCGAGCTACCAATCGCTCGCCATCCGCAGAACCGCGCCTACGGTGGCCGGTAGTCGTCTTGCGACTCTCGACGTCTTCGCCTGGGTCTTTGTCCGGGGCGAGAGGCTCGTCGTTGCCTCTCGCGCGCCGGCAGATAAAAGTCGGCAGATAATTCTCTGGAAAAATAAATAAATGGGAAAGTGGGTGTGTCTGTATTTCACGGTAAAACTATTGAACCGATTTAAATGAAATTTGGTACAGAGTGACATAGAATAGTTTTTATCACAATACTCCCACGGGAATGGGAACCACGAGGGTAAAACCGCGGGAACACTAGCGATATACAACATTAATATGCAGTTGCCGTTTGTTCAGTCGTTCAAAAAACGCGGAAAGCAATAGGTAGGTACTAAGGTATCTATACAATATGGCCGCCCAACTCAACCTTCATACAACCAACGCCATCTCTTATTGTAACCTTGAACTACTTGCAGTGAAAGCTTGCATAATGCATGAAGCTTCCGCCACGCGCCGCTAGATGTCACTAACATTCTGTTGTTACTACAATAGGTAGGTTATACGTAATTTGCAAGGCATTTTTTAATATTGCATGGTTATTTTCCTGAATAGTTTTATTGCCTTTTTTTATGATGTGGTAATATAAAAAAGTGTAACGCTTCATGTGAATATGGCTTGTTTCAAATGGAACTGCGTCCTTGATATTAATTCGCGTTCAATTCTTTGTTGATTTGTTTGAGGCCTTATTAGGACGTACAATTGTACTATGATATAGCTCTAAACTTACTTCTAATAACATCATTGCATCCTTGTCTTATTATTTGAAGTTGCCATAAAGAGAATGAGGTATTAGACGTTTCAACCTTTAGTTAATAGCATAGTGACCCTTATTACCCTGACTTGTAGGTAGTTTCATTATTGTCAATAAATATGTTTTATTTGAAAGAACAAGAAATATTCTCATAGATGTGGTGATACGGCTGCGCACAGCCATCGGGCTAGGTCTATTTACTCAGAATACGATGTTTTGAGAGATACAAAAAAAAATCTGGAAGAAATAACCCTGAGGAAGGAAGTAAGCGTCCTTTTGGCTTGACCATCAGCTTAAAATATAAAACAATATAAAAAATACTCACATTTTCTCTATCTAGGTCCAATTGCGTATCCCTCTTGGGGAAAGTGAAGCTAATCCCATTATCACCCTTATTCCTATACCGTTTGTGTTCAGTATTGAACTTGCCCTTAACTTTCACATAATCCCCGTTCAAATTCTCAATAGACTTAGCTTGTTTTAATTTCGAAATCAAAATCGGCTTCGGTTTTAATGGCATTGGCTTTTTAGTTTCCAAATTCGGAAAACCGGTTTCAAAATTCTGTCTCAGTTTCGCGAAATCGCTTTTTGGGGGTGTCACTGAGATTTCTGGGGTTGGGAGTGGGTCTTCTGGGGTTTGTAATGGAATGTCTGGGGTCGGTGGCCTTGGCTCGTATGGTATGTCGTAGATTTTTGGATCCTGGAACAATTGAGAGGGTTTTGGTTAGATAAATATGCAAAAAAACAGCAGTCTCATGGTAGATAGATAGATAGACAAGATAGATAAACCATTTATTTGGTGCATTAAGACACACAACACATAAAAATAGAATCAAAACTAAAAGCTAATTAATATAAATTTCTAAAGTTTATCTTGGACATCACAGGCATCGGTGAAGGAAAACATAGTGAGGAAACCTGGACTTTTAGTGAATATAAGTCTGAAATCGCAAATCCGCCTTGAGCGCGCGTGGTGATCAATGCTTTTGCCTTCTCTGTATGAAAAGAGGCCTTTGCCCTGCAGTGGGACAGCTGTTATAGGCTGGTATTATTATTAATACAGAGATGGCACGAGCATTGATTCTCAATAATCATGACGTACGGTAGTACGCTCGAGATGGATTGGTGATTTCAGACATATAATGGTTATAACTTATACTTAACCAAAACTTAAGAAGTGCATAAGAATTGTAAATAAAAGAATAGAAAGTACACATCGCAATAAAAATGAACTTCCTATATGTATGCAATATTTTAAAGTAGAAGTCTGACTGACGTTTATATCAGCTTACAGCCGTTCCTTTTACCCCGTACATTCGAGAGCACCAAGAAAGGATTAAAAATTCAACACCGCTTGTTTAATATTTCCTATTTTTCATAGCATGACTAGATGACCACGCAAGCGAAATCGTTGTTAACAACTAAATATAAACCTATCTTAAACATTATTAACTTACTAGCTTTTGCCCGCGGCTTCGCTCGCGTTAGAAAGAGACAAAAAGTAGCCTATGTTACTTTCCATCCCTTCAACTATCTCCACTTAAAAAATCACGTCAATTCGTCGCTTCGTTTTGCCGTGAAAGAAAGACAAACATACATACAGACAGACAGACAGACACACTTTCCCATTTATAATATTAGTTTGGATAACTAAAGTACTACCTAACAAATAGTTATAGTAACTTACTAAAAAATTCAATAGAGATTTAATATATTATCCTACGAGTACCTTACTCACCAGATTCTCACGCACGTTTTTAATAAAATTATTTCGAGGACATTTGTGTGGGTTACACGTTCACTTAGTTTTTATATCTATTCTGTAATACCATAATTGTAATGTGTAACTGTTTAAAATCTCAAAAATGTAAAGTATATAAATAAAATAAAAAAACTAAACGCCATAACAGAAAACTTCAAAAACCTCATCCGTACTAATATTATAAATGCGAAAGTAACTCTGTCTGTCTCTTCTACACGCCTAAACCACTGAACGGCACTGGGATTACGTATCTTGCAATAGCCGAGCGATCGCGATAATTTAGCAAAATTTGCTGCTCAAACGTCAATTCAAAATACGTCACGTCAAATAGCAATCTAGCGATAGTGCTGCCTCTGTGGAGCAATCAGTTAACTAAAATATGCATTTTTCGTTTGGTGGTTTCGTATTTAGTATGGTTTTTAAGAGCAAAGTTAAGTTTTTTTTTTGTTAAAGGTGATATTTAATTAGTTACAGCGTTATTGCATTAGAACAATCAGCGAGCGATTAGCAATCGGTTCATACATAATACGATTTTTTTTGACGATCGCGCGATCACTGCGCAAATATTGCTGATTGCTGTTTCATAGGTAATAACCCCGCCGAATTACATGTTAAAAGGTTTTAGCAAGCGTAGTGCAGGACCCCCCCAGATAGATAGGGTAACGAATAGGCTACATTAAGAGCAGCTACCCACGGGAGCAGGGCATTAACCGAAGACTTGACATACGGGAGACAGCTGGTTAAAAAAATCCTCATGAAAGTTATTTGTTTTCATGAGGACATTTACATGTTTATGTAACGGTGTTGCACCTACATGTATATAGCCAATGATGTTATAAGTAAAAAAAGTGTAGATAGGTTATATGCAGTAAAAAGTGACACATTAAAAGTTTGCCAATTGACAAACATGATACTGAGTATCGCGTTGACATTTGACGTTTATCTCTTTTTCACTCGCACTACTTCAATCATGTCATCCTACTTTAACGTGTAATGTATGTGTGCGTTAGTGTGCCGTTTTTGAAGATAGAATTTCGTTTGGGTAACCTATCTACACCTTTTTACTTGTAATATCATTGTATATAGCAATGAGTGCTGTCTATGTTGACAGATCAGTTCCGCAAACCACTCTTGATTATTATTGAACTCCTCATGTGAAAGCTATGTAGTTACTGGTTACATACCGGTTCTATGCAACATGGCGTCTATTTCAACATGAACTGGAAGAAAATGAAATCAAGGAAGTTCATACATGTTGGCATTATCTAGTAAGTCGTGATGGCCCCATGCTTGAGGGAGATTCATTTTCGATGCATACGTGTACCTTTTAGGTACACACATGGAGGAGATCGGTGGACAAGGAGCTCGGGAAGGGAAAACTTAAATGGGAAGACGCTCGTAAAATCGCGCGGGACCGGCGGGCTTGGAGAAAACTGTTTGGGACCCTCTGCACCAGCGGGGTGCCTTAGGACAACAACAACAACAACAACCACCTTTTAGGGACTATGACGATTTAGCCAAGTCTATTCAGCTTATGTGATTTGAAAACAAAGATTTTATATGAAGACGGGGTTTATATGAAGTACGCGTCAGTTTAGCTTTTGTATAAATTCGTTGTTTTCTATGGATATAAGCTGAATATAGTTAAAAAATGTGCGTAGTCACTTAAGCTTGACGGCTTTTCTCATTGTCACGACGCTGAACGCGGCTGATAGAAGTACAACTGTATAAGAGTGACCAAAATCGTTCAGCGAAAAGCGAATGGAGCTGAATTAGTGTGCGAAGTCCCTATTTATACATATTTTCATTTCATATGTTTTCTCTAAGTTTGTCTTGAACATTACTGATTTCCCGTGCCTCGGAAAGCACGTAAAGCCGTTGGTCAAGGTTGTCATTCATAAACCTTGACGGACGGGTAGTCAGAAGCCAAACAATCTGACAATTAGCCTTTGCAAGGAGTATCGTGTTGCCCAATAACTGGGTTGTGGAGGTCTGATAGGAGGTCGCTTCATGTAATACACTGGTATTCAGCTGAATTCGGTTAGACTGGAAGCCGACCCTAACATAGTTGGGCTAAGGAGATGATGAGGATATCAGGATAATTCCCAAAGTTAGTCTCAATTGACCAACAACATCCAGCCAAATCCTATCCAACAACAAAATTCTCCATTCTTTTGAAATGCCTTACATAACGACGCAAAGTTATTTATTTCAAAACAAAAATATAGCTCTAAAAACCTCTATGTATGACCTTCAAAAACCAGTCTGTGAAATCTGAGATAAAGTAGTTTTAAACACGCGTATCGCCAAAACGAATCGTTGAGCGTGGCGGTTTGTAAAATTTTGATAAATTACTATATTGGTGCAAATTTTAGTCATCAGACTTTCAGGTTATTTTGGCACGGAAAACATTTTTGAGGATTAATCTGACAGATTTAGCGCCTGATTGACATTCTTCTGATAAGTTCTGATTAAAATATCTGGCAGATTAATTCATACAAATTCTGTTCCGCTTTTTAATTTATCTTGTAGATAAGGACTATTTCGAGGTTGTGAAACAGCCCCTTAAATGTATTAACTAGCTATCCCCGAGATATGTTAGGTTAGGTTAGGTTAATAAATAGTATTTACTGTTAGTTAGAAAAAGCTACTACCAGTTTTCTAACAACAAGTTTCATATAATTTCCAACCCTCATTAACCTGGGGGTGGAATACTTTGAGGACACTTACGGCAACTAAGAAACATTGAAGCAAAATAGCATGCTTAGACCTAGCAATTTCAGCTGTACATTGAACGATCAGTTATTGAAACAGACTGTCAGTTTCTTTTTTAGGGTTCCGTACCTCAAAAGGTAAAAACGGAACCCTTATAGGATCACTTTGTTGTCCGTCTGTCCGTCCGTCCAGCTGTCAAGACCCTTTTTCTCAGAAACACGTCGAGATATCAAGCTGAAATTAATATCACATACTCGGGTCTGCTATCTCTTAAAGCAGTGAAAAAATCAAGTTTTGAAATCAATGCAATAAAAAGATACGGCGGTTTATATTGCAAATTTGGACATTTACAAGGAAATCAAAACCTATAGGGTACTTCCCATTGACCTAGAATCATGAAATTTGGCAAAAAGCAAGGTCATGTAGCACAAGTAAAGGGAAAACTCCGAAAACCGTAAATTTGTAGTTAGTTCACACCAGGCGTCCGTCTGTCCGTCTGTCTGTCAAGAACCTTTTTCTCATAAACGAGTCGAGATATCAAGCTGAAATTAATATCACATTCTTAGGTCTGCTATCTCTCACAGCAGTGAAAAAATCAAGTTTCTAAATCAATGCAATAAAAAAATACGGCGGTTTATATTGCATATTTAGATATTTTCAAGAGAATCAAAACTCAAAACCTATAGGGTACTTCCCATTGACCTAGAATCATGAAATTTGGCAAAAGGCAAGGTCATGTAGCACAAGTAAAGGGAAAACTCCGAAAACCGTAAATTTGTAGTTAGTTCACATCAGGCGTCCGTCTGTCTGTCAAGAACCTTTTTCTCAGAAACGCGTCGAGATATCAGGCTGATATTAATATCACATACTCAGGTCTGCTATCTCTCAAAGCAGTGAAAAAATCAAGTTTCTAAATCAACGCAATAAAAAGATACGGCGGTTTATATTGCATATTTAGACATTTTCAAGGGAATCAAAACTCAAAACCTATAGGGTACTTCCCATTGACCTAGAATTGTGAAATTTGGCAAGAAGCAAGGTCATGTAGCACAAGTAAAAGGAAAACTCTGAAAACCGTAAATTTGTAGTTATTTCACTAAAAAACAAATTAACGGAACCCTCGTTGCGCGAGTAGAACTCGCACCTGACCGGTTTTTTATAGATACAGAATACTTGTCCTGACCGATTGATTCATCAGACAGGAACAAATACAGAGCAAGGAAATTACTGCAGTCTTGACTAAACGTCTTGTCTTGTAAACTGGACTACAAGCCGTACAATTTCACCAGCCTTTTTTTTATTCGACTACGGCAAAGCCAAAAGGATATAATTTATTATTTTCTTTTGATAGCCGTGGTCGCATGTCATTATAATTTTGAATGTGTTCATGGAACCCATATGGTATACAGTTATGCAGCCACCACTCTATACCTTGACCATTTTGTACCTATATCTAGTTTTCGTTCAGGCTCAGAGTGTCCCTTTCCCAAAATATCCCTCGGTTTCAACTGGTTCCTTTCCCGAAATGTTTATTGCCTCAATTTTCTTGTTTCGTACTTATTAGATCACTTAGATCACGTTTTATTTTTTTAACTTTATTTTTATTCCCAGTACTTTCTCTCCCCTTATATCATTGTACAACGCAGGGCTTGAAATACCGTTAAAAATATGGTATCGTTACAGCCCTTTGATGCAGATTTCGTTATCTATTAAATAACGTTACCAAATTTAACGTTATATCTGGCACATTTTACCGTTAAACATACGTATCGTTATAATGTACGATAACGTTAATTTTATCGGTATGAGTCAGTTTTGTTACCGGCGCGGCGCGGCGCCGCCACTACCCGCCGAGCCGCGCCCGCGCGGCCTTGGAAAAAAGGGCAACGTCGTATAAAATAACCAAAATATACCGTTAACTTGTTACCGCTATTTTCACGATAACATTAAAAATACCGGTAATTTTCAACGCTATTTTTAACGTTCTTTTAATGTTATGTTACTAAATAACGCTACCAAATCATACCGATATGCAAGTATCTCTATGAAAATAACGTTACTTAACGTTATTTTTAATGTGAATTGGTAACGTTTTCAAGCCCTGGTACAACGATCTCGTTAACAAAAACTCAATCAAATATTAGCTACATTTCTGCTCACTCACTTATTACGAGCCGTCATTATATTCTGATGCAATCGGCGCCAAGCGTATCGGGGCTACAGTTTCCGGTGCTTTGTTTTAAGATACTGACTACATCCACTTGAGTGTATAACGAGTTTTATCGATCACTTCACTTTTGACTTGCCAAATTTGGGGACCTATTTTTGGTCTGGAAGGTCGAGATATGGTGCCCTGATAGCCTAGTAGTGTCGTGTTTATATGCTTAATGGTCAAGGCGAAATTGGGCAAATACCAATGTGACTTTCATTTCATTTAAGTACTATCTAAGTTTATCTAGGACATCACTGACATCCCGTGCCTCGGTAAGCACATGAAGCCGTTGGTCCTGGTTGATGCCTAAGCAAGCACGTAAAGCCTTTGGTCCCGGTTGTCATTGGTAGAATTTGGCGACTCGGTCAAAACCGTCTGATAGATAGTCGTTCCATGTAAAACACTGGTATTCAGCTGGATCCGGTTAGACCGGAAGTTAAACTTAACGAAATATTTGTTTATCCAGGTGTTCTCACGTGATCTGTGACCTCTTATACCTATAGATAAGTTTATGTGCAAAATTGTGCCTGATATGATAATTTATATTAAAAATAAGATCAGGCTTTTAAAAACCAGTTACAAAGGAACTTGATCTTTTTTTCTCTCTTTCTAATTCAGTCTCGAAATAGGTGCGAGGCAAGTTTTAGTATTTCCATCAAATCTAATAATATAGTGAATTTCAAGGCCAAGGCAAGAATTAATTTCGGGGGTTTTGCACTCTGTACCGTATGCGATTTGTTCAGATTTTATGCAACAAACTGACAGCCCAATGAGGGTTTTTTGCGTGTGAGAAATCCGCTAAATGGCAATACGTAGGCGTCAGGTCCAACTGCAGCACGATTGGCGAATTCTTGATATATCTGTCAATGTCATGCCGTTTTACCGACAGATATGTCAAAATCCACCAATCACACCGCAGCCGGACCCGACGCCTACGTGCTGCCAAAAAACCCTCATTAGAATGGGATAAGGCTAGGCAAAGAGAGAAAGAGAGATACGATCAAACATATTATAACATCCCATTGACAATATCGTGAAGAAACGTATGAAAAGAGGACTTTGCCTTCAGTGAGACAATAATAGGCTGTTATTCATCAATACCCTAGCCTTTTCCCAACAATGTTGGGGTCGGCTTCCAGCCTAACCGGATTCAGCTGGATACCACTTTTTACGTGAAGCGACTGCCTATCAGACCTCCACAACCCAGATAATCTATCTACGATCTACCTCATAATTTCTCTGCATCACCTGAAGGTAGACTGGCAGATGGTATTAAATCCGCCTGTACACTACGTACCAAGTATTAAATAAATAAATAAATAAACCCAGTAACTGTGCGACACGATACCCCTTGGTTAGACAGGTCAGACTTTTTAGCTTCTGCCTACCTGTAACGATTGTCAAAGTTATACATATATGACAATCGGGACCAACAGCTTTATGTGATTTCCGAGGCACGGGAACTGTAGAAAGCACATATGAATTTAAAAAGTCAGATTAGTACTTGCCTGGATTCGAAGCCACAACCTCTTACACTAGAGACTGATACTATTAATTACTATTAGGGGTCATTCAAAAACATGCAGAATGCAAAGCGTAATGGGAAGTAAGTTACCGAGAGAAAAAAGGCAGTCGAAATAACTAATAAGATGTTAATTTATTCCTGATAAATATTCTCGACTACAAGTGCTATGTGAAAAGACTGCTTCTTATAAACTAGACTAGCTTAAACAAGATACATAAAATTATTGAGGTGTTAAATTACATTTTGGACAGATCATCGATCATTCAATTATCGAGCGAAATTGGGTTTGTATTTTAAAAGAGGATTATGACAATTATCTTTGACTAGACCCGGGAGGATATTGTAAGAAAGCCACGAACAACCATCTTAGAACTTTCAGTATTTCTGGACGAACCCCGAAGTATTTTCGAGAAAGAGTTTTACCGAGTTTTGACATCAGAAATGTATTAGTTTTTCTCTAGCCTGTACTGTTCCACTGCTGGGTAAAAAGCCCCAAGTCCTTCCAGATTTCTTGATCCTTCGCTGCCTCAGTGAATTTTTGTCTAGTTTCTTACAAACATGAAAGAAGATTATATAGATCACGGTACTAAGAAAAGCCGGTCATATCTGCAGACGAACTGACATGACCTTCTAAACATGTTTTCGAGAGGAGACCTCATTTAGGCACAAGGTAAAGTACTGTAGGGTGTCCTACTATTTGTAAATCCTCATGGATGTCCTCCGTCTGTCTGCACTTTTTTTGCGGACTCCATTGATTTTGGCTTTCAGGAGTTGCAATGGTTGGGAATAGTGAGGCGGGATGCGCAAAAAAAAAGATATAACTAATTATGACTGCCAAAGATGTAATACTATGTCAAAATGTTATTTACAACTTCTCGTGGCCCAAATTTTTCGTGTAAGTACTGAGAAAAACATTCTTTTTTACACGTCATTTGACACAAGAAGAAGACAAAGAGTGTGTGAACTAGGTTTAATTTTAATACAATGCTTAAATATTGCGGTTAGCTGAGTGATTAGGGCTGACTCACATAACTTTAAAGTTTTCAAAGCAAAAATATTAATCTTTGACTGCTGGTTCAAATTGAATGATTTTTTAAATATACCGTGTTTATACAATGCCTGCTGCTGCTGCTTTCTACTTTCTAAAGTTTGTCTTGGACATCGATGAAGGAAAACATTGTGAGGAAACTTGGACTTGTAGTGAATATGAGTCCAAAATCACCAATCCGCCTTGAGCACGTGTGGTGATCAATGCTCGTGCCTTCTCTGTATGAGAAGATGCTTTTGCAGTGGGGCAGTATAGGCTGGTATTTATTAAATTCTACTGGGTAAGCTCGCTCCATCGTAGGCTCCGTCTATGCCTTCGGGCTAGTCTGGGACCAAGAGCAAGCCCATAATAATAATAATAAAAAAGAAAAATAATAATAAAAATACACCTAAGGAGGCTCTCGCTAGGCAGCTGGATTAAGGGCCTGATGCAGAAGGCGGTACTCCTGGACACGGCGCGCATTGTCCGGCGATTCCTCTCTCTGGAGCCCTGACCATCGGTAGCTTGGACCCTGTTCCCGATGCCGGTGGGCTACTATTTTTTATATTTTTAAATGATTTTATTATTTTTATAACAACATTTAAAAATGTAATTTATATGTATTTAAGTGAAATAAATGATATAATAAAAAAACTCAAACACGTTATTCGAGACACAATAGAAAGACAATAGCAGCCCGACAGCCGGCTGTCGCTTGGTCGTTGGAAGCTTAATTTATTATAATTATTAAATCTGGCTATATACACCAAAAGAATATTTCTCCAATCCGACTGCAATGCCAGACTCGCACGTTAAAACAAGCATACAAAAACAAAAGAAAAACCTTTACTATATTTGTATGAGTTGATACTTATTCACTTATTGTACTTACTCTTGTATGCCACATTTTTTTTTCTAAACATCTGTTGAAACAAAAGCCCATTATTACAAAATCCATTATTCTTAGTACTTGCTTCTACATTAGGTAATCTAAATAACTTTTGTGAAATGTTTGAAAATCGTTTCTGAGTCAGCCCTGTTAGAACCATTGTTAAACTATCTTAGTAGGTTAAACTGCTAAAGAGATAAAAGCCCGTAGTTTCTGGACAGCTAATCACCATCTTTCAGAGAGTGGAGTGGTTAGACGGATATCCGGAAATATTTTTTTCATGGATGGGAGTCATCAAATGACTTCTCTCGCCCTAGTGCCACACTTTTACTGACTACAACCCACCCTTGTTGCTTCGGTTGTCCTTTATGTTCCGTGGCCACGGTAACCATTAGAACTATATTCCCCAACCCTTGCAGGCATTGGTCCCAGAGGGCCCTTTCCAACTAAGTCAGGGTCAGCATCAAATATAAACGGATCCAGTTGAATACCAGTGTTTTACATGGAGCGACAGCCTCATCATCAATCCCTAGCTTTTTCCAATTATATTGGGGTCGGATTTCAGTCTAACCGACTTCAGCTGGATATGGATTGATATAATTGTCGTGAAACGAATGCCTATCAGACCTCCACAATGCAGTTTTTGCGCGACACGATACCTCTTAGTTAGACTGATCAGACTTTCTGACTTTTGACTACCCGTAACGACTGTTACGGACGAATGGAGCGACAGTCTATTGAATTCAAATTTTAAGGCACTTATTTCACTAAGACAGTTTACATGCACCTATGAATTATCAAAGAAAATCGGATCTTCACAACCCAGATACTAGATTACACATTACCACCACTTCGTTAGACTCTTCTCATAACGACTGTCAAAGATCTACGAATGACAACCGGGAACATGTCTTGCGAAGTACGGAAAGTCAGTAACTTCCAAGATAAACTACAAAGTGAATTATAAATTGAGAAGGTCGAAGTTCGAGAGACAAACGCCCAACCACTAGGCCATCATGACAAAAATATGTGTAAAATGGGAAACTGACTGGTAGGCTGATTGTTGATAAATCAACCCACAGCCCAAACCGCTGGTCCTAGAGACATGAAACTTGTTATGCGAGTTCTTTATGAAGAGAAGGTAGCCACAAAGAAGGAATTTTGGAAATTCCACCCCAAAAGGGGATAAAAAAGTGGATGGAAGTTCCGAGTTGGACATCGTCTATGAAGAATTGTGAATATATGCACCGTTTTAAATTCGATTCTAGTACAGCTTCATCTTCATCTTCATCATGGACCTCCCTCTGGAAGGTTTGGTTTCCGCACTTAGTCCTCTTAGGTAGGACCATTGTACGTGTTCTAGTACAGCTTTTTCACTTTATTTGATTGTTGCATTGCAAGAAACAATCATATTGCAAGGTTCCAAGCTGAATAATTATTTATCAATAAACCTACGACGTTGGTTTAGAGACACTTCGGCACTAGGAACAGGCTTGCCCCAAGATAACCGAATTGGCGATATCAGCTCAACAAAAACTGGTCAAGGGCAACCGGTACTCATGATAAATGGTTAATTAATTTAAATAGAAGTTTCTGGAAGAAGTCTGCATTTTTTTCTTAATAGTTTAGCGCCAGTTACAGAAAACTTGAAAGGCAGGGTTCCGTACCTCAAAAGTAAAAAACGGAAACCTTACAGGGTCAGTTTGTTGTCTGTCTCTGTCTGGACCCTTAATCTCGAGACCGCGTGGAGTTGTAAAAATACTACACAAGTATTTAATTGCTTGATGAAATAAATAAAAAAAAAAACAAAGATACAGCATCAAAGTTCCGAAATGGGGGCTTGTGAAGACACATTTTAGTAAAAATTGTACCTAGGCGTGTCATCACGCGAAACTTCAACGCACTGTATCGAGATATTGTCGTAATTTTTGGTTTACGAGAAAAAATAACACACAAAAATAACAACATTTTTTGTAAATCGAACTAAGGGATTAAATAGCCTTTTCTTGCCATGTAGCCTATTTTAAAATTTCATATTATTTTGACATACTATGTCAAATTGTCAGCTTTATCAAACATGGCCCGGCTAGCTAGATAGCAATAGATGATGCCTGACTAGAATTTAAGTAACGCCACGCTTAGGGGATGTTTTTACCGATTAATATTCACCATTGAAACTGTCGTGATGGCTCGGTGGATGAGGCCTATCGTGTAAGAGGGTGTTGTTGGTTCGAATCTGGGCAAGTAAAGCCGTTGATTCTGGTTGTCATCCGTAGAACTTTGACTGTCGTTACGTATAGTCAGAAGCCTGAACATCTGACCAGTCTAACCAAGGGGTATCGTGTAGCCCAGTAACCGGATTGTGGAGGTCAGATAGGCAGGCGCCTGAATTCGGTTGGGTTGGAAGCCGACCCCAACATTGATGGGAAAAGGCTAAGGAGATGATGATGTATCTTCACCATTGACCCTCTTCGCATCAACACAAACAAATCAATAAAACGAAGTACAATGTCAAAGATAAAAACGGTTCAAGGGATGCTGATCTTAAAACAAGCATGGTGACATAATCTAGAATAATGACTAATTGAGTAATTGATATATTTTGGATTATTGAATAGATAAGACAATAGATTTATTGTTAAAGAACAATTTGGGACAAAGCTATTGTTTTGTGGTTTTGTTCATTTGTCACTCTCATTGATTGATTCATCAATACACCGAAAATCCTTTATCGAGGCTGAATACCCTATAATATGTATATATTTAAAAATTATATATTATATAAGTATGTATATCAGTTGTCTGGTTACCATAACACAAGCTCTGCTTAGTTTGGGATCAGATGGCCGTATGGGAGTTATTTATTATTTATTCCCCACAAGATTAGAATTCACTAAATGAGTAAAAAAGTTGACAGGACCTGGAAATAAAAGAGCTAATGGTAGACCAATATAAAGGTATGACATAAATGACATAATAAAGACGTTAGGAAGATACTGGATGAAAGAAGGAAAACAGGAAAAAATTAAGTCAATTGGAGGAGGCCTTTACCCTGCCATGAAAAAACTTGACAAATCAGCTTTTTTTTAACAAAATATTGTCATGACGTATTAACATATTTGTAAAATTGACCGACAATCTGGAGCATTACTTTCTGACACGAAATCATATTTTGAATCTTGAAAATGTTCTATTAAACGCATTTCTACATGACAAATTACGACAATTATTGACGGGCCTGTTGGTCCAGTGGTTAGTGACCCTGACTGCTAAGCCGGGTTCGATTCCCACTTAGGACAAACTTTGTGTGATGAGCATGATTGGCTGTTCTGTGTCTGGTGTCTTAAATAAGTATGTTTATCAGTTATCTGGTTACCATAGTACAAGTTCTGCTAAGTTTGGAATCAGATGGCCGTGTGAGAGTTGTGCCAGGATATTTATTTATTTATTTTATTTATTAAATATGTCAAGATTTTACTTTTAGGTAGATTTTTCACATCATCATTACGCGTGTAAAACTGCTAACTGCTTTACAAAACTGCGTATGCGCAAATTCTAAAAACACGTGTATTGATCTTCTAAGTTCAAAGAGCATCTACCATTAAGATACAAGATAATAAATTAATTAAAACATAATATTGCATAAGTACAAACTATTGATAACAAGAAATAATTAATAAGATAACGTTTCTGCTATTGAAAGAATAATAAACAAAAGATTAGTTATACGAGATGTTTCTAATTGAAATAAATAGAAAACTGATAAGAATTTGATATTTAAAACAATATTTATTGCTTAACTGTACTTCCTTAAAAAATAATTAATAAAAAAATCCCAGCCCACGAAATTATTAAAATCGCGACGTCAGCTAATATAAAAGTGTTGATAACTTCGAAACGATTAAACTTATTTTGATGAAACTTGGATACTTTTTCTTTTTTGGTGAGTGAGAAATCATCAAATGACTGCTCCCGTCCTGGGTGCGACGGGAGGACGTGTCGGGCTTTTACTGACTAAAACCCACTCATGTTCCTTCGGTTGCCCTTTGTGTTCCGGGGTCACGGTAACTATTATAAACATTCCGCAACAAACTGATAAGAAATTGATTATTAAAACTATATTTAGTGCTTAGCTGGTACTTCCTTAGTAAAAAGAGTATTTAAAAAAAAAAAGATCCCCAGCCATTATTAAGATCACGACTTCCAACGAAAGTGTTGAAACTACGAATCTGCTGAGCTTATTTAGATGAAACATGGGTACTTACTGGGTAAATCCCAGTAACTGGGCTGTAGTGGATTGATAGGCAGTCGCTCCTAAAGATGTGCATAACGGCTTAAATCTTTAAACGCACTTATTCGTTAATTATTCCTCAAAAGTCAATTATATTGTTAGCTTAGTAGCTTATCAGCTATTTAACAAAAGAGCAATTATTAATTATTATTGACTTAAATTTAAAATGGTTTAAATGTGTTATTGCTGAAAACGTGTATGTACCACTAACATGATTAAATTTTAAATGTTGTTTTAGGTTTTTTTGAATTTATTTGATGATTCTTTTGGCAAAAAAGGAAAGTTTTTTTTTCATTCCAAATCTCATTTCAAAATTATTCATATTCTTTAATTATTTGCCATATGTAAAGCCAAACAGTTAACAAAATTATACGAACGTAAATTTAAAAAGCTACCACGCGCGTAATAAACATCGAACATTAAAAGCGAACAACACAACATTCCACTGACGCGTTGAAAACGACACTGAACTTAAAAAAGCAACTATCGAAAAGCATTCAATGGAATTAGAACCCGTATAAATTAAACGGCGACCATTAAAACCAATTTTAATACGTGTGTAGTCATATTAAATTCGGTAGGTATATACACTCGTGAATCACGATAGCTACCAAAATAGTCGAAAGAAATACATTTTTGTATCTTAATTCAATTATTTTAAGATCTATTATCGTAAAGTAACAGTTCGTCTATCGATTGAAATTGTATTAGCACGCCATCTATCGGGCACTTGCAAAAGCGACATAAAACCTCGTTTATATTCATTCTTGCCACTAGATGGCATTAGTGTCTATAAAATTATCAAATCTTATAAAACTATTAATTTAAAGAAATAGCAAATAATGTTAATTGCTCAACATTATAAATGTACATAAGTGCTTAACTCATTTAACCTGCTTTATTATTTGCTTTACGTTTAAACGCCCATCTCTGGTCGCTCCTGGCCGTTTTTGTTAACTCACAAAGCAATAAGAGGGGTGTTATAGGTAAGTTCGATGTGTGTCGTGTGTCTATTTGTTTGTCTGTCTGTGGCAGCATAGCTCTAACGGGTGAACTGATTTGGATGCGGCTTTTTAAAATTTGACAGTAGCTTATCTAGCGATGGTTCTTAGATACCTACGTTTCTTCAGAATCGGTTCAGTTGTTTCTAAATAATGATATTCGAACTCTTTTGTTAGATGCTGTCGCGACACAAAATGAATAATTCTTAATAACTGCGAGAACAAGGCGTTATTTTATTTTAAACTAGCTTCTGCCCGCGGCTTCGCTCGCGTTAGAAAGAGACAACAAGTAGCATATGTTACTCTCCATCCCTTCAACTATCTCCACTTAAAAAATCACGTCAATCCGTCGCTCCGTTTTGCCGTGAAAGAAAGACAAACATACAGACAGACAGACACACTTTCCCATTTATAATATTAGTATGAATTTTTGTCAGAAATGTGTATAACAATATAACGAACATAAAAACTCCTTTTCGTTAAAAGTCTGTCAAAAAATAAATCTCTTAAGTAATTATATTACTGTAGGTAGATAATAATTTTATACATTACTTACCAATATAACCATAACTTAGCCTCTCACATTATGCAATAGCAATTAAAATTGTTTAATTTAGTTACAACATAAATAATCAAGATTATGTACACGCACACTTTCCCTTAATTTTATTTACATTAAAATTACAATTAATTTCGTACAGCCATTACGGAGACAATTGGGGAGTGGGAAATCATCAAATGACTGCTCCCGTCCTGGGTGCGGCGCGAGGGCATGTCAGACTTTTACTGACTAAAACCCACTCATGTTCCTTCGGTTGCCCTTTATGTTCCGGGGTCACGGTAACTATTATAAACATTCCGCAACCCCGGCAGGCAAACTAACCTACACTGCAAATTTCACTTAATATTCTGACATTATTTTAATTACTGGGTTTCGCCATCGCTTTGTGACTTTTAACTCATTCCATTTTAGTGTCTGGGAGTCTGTCTGTCTCTGTGTCTGTTCCTTGTACGTCTAAACTATTAAACCGATATTAAGGTCCTCTTTCCTCTGATAAATGAAGTTGTGGATTATTTAATGAATTTTAAATAACAAGCACCATAAAAGTAGTCGTTATTATTTATTATAATAAAATAATAATAAATAAATAAAAATGTTTATGTCCTGCCTATTTAGAAAGTAAGTAACAATGCAATAAATATCTTACGTATAAAATTACATCACGATATTTAATACTGATCGATTGATTCGTTTTAACTTATACTTAGTTTAAACTCATGATCTCCTTGGTCTTTTACTAACTTTAAATTGGGGTGGCCTAACCGGATTCAGCAGGATACCAGTGTATTACGTGAAGCAACTGCCTATCAAAATGTCCACAACCCAGTTACTAGGCGACACGATACCCCATGGTTAGACTGGTCAGACTTTCTGGCTTCTGACTACCCGTAACGACTGTCAAAGATCTTCGGATGACAACCGGAAGTAACAGCTTACGTGCTTTCCGAGGCACGGTATGTCAGTGATGTTCAAGATAAACTTTAATATTTTATACATAATTAAGAATTGGAAAAGTCTGCTTGGTACTTGCCCGGATTCGAACCCACAACCTCTCACATGAGAGGCTTAACCATAGGGCCATTTTTTTTTTCAAGGAAGGGAATCATCAGAATTCATCAAATGACTTCTCCCGCCCCTTAGTATCAGACTTTTACTGATTAAAACCCACTCATGTTCCTTCGGTTGCCCTTTATGTTCCGGGGCCGCGGTAACTATTACAACTAGGTATTCCGCAACCCAGGAACAGGGCTACCACGACATAATTTAATTTATATTTCAAAATAACCAAACGGTAGACGGTAGTCCCCTTCAGATAAAAATAACACTCGGCCTAAAAATAACTCAAGTTGGTTACGTCAAAAACATATGGTTCTAATTATTTGTTGTTTATTTTTAGATAAGATTGTGGTAAGGGTACTGTTTTCAATATATCTTCCTTTGTGAAGGAAATGACGTATGTTTGTGTTCAGAAAGAAATCCGGCAAGTTTGAGTCGAACGCGCTTACGAAGGGTTCCGTACTCATCTCCCTAGCTTTTTCCCAACTACGTTAGGGTCGGCTTCCAGCCTAACCGGATTCAGCTGGATACCAGTGTGTTACGTGAAGCGACTGCCTATCAGACCCTCACAACCCAGAGTAACTGGGCGACACGATACCCTTTGGCTAGACTGGTCAGACTTTCTGGCTTCTGAATACCCATAACGACTGTCAAAGTTTCAAAAAATGAATGAATTGAAAAAGTCACATTGGTACTTGCCCGGATTCGAACCCGCAACCTCTTACACGAGAAGCGGGCGCCTTATCCACTGGGCCATCACGACATTCGAAGGGTTCCGTACTAATATAAAAAAAAAACCCTTGCCCTCGAAGTTCTTCAGATCGCGATAGCAGCTGACAAAAGAGTTGATGACTCCGTAACGGCTGAACCGATTTTAATTAAACATGTCTATTAACTATCGCCAGATAACCTCTGTCAAATTAAAAAAACTGAATCTAAATCCCGTTTAAGAGGTGCCATAGACAGACAGACACACATATCTGTCAAACTTAGAGATTCAATTAGTAGTAGATTTTGTAAAACCCAATACTTATTTGAAAAGAGTGTCCAAGGAGTTTTTTGCTTGTTCTTCTCCATAGAGATCCATCTCTTTGGAACAAGCAGCTAGCTTCAACTTTTTTCTGACTTACCGACTGTCTCTGATATTTCGTAAGTGTCTGTAAATGACCTAAGCGAAATAAATGCTTTGATTTTTTTTCACTTATAAGAAAGAAAGAAAAAGAAAGAAAGAAAAAGAACGAAAAGAAAAAGAAAGAAAGAAAAAGAAAGAAAGAAAGAAAAAGAAAGAAAGAAAAACAGTTTATTCGTGCTTCTCAAGTTTACACTGTAAAAACACAAACTTAAATCCATACTAATATTATAAATGGGAAAGTGTGTCTGTCTGTCTGTCTGTTTGTCTTTCTTTCACGGCAAAACGGAGCGACGGATTGACGTGATTTTTTAAGTGGAGATAGTTGAAGGGATGGAGAGTAACATATGCTACTTTTTGTCTCTTTCTAACGCGAGCGAAGCCACGGGCAGAAGCTAGTAAAACTATAATATTACACACTCACTTGCACGAAAGGACTAGCGCTCAGCATAATGCCGGACCCATACACAGGCACGAGACCACGACGCTGGTTTTCAGTGCTAGCCGAAGGCGTGTTTCTGTCTCAGAACAATGGACCAATCTTCTTGCGTCAAGGATTTAAAAACAGAGCAGGTCAATATTTTTTTATTGTGTGGTATGTGCCATAGAGATACAAAGTATCACTGTACCACCTCATATCGTGATAAGGAGTAACCGTGTTGTGTAGGTCTGATAGACAGTCGCTACATGTAAAACACTGGTATTCAGCTGGAGCCGGTTACACTGGAAGCCGATCCTAACATAGGCCGTAAGAATTTCAAAAACAGACGCCTTATTTAGGGTTCCCTACCACAAGCGTGCCAACGAGATTTATCTCTCCTCTCTAACCTTGTCAACTAAGGCCGTATACAGAAAGAAAGCTGAAAACTTATAAGCGCTTGCCGGCGCTTGTCAGCGCTGGTAATCCGCGCAGGAAAATATATGAACACGCGCCGATAAGCACTGAACGGTGCCGACAAGCTTCAACACGCGCTGGTCAGCGCTGGGCGTTGTCATAACAACTGCAAGCAAATTATTCCGACATTTTGCTTAGTCTGCTTCAACCTGCTTCCTTTGTGTAGAACGGACCAGCGCTGACAAGCGCCGGTAAGCGCTTATAAGTTTTCAGCTTTCTTTCTGTATACGGCCTTAGTTGACAAAGTTAGGGAGTAGAGATAAAAGTCTCGTTGGCAGGCTTGTGGTAGGGAACCCTAAATAAGGCGTCTGTTTTTGAAATTCTTTATGTCAAGAAAAAACATCCGACGTGTAAAAAGTCCACCGCCAAACCAATTTTTTGCCACAAATTAACTGCTGTGTTCCGGTTTGAAGGGTACGTGTGTCGGTGTTGTTACAGGCACATGAGACATATCTTGTTGCGGAATGTTTATAATAGTTACCGTGACCCTGGAACATAAAGGGCAATCGAAGGAACATGAGTGGGTTTTAGTCAGTAAGAGTCTGACACGCCCTCCCGCCGCACCCAGGACGGGAGCAGTCATTGGATGATTTCCCACTCACCAAAAAAAAAAATTAGACATATCTTTGTCTCTGTGACGACAACACATCTGCACCCCTAGACAAGTGGCATTGTAGAATAGATAGCGAAAACGAATAGATTGTCAAATGTATGGAGACGTCAAATTGTTTAGCGAAAGCTTACGTCAATTCCATACATTTGACAATCTATTCGTTTTCGCAATCTATTCTACAATGCCACTTGTCTAGACCACAGTTTTCTAGACCCTCTGTTCACCTCTGGTATTATTATTATTCTAAAATATATTTCCATATCTCGGGACCCTGAGGCCCCGGACTTTTGGAAGGCGTACGAGGGGCCGAACCCAACTCGCAGAGGCCCCTTGGGGAAAAACTTTGCGAATCTCCACTCAAACCAGCCAATGAAGGCAAGAGTGAAGTGGGAGCCTTGTTCCTCGTCAGTGCTCACTCTGGCAGTTAAGGCAAGCCAGAGATGAAGAACAAAGGGTCTCCCAGGAGATCAGATCCGCGGGGTCGCTACTGCCCGACAGCTCGCCACAAGCTGCCCTGCGGGTTTATTATTATTATTATTGTCAGCCGTCTGTGTCCCGCTGCAGGGCAAAGGCCTCCCCCTCCCTCCTTCCACATATCCCTATCTAGTGCGTAAGTACCTCTGGTATTGCTTATGTGTAAAGGCTGCAGTGACCATTTAACATTAGGTGGACAGTAGACTGTCACCTGATTTGCCATTCAATGACAAAAAAATACTATTCCTTAAAGGTGGCTATTAATCTTTCAAACACACGTGATTCGAGACACAATAGAAAGACAATAGCAGCCCGACAGCCGGCTATCGCTTGGTCGTCGAAAGGTTAAGTACAGAATCTAAACAAAAAAAAAGGTTTTTCCAGTCCACCTTACATTTGCAGAAATCAACGCGTTTAAAGAAACAGAAAAAACTTCTTAGCATTACTATATAAGCATAGATATTGCACTAAATAACTGTAGCTACAATTAAAAACCGCTAATATATCACTTTTTCACCTCTAGACTAACTAGAGCATTAAGACAACTAATTAAGTACATTACAGCTATTTTATATCTAGTTATATAACAGTTAAAAACAGCATCATCATCTTTATTACAAGATAACATTATTATTTATCTTTGTCATAAAATGTTGAGAGCTTGCGAGTTTGAATCCGGGCAAGTTACAATGTGATATGTGACTTCTTCATTTCATTTACTTTCTAAAGTTTATCTTGGACATCACTGCCATGCCGTGCCTCAGTACGCACGTAAGGCTGTTGGTCCAGGTTGTCATTCGTAGAGCTTTGGCAGCCATCATGAGCAGGTCGCCTGGAGGACACGGTCGAGCACACAGAGGAGGTGTGCCGCTCATGGGCGGAGCATCGACGTGTCCTCGTAGAGGAGATCGGCGGCGGTGACCTCTCGCGCCCGGCGCTGGTTCAGGCCATGCTTCGGGGCGAGACGGAATGGGATGCCGTCATCTCCTTCTGCGAAGCAGTTATGCTAGTGAAGGAAGCGGCGTCGCGCGAGAGGCAACGACGAGCCTCTCGCCCCGGACTAAGACCCAGGCGAAGACGTCGAAAGTCGCAAGACGACTACCGGCCACCGTAGGCGCGGTTCTGCGGATGGCGAGCGATGGGTAGCGGTGGTTGAGTGGTTGCGGAATGTTTATAATAATTACCGTGACCCTGGAACATAAAGGGCTATCGAAGGAACATGAGTGGGTTTTAGTCAGTGAAAGTCTGACACGAAGGACGGGAGCAGACATTTGATGATTTCCCACTCACCAAAAAAAAAAAAGCCATCATGAGAAGTCAGAAGCCAGAAAGCCTGAGCAGCTTTATAAAAGAGGATCGTGACGCCCAGTTAATGTATTATGGAGGTCTCATAGGCAATCGCTTCGAGTAAAACACTGGTATACAGCTGAATCCGGTTAGACTGGAAGCCGACGCTGACAGTTTGGAAAAAGGCTGGGGAGAGAGATAGATTCATTAAAGTCCAAGTTTTCTTACGATTTTTTTTCCTTTACTTTTTTTTTGGGGAGTGGGGAATCATTCAATGACTGCTCCCATCCTGGGTGCGGCGGGAGGGCGTGTCAGACTTTTACCGACTAAAACCCACTCATGTTCCTTCGGTTGTCCTTTATGTTCCGGGGTCTCGGTAACTATTATAAACATTCCGCAACAAAACGCCAGGGGCCCTAGTCTGCTATTACAATCGTGTCTCAATGACCATAGTCATCGGCCGGATATTTGACAACTTTGTCAGTTTTTGTATGGGAAATGTGTCAAAAATTTGACGTTACACGTCAAAAATCGATCACTGAGACACGATTGTAATAGCAGACTGGGCCCTGGATGCTTTCATTTTAGTACTTGCCCGATTCCGATCCCACAATCTCATACATTATATGGTGGGGCTGTATGTCTACACTGGGTCATTTAGACATTGGAAGCAGACGAGTTAACTACGATGCATGGTAGATAGAAAGGTAACGGGCGAAGCTACGGGCAAAAGGTACTATAAGTACATCAATTTAAAAAATTAGATTGATACTGCAGGCAGGCGCCATAACCACAGCGTCATTAAGACGTTACAAGCAATCAAATATCCACGAAAGTAGTGCAATTAATAACAATCACAAGTGAAATCAACAATAAATAAACGTCCAAACATTCTCCTCACAAAGACATTAGATAACAACAAAACCATATAGTTTATTACATACCAACATTACATAAACCCCATATGAATTGCGCTCGCTACACTCACGCGCATATACCACAGATTACTAAATAGTTACTTCCATATACTTTTACCTGGCATTCGTAAATAAATGGGATTTTGGTTGCGTTTCACTTTTATTATCGTGTTACAAAATTAAGAGCAATTTGCGCAGTGTCATGGCTGTAATCGTCTGATTTAAAACGTCATTTAGGGCCGGCAGCATGTATGAAATGGTGGACTGATTGACTGGGCGATATGTTAATGTACAGCCAAGATCTCTGGTCCTAGAAACAAAACTTGGGGGATGTGTTATAGTGTAAATATTCATGCTCTTTGCGCTTCTTAGCTCTTCCAGAGCTAGCGGTTTCAGCTATGCTTTGAACGATCAATGGTACTGATTGTCTTGTTTACAAACTTAACTAAATCTAAGTTAAATGCATCTTTCTCTTTTCATTTCTTAAAGAAAAGGACAGGAGATACGGTTTAGTTTAATCCTGTCAAATTAGACAGCGTCTGAAGAAAATTGGCGTAAGTAATACATTTAGTCGGCATGTTTTTAATCGCGTCTAAATTATCTATGGAGTGTCTAAGGCCCTGTCCAGGAAGGCGAATTCGCCGCGATTCTCTCGCGCGTATCACGCGCGAGTGTTGCGTCCAGAGCCAACGCGTATAGAGCGTACCTACGCGCGAGTCGTATTTCCTTCTCTTTCTTTTTTATACGTGCTCTCGCTCTAAAATTCGCGCGAACTCTGGACGCAACAAGGCGGCCCTAGTATCTCGACTCGCGCGCATTACGCGCGAGTCACGCGCGAGTCGAGAGTCCGGCGAATTACACGCGTGTTTATTATTCGCGCGATGCTTGTGGACGCGATGTATTGGTGCCTAGTATCTCGCCAACGCGCGAGTGAATTCTCGCGAGTCGTTTACGCGGTGAATTCGCCGTCCTGGACAGGGTCTAAATTTGACAGGACTTAGTTAATTAAGATTTTATCTTCTGTCCTTTTCATATTGAAATGGAAAGAGAAAGATGCACATACATTCAATTTAGGTTAGTTTGCGAATAAGAGAATCAGAACCAGTATATTTTTTATAGATTACAAAGGTTAAGCTTTCGCCCGCGGTTTCGCTTGCGTGAATTTCGAAACTTGCACACCCTATATTGCTCTTTAAGGATTGGAATTTCCAAAAACCTTTCTTAGTGGCTTTTTTTTTTGGTGAGCGGGAAATCATCAAATGACTTCTCCCGTCCTGGGCGGGGCGGGAGAAGTCCTTTGATGAACATGAGTGGGTTTTAGTCAGTAAATGTCTATTGTCTGACACGCCCAGACATTTACTGACTAAAATCCACTCATGTTCTTTCGGTTAGCCTTTATGTTCCGGGGATAAGCCATTTAAATAAATAAATAATAAATAAATAAATATCCTGGGACATTTTCAATCTAAGCAGAGCTTGTGTTATGGTAATCAGACAGCTGATATACATACTTATATAATTTTTAAATATATACATATTATAGATAAATAACACCCAGACAAAGAACAAACAATTCTGCTCATCACACAAAGTTTGTCCTGGGTGGGAATCGAACCCACGACCTCTGGTTTAGCAGTCATGGTCAATGACCACTAGACCAACAGGCCCGTCATTTGAATTCTTTTATTTATTTATTTATATAAAACAAAACCTACTCTTCACAAAAAACACACCCTGCAAGTTTCATGTCTCTAGGAGCAGCGGTTTGTGCTATGCGTTGATATATCAACAGTCAGTCAATCAGTCAGTCAGTTTACCATTTTGTATAAGTAATAGATTTTATTGGTTAATTGTGTCTCCTGACCATATAGAGAGGGACGAATATGAATATTAATAAGATAATCATTCATTTGTTTCGACACGGGAGCTTGGAGCCGGTCCAAATAGGACAAACATACGGAAATCCCTAAACTGCTGTGTGTATGGAATTTAGATCAGTATTTTACTGTTATGGTTTAGCTCGATATCATATCTGTGATATTCGTGATTTATGAAGGAAGAGAATCGTAACAACTTGCCACTTAAAAATATAGAATTAGTGGTCGAATACCCAAACGTCGTTAAAATTTAAGACGCTTACAAATCTGTTGCTGTCTTTGTCGCTCTAAAGGGATAAAATAAGGACAGCAACAGATTTGGTGAAGGTGTCTTTTTTTAAGACTTTGAGAGCCTTATTATTATAATTTCCATACGGTTTTCTTTACGATTTCTTTTATTTTTATCTACACTAATATTATAAAGAGGAAAACTTTGTATGTTTGTTTGTTTGATTGTAATGAATAGGCTCAAAAACTACTGGACCGATTTTAAAAATTCTATCACCATTCGAAAGCTACATTGTCCACGAGTAACATAGTCTATATGATATGACGCTAGGTCCCACGGGAGCGAAGCAGTAACCAAAAACCTAACATAATGCGGGTGAAACCGCGAGGAACAGCTACTAAGGGACAAAGTAGGGACAGCAACAGATTTGTCAGCGTCTAAAAATTAAGTGACGTTTGAGTCTACGGTCTACACACCGTGACTGGTTAAACGAGGGACATATTGAAGGAGATTTTCAGTTTTTGATGATTGACACACGAGATACTCATCAAAAGGAGAACGGAACTTACCTAACTACTTCACTCTCTTATCTTGATCCATTAATACACCCTCGTGCAACCTGGGGCACAGCTGGGGCCCTAGTCTGCTATTACAATCGTGTCTCAATGACCAGTCATCGGCCGGATTTTTGACAACTTTGACAGTTTTTGTATGGGAAATGTGTCAAAAGTTTGACGTTACACGTCAAAAATCGATCATTGAGACACGATTGTAATAGCAGACAAGGGTCTGATACCCTGTCATGGTGTATACCAGGACATTTAGGGTAAAAACGCTACTATTTAACATCTCAAATGAACACCGCATTTTCAAGTTTCAACCAAGCAAAACCAAACAAACATACAACATTAATAAAAACATTATGTTCCTCGTTCGCTTTCTCTACCGACCCACGCGCCGTAAACAATTGACTTTCGATTCTCTGTATGAATTTATTCATAATTGGCACTAATTATTGATTGGAAGGCAAGAACATAAGGAAACCCGCCCTGGGATTACGTATCTTGCAGAAGCCGAGCGATCGCGATAATTCAGCAATATAAACGTCAATTCAAAATACGTCAAGTCAAATAGCAATCTAGCGATAGTGCTGCCTCTGTGGAGCAATATGCATTTTTCGTTTGGTGGTTTCGTCTTTAGTATGGTTATTAAGAGCAAAGTTAAGTTTTTTTTGTAAAAGGTGATATTTAAGTAGTTCCAGCGATTGCTACTTTATCGTTATCGTAGCAATTAGTGCATTAGAACAATCAGCGAGCGATTAGCAATCGGTTCATACATAATACGATTTTTTTTGACGAACGCGTGGTGATCGCGCGATCACTGCGCAAATATTGCTGATTGCTGTTTCATAGGTAATAACCCCGCCGGGCGTAATTGTTGTAGTGAGAGGTCTTTGTAAAAGCCTTTGAGATTAGCTGCCTCACTAGACAAGAGGCAGTGATGATTCTCTGGTTCAAAAACTAAAACAAATTTAAGTTAGGTGCATCTTTCTCTTTTGATTTCATTAGAAAAGGACAGGAAGATACGTATTAGTTTAGTCGTTTAGTCCTGACAAATTATCAAATTATGCCTGAAGTATTACTTATTTTTAGTCGCCATGTTTTTAATCGCGTCTAAATTGGTGCTGATTCTTTTGTTTACAAACCTAAATACAACCTAGTTAAATGCATCTTTCTCTTTCCATTTCTTAAAGAAAAGGACAGAAGATACATTTTAGTTTAATCCTGTCAAATTAAACAGCGCCTGAAGAAAATTGACGTATATTTAGTCGCCATGTTCTTAATCGCGTCTAAATTATCTGTGCAGTGTCTCAATTTGACAGGACTTAACTAATATTTTATCTTCTATCCTTTTCTTAATTAAATGGAAGAAAAGGTGATACTAAAGTTAAATTTAGTCTAGTTTGTAGTTAGGGAATCGACACCACTGTAGAATAAATAGATTGTTAAACTTATGGGACGCTACTTACTTAGCATTTTCTTTGGCTTAGCTAATACCTGTCACTGTTACACAACTGTCAAACGTCAAGTGCACGATAGAGACGGGACATAGCCACAGATTAATAAATAGTTACTACGTAACAGATACTTCACTCCAATACAAAAACGAAAAAACCTACGCTATAATAGCCTACAAATCATAATAATAATACCAGCTGTTTGCAGCGAGGAGAAATGTACCATAAGTACGCACAAAGAGAGTTGAGATTATTTTGCCCGCCGCGCGACTAACGTGTGTGCGTGTCGTCCAGCAAATCTGCTAGGGTTATACGTATGATGATAATGGTAATAAAAAGAATGATTTAGAAAAACAATATTTTTTTTATTTGTTGATCAAATATTTTTTCTTTTAATAAAATTATATTTTAGTGTCGAAAATATCCAAAACCGCGTGAATAATTTTAATAAATAATCAAAAGGGAAACAGGAGAATTGGGAAACAGGGGAATTGCACAATAATCACGCAATAATTACGTGGTTTCGGCATTTTGATAGTCAGCGCTGTACCCGTGACGCGCGAGCACTCAGGCGGGCGCGCGACAGCCCGGTGTTCGTTGTATCGTCGACGATACGCGAAGCGGTAGGCATAAAACGCGTGGCCTTGAGCGAGTGACGGACGCCTGACATAGCTAAGTCAAAGTACGTGCTTAGTAACTTCTATTTTTATCTCCCCATATGTATTTTGACGTCACATTTTAACGAATTGATATTGATGTGATTTATTATGTAAAGTTGAAGAGATGGAGTGGAGAGTGACATAGGCTACTTTTTGTCTCTTTCTAACGCGAGCGAAGCTGCGGGCAAAAGCTAGTTGCTTATATTTGTGTCCAGGTTTCCAAAACAAGTGAAAAAAATAATTTTTGACGTTGACATTGAAGAATACAGGTGTGCCATGGATAGCTTCATCATTCGCGATATAAACAATTAAAATAGAATATATACTTTTGAAAAATTAGGTCATTGATTATCACCAGTTTGTACGAAGGTAAACTTGATGAGGACAATTATGCTTATTTTGAATATAAATAAATGTTAATACACAATACACTTAAAATATCATATTTACTAAAGTTTAGTTTAATCTTGCGACGACCAAGCGACAGCCGGCTGTCGCGCTGCTGATTGTCTTTCTATTGTGTCTCGAATCACGTGTATCTTTGTTCGAAGGATTAATTAATCAGGTTATATATTTTTCTCTTTCTAACCCTATCCCCGAACAGTACAAAGATAAATATTATCGGCTGGGAGTTGCGCAAGCGCATATAGCAAGCTATCGCCTTGAACGACAGGTTCTACATCCTGTGTGCCTAAGGCTGGTGTCCTATCGACGAGAAAGCGACATATCGAATATACAGGGAGAATGGTATTAACCGATACTTGATTACATAATTATATTATGCCCTTAAAAAATATATTATAAAATATTTAAATATAAAAAAAAAATTATTTAAACATATTTTAATATAAAAAAAACTTTAGGCTCCCTACGTTATGACGAGCGATTGGTAGCTCGCCGCCCGGCTAGGACCAGGCCTCAAAGTGCGCCTCAAAGTGCGCCTCAAAGAGAAGTCAGCACGGGAAGGGGCCCAACAGGGCCACGCCTGCCGGGGTTGCGGAATGTTTATAATAGTTACCGTGACCCTGGAACATAAAGGGCGATCGAAGGAACATGAGTGGGTTTTAGTCAGTAAGAGTCTGACACGAAAGGACGGGATCACGTGAGCAGTCATTGGATGATTTCCCAAGCACCAAAAAAAATGGTCTTCGCATAATTTGACCAATACAATATTGTAAGGACATTAAAAGAGACTTCGACCTCTGAATTTTGTTTCGGTTTTACTTCTCAGAGTAGTCCAGATAGGAACACAGACGTCATCGTCCGCTTAAAATAAGAAAAAAAAATTACGTGTAAAAGTGTATTTTTTATCTATTTACAAAATAAAAGTCGTTTATTCATTTAATTTTTTGTTTGTAACACTTGGATGTCCTCTGTCATTCACTCCTAATGTGTGGATCACCTTATTGCTTATCGCCAAGAGACAAAACTATTAGAACTACACACTCGCTTCTCGCCTGCTCAAATCTAGCTTCAAGCTCAACTTGCTTCCCGTTTAACGTCGACGGTGTGACAACACCCTAAGTACGGTCAATGCATGGCAACAATTTCTCATCAACAGTACTCTTATTACTAAGTAAATAGAGGTGTTTTTTGGAAAGCAAATGTTGCTTAATTTACCGTTGAATGTACTTGTAGTAACTTTCTTGTATAAATATTGTGTAATATACTTCCAGTTTTGTTTGGTGAAGTTACACCTACTTTTGAAGGTTTTTGATATTTTATTTAGCTATTGGTGCATTCAAACTAAACAAATTTTCAAGTTCAGTGCATCTACCTCATTTCGTTTTATTAAAAAAAAGGACAGAAGGTACTTAACACTTTTGTTCCTTCCAGTCAAATTAAGATCATCATCTCCCTAGCCTTTTCCCAATCGTGTTGGGGTCGGCTGGCAGCCTAACCGGATTCAGCTGGATACCGGTGTTTTACGTGGAGCGACTGCCTACCTGACCTCCACAACCCAGTAACTGGGCGACACGATACCTCATGGTTAGACTGGTCATAGTTTCTGGCTAACCAGTAACGACTGTCAAAGTTCTACGAATGACAACCGGGACCAACGGCTTTACGTGCTTTCCGAGGCACGGGATGTCAGTGATGTCTAAGATAAACTTTAGAAAGTACATATGAATTGAAAAAGTCACATTGGTACTTGCCCGGATTCGAACCCACAACCTCTTACACGACAGGCGGGCGCCTTATCCACTGGGCCATCACGACCTCAAGTCAAATTAAGATATTCCATAAAAAGAAGTGATTTAAATCACAACCACTAAAATTGGGTCAATTTACGTCAGGCGCTGACTTTAACAGGACTAAAGTAATATTTATATTTTGTCCTTGTTTTAAAGAAATGTAAAGAACTAAACGTGAGAATGTGGTGATGGCCTGTGGTTAAAGCGCCCGCCTCTCGTGCAAGAGGTTGTGGGTTCGAATCCGGGCAAGTACCAATGTGACATTTTCAATTCATATGTATATTCCAAAGATTATCTTGGACACACAGACATCGGTGAAAGAAAACATCGTGAAGAAACCTGGACTTGTAGTTAAATATGAGTCCGAAATCGCCAATCCGCCTTGAGCAAGCGTGGTGATCAATGCTCGTGCCTTCTCTATAAGAGAAGAGGCCTTTGCCTTGCAGTGGGACAGTTATAGGCTGGTATTATTATTATACGTACTAATATTATAAATGCAAAAGTAACTCTGTCTGTCTGTCTCTTCTTCACGCCTAAACCACAGAACCAATTTGAATGATATTTGGTACAATATAGTCTGGGACCCAGGAAAGGGCATAGGATAGTTTTCATCCCGGAAATCCCCCGGGAACGGGAACTAGTTATTATTCCACGCGTACGAGGTCGCGGGCAAAAGCTAGTTATAAATATTTTTTTGAAGCCCTATCTACTAGCAACCATATTTGTAGACCAATTGACACTTTATAAGTATGTCAGTGTACAATGATTGTTTGCATTCAAACTGATATGTGAAAATAGTGCTTAATACTACAAGTTAAGGCTGGTTTTTGAGTGAAAAACTGAATATAGTATGTAAACTTATTTGAACATAGAATTAGAGCTATGAGATAGTGTTTTATGGGGATTTTGGAGTTATTTATTGTTTAAAAGATGTAGTATAGGTGGTTAGTGTTACGAAAGAATTGTTTTTTTAACTACTGGCTATCTCCCGCAGTCCCGCGGTTTCACTCCCCTTTTTTCAGATTTAGGTTTTTGGATACTGTTCCGCTCCCGTGGGTCATTGCGTGATGTGATGTAGTATTATATTTTATTCTGACAAATAAATATAAGCTACCTATGTTAATGCAGACTTTTATCAAAAAAAAATAAAATTAGTTCGGTAGTTTTTAAACATCCATCCATACAAACTTTCACATTAATAATTTTAATAGAAAGTAAAATAAGTTAAATAAGTAGGTACCTACCAGTGGCGTGCCTAGGTGGGAAAATTTGAAATATTAGGGCAAGCCCGATATATAAAAAAAACTGTAAAGTTTGCTTTGCCAAATCACACACATCTTTGCGTTTTTCGCCTCACTTGATATAAGAGCCATCTATTAAAAAAATACTGGCGCTCTTGAATTTCGCTGGCTGACTTTCGCCACCAATAGATGGCGCAAAAATAATTAATGGTTTTATAATATAAAATAAAAAATTCTAATACACTTACATTGTAAACGGCCATAAATAATTACCTTCATTCTTCGCTTCTTTACTACAGATGACAAACAACAAAGCACACTGAGTGACTGAAGGCATGGTACCTATCACTAAATAGATTTACAAATACGTATCAGCAATCACATCACAAGCCGTTTGTTGTATCGTTCCATAATTTGTTTAGAGCAAGTTATTCTGGAGCCGCTTGAGTTTAAGTATATGACCAATATTATTTAATTATATTTATATTCTAATTTAAAACGCCCGCGTAAAAAGTTGATGAAGGTTTTAATTCTACCAACCAACAGCTGTTTTTTAGGCAATTTTCATGTATAAAATTAATGATTTTGGTAATATTGCGTTACAAATGGTATTTGTCTGTAAAATTCAAAGTATTTACCTTCCCGAGTAATGATTTCACACACCTTAATCCATCACAAGTAACAATTGCATGCGTTTCCGAATGCATCTTCTACTAAAACTATTAAAAGGTAAAACACAGAAACTTAATCACAAATTCACAAACGTTAAAACAAAATAAACTGATAAAAGTTACACAATACTTTAAAACATTCATATTTTAAAATATGTTTATGTTTCGTATAAAAAAGCTCCAGTACCGCTCAAAACAAAGTTAGAACTAATTGGAAAATATTATTCCTCTAGAGAGAGAAATACGCACATGCATCGCGCTATCTTGCTTGCATTTCGCACGCCATCCAAATTACATCTCTATTCCTTTAAAATAATGTTCAAATTCGTCAAACTAACACATTCACAAGCCTGGCATAATTTCGTCAATTTTACTACGAATTTCATTCATCAAACATCGAAAAATTCTGTCGTATTTTTAAAAGTTGAATGAATTTGAGTGAAAGGGACAAGCTGTGGTTAAGCCCCGTAAGAAGCCAACGAGTGCGAGTGAATTAGCACTATAAAACCTTGAAAGCGCGTTGTGTTCATTTTGTATCTACGCACGTAACGAATGCACGGCACTTGTGGCATGGAAATAGTAACTACACCGGCCCGTGCGCTGTTTATTTTTACCGCGCGAAGTTTAAATTTTTAAATTTTGTAGATTTTATACAAAACTGATATTACACTATTTCAAAGGTGTTTTTTTTTTGTTATTTTCAAATTTTGAATAGCAAGCCCGGCTTTTCGGCTTCTATGAAAGGCACGCCACTGGTACCTACTTAATAACAATTCTGAAGTGGCATAATCTAGAATTATGCCACTTCAGAATTTAGCCTTCATCATTATTTTACATTATAGTTCAATTTTAGGGAGAAAATGATAGCAAAAAAAATGGGAGAAATAAAAAAAATTAAAGGGACGCGCGAATGTCACGTAGAAATCTATTTTAACTAATATCAATGCTGCAGAATGCGTAGTTGCCGCAAAAAATGGCGTTATTTTTTTCTTTCCTCTTCCTGTAACGTTAAATTTACAGTAACAATTTAGCAACGCAATTCAATCAAGTTCTTTCACCGAATAACAACATATCGGATACAAAAATTCGCGACGCCATGTTTGAATTGCCACCCATCCGAATAACGGCCTTTGCGATGAACGCTTAAGGCTGCGCTGTACGATTATATTTCCATACAAACGTAATTGTCTGATTACTTCACTATTAGATGTTGTACACTCAAAATTAAGCTCAATAATGATTTGTGCCGTTACAATCTAGGCATATTGCTATAAAACACCAGTAAAAAATCATAGATTTCGAAATTGTGAGCTAGGAAAGATTCTACTTTTAACACCAATTTTAACGGAAGTTTGAACGTCAATTTATACAGATAAATACATCAAAACTTAAATATAAACTAGCATTAGGCCTAGTTTATTTATTATAAAGTTCAAATAACTTTATTTGATATAAATACGATAAGTACTTTTCCTATAAAAAGCCAATTCCTAAAGCACTGTTTAATATTTTTCACGCTCGCGTTTTCGGGAATAATCATCGTGCATCTCTCTTCATCGTACACCCCCTGGCGCGGGCAGCGAGGGGGAAAGCGTGTACGCCGCTTGCCGTGATGTTGTGAATCGGCCGACCGGTCATTCATTGCGTAAATATCAGTGCTTGTTTGGTTGATACGTACATAGTACCTATACCTACCTAATAGCAGTGCCGTCGCGCACGTGCCGTGTTTTATTTACCTAAATGTGTTGTGATTTGTAATGAAATATTTTGATCCCTGGAATTTATACTGTGGATTCCGATTTTGATTTATTGAACTATTTTGAAAATTACCAGAAGGAAGTACTTACTTACTGTTACCTACTTTGTGATTTGGACACCAAAATGGATTTGCATAAATATGATAATACCGGTCAGGCAGGTGCGAGTCGGACTCGCTCAACGAGGGTTCCGTTTTTTTTTTTTTGTAAAATATATACAAATTACCCGTTTTCGGAGTTTTTTCTTTACTTGTGCTACATGCCAGTGCTTCTTGCAAAATTCCCGGATTCTAGATCAATGGAAAGTACCCTATAGGTTTTGAATTTTGATTCCCTTGCAAATGCCTAAAAAAGCAATACCTATAAAACAACAGTATTTTTTTATTGCGTTGATTTAGAAATTTGATTTTTCTGAGTACTTATGTGATAATAATTTCAGCTTGATATCTCGAGAAAAAAGGGCTTGACAGACGGACGGACAATAAAGTGATCCTATAAGGGTTCCATTTTTACCTGTTGAGGTACGGAACCCTAAAAATAGATTATATACCTACCTATGATAATAATTTATGCGCTGTTGTATGACAGTAGAGAGCGACTGTCATTATAGCGTTAAAATCATTCAAACCGGGCTGTGAGCGGCCGCGAGCCCGCGTGATACCGATGCGCTGCGCCTACCTACCTATTTTAATTTTGTTGCAAATTGTATCGCGATGTCATTATTTTATAGCTTATAACTTGACCAAAGGCAGTTAAGTAGGTACTTGGTAGGTACTAACAATTTTAGGCTAATTTATTTTTATGAATAGATACCTATAATATTTATATCACAGATTTACACTATGCACTAGGGAAATAAATAAGCTAGGTAGGTACCTAGTAAGAACTTACTCAGGGTCAATATAAACTAGCGCAGAGTCGAAGCGCATCAAAGCGTCAAATTTTTTACAACTAAAGCGAAGCCGCACGAATGCGCGCGTATTCGCTAGAATAACAGCGCACTATGTATTATAATGATCACTTGTCAGTTGACTCTCGTAACTGAAACGTGTGTAAAATGTTTAAATCATATCATAGCAAGATCAATGGATCTTGCTATGATATGACTTATATCGAAAGTTGAAGGAGAAGAAAATGAAGAAAAAGAAAGCGGAATTATAGTGTTCTTTTTTTTGTTGTTGTGTTGTGTTCGCTAGTGGGCGCATGTATTCGCGACAATGCGCGCGCACCAACCAGCGTTGTTCATGCGCAGACGCGCGAATTCGAGAGAATTCGCGCGACTTTTTAAAATCTCAAGAGTAATATGTGCGTTACGCTGTGGAGTTAAGGTTGAATTTGTTATGTTCAGTTTTGGATAGACGCTTCGATGCGCTTCGACTCTGCGCTAGTATAAATTGACCCTTACAGTTCTCAATTTTATTAATTGCCACTACCTACTGAATAATGCACGTAATGAATAATGTACCAACCGAATGATTTTAAATATTTCTTAAAAATAATAGATACAGACAAGATACAGTAGGCAACTACCGTATCCCATTGGATTGCAGGTTGGTTCGCGTAGGTACCACTGCGTCAAAAATTTGTTTCAATCGCTTTCAAATAAAAAGACGATTTGTACATAGCTACCCAGTTCCCAATAACCTTGTTCCTAATTTTTTATATAAGTACCAAATTAAATACCTACTTATAATGTAAGGGATTTACATCGTTTGTCCTAATCGTCATTCGTCGGCAATGTGGTGAAGCGTATGCTGTCGCTGCGTTCGAGACACTACTTATTTCCTATTTCAGACTTGTGAGCGTAATAACATAGGGGTAATTTATGACATCATTGATTGCCTCACTGGTACTGGAACAGCGTCCAAACTACCAAGAGATCAGAACTCCAGAGAAAAAAATCAATACCTACAATTTTTGTTATAAGATATTTAAATGTAACAACTTATAGGTACACTGTACACTACAAATAATCCTGATTCTTACTTCCTTACTAATAATAATATTACATCGTTTCGTCAAAATCTTTGCATTACGTTCACGCTAGCTTCGAACTGCTCATCGCTGGCGGTATCTCTTTCTCACATCGCGCTTGGTGAAATAGCAAGCATTTTAGCCACGCCCACCACTGAGTTGAGTCCGACGTACAGCGTACTCTTAACCTACAAATACCGGCGTGGGAATCACGCTAAACGTACATAGATAACATTGTAGAGTAAGTACCTAAAGGAACAGTAATCTCTCGCATTTTAACATTTATTTGCATTTTAACTACTATGCGACAGCCGGCTCTCGCGCTGCTATTGGTGCTGATTCTCTTGTTCACAAACTTGACTAAATTTAAGCTAAATCCATCTTTCTCTTTCCATTTCTTAAAGAAAAGGACAGAAGATACATTTTAGTTTAATCCGCTCATATCGCTCATATTATTACTATAATTAGGTTGCCTTTGCCTGCTTGCAGTCCGCCAGGCGAAGTATGGTATTGCACGGATCAAGTGCAATCTTATTATAGTACTAATAATACGCACAAACTGTCCGTCATTGTCCTTCGTCTGCGCAGACTATAAAACTACCACCCACCCATCCAAAACCAAACCTCGACTTAACCCGCGTGGGAACACACAAACGACATCACGTATCAATGATTGCATTAGAAACTAGGTGGAAGTGAGGAGAAAGTGACGAACAAACATGACAGGTGACAAAGTACGGTATAACGACACGAATTACCTGTGCAGGCGCCATCTTTGATTTAACATAAAGTACTGTAGAACAAATCATCTTGTTGTTACCTATAACTAGCATTCAACTTTTTTTTCTCAATTTATTTAGGGACAGTTGTCTTTAAAGACATGAGAGCCCCAGCGCTAAACTAAACATTATAACAACAACAAATAAACAAAAAGAAACGGGAAGGAGTCATTGATGTGAAATTATATTCTCGACAATACACATTGCAGCATCGGATGTTGGCTCCGCCATTTTTTAAATATATTATATTTAAAAATACGCCTAAATCAGATTTATTTATGTTAAAAACTAGCTTTTATGCGTGTCCGCGTGGATTAATAGCTCCCGTTCCCGAGGGATTTCCGGGATGAAAACTATCCTATGTTCTTTCTCGGGTCCCAGACTATATCTGTACCAAATTTCATTCAAATCGGTTCTGTGGTTTAGGCGTGAAGAAGAGACAGACAGACAGACCGACAGAGTTACTTTCGCATTTATAATATTAGTACGGAAGTACGGATTTCTGCATCAATGCCTCCCTCCCCCTCTGATATTTAACACATTCTACAAGGATGTGTTGCACATCATCCACCATTAGTTATTAGCATTGAACTTAAGCCGCCTTATTACAAAACAAGGTTTTTCTCTAAACCAGGTTTAAACCATTAAACCAGGTTTAAACCATTGAGCCAGGTTTTGTAATTTGAATCTTATTCTGATACAATCAAGATTCGAAATACAAAACCTGGTTTTGTAATAAGGCGGAAAGTGCCACAACAAAGGCTCTTTTTTGTGAGTGGTAAATCATTAAATGACTTCTCCCGCTTTGGGCGAAGCGGAATGGAGTGTCAGACTTGTACTGACTAAAACCCACCCATGTTCCTTCTTAGCCCTTTGTGTCCGGGGCCGCGGTATCTCTTTCGAACAACCATCAGTCACCCCTTGCGACCCTAGCTAGATACAAATAACAGGATTTTTTATCCCTAAAAAATCAACGTGATATTAGATAGAATAAATTTAAAAAAATACGAATATAATGTGAGCAAAGCCGGGGAAGCAGGCGAAGCCACAGATTTTCTATAAAAAGCAACCCCTATGTCCTTTACCAAGGTCTGACCTATTTTTATGTATAACTTTCATCGGTTCAATGGTAGCCATGTCAGCACATCAAACAGAAGGGTTTATTTTCTATATTAGTAAATTACCACCCCTAAGGGTGCAAAATGGGGGTCGGTTTAAATAAATATATGGGGTCACACGGCTATCTGGCAAGCTAAGCAGTGCCTGTAGTAATTTAGCTTGTACATCAGAATCAAAGACAAACGTAAAGTGGGTAAAACAGCAGATTGCAGCTAGTAATATTAAATAAATCGATAAATTTGTATTTATATGTGTATAATATGTATTAAACTTATATTGTGTTAGTTTTAAGACTACCCACTAAATTATGTGTTTTAATTATTATTTTATTGATTGTTTTTCTGTAAGTTTGTGTCCTTTTATTGTTTTTTATAATGCACCTGTCATGTTTATATCTCATCAACTATGGGTTGACTGGTAGAGAATGCCTAAGGCATTAAGTCCGCCCTTGTACGCTTGTGCATGAAGTTTAAATAAATAAATAAATAAATATTAACGTGAAAGAAGTATATTGGTTACTCTTTTGAGCAAAAATTACTGGACGGATTTTGACAAAACTTCACAGTAATATAACGTACTAGCTGTATTTCGCGGTTTCACCCGCGTTACGTTAGGTTTTTGATTACCGTCTCGCTCCCGTGGGATATTATATAGCCTATGTTACAGGGATAATGTAGCTTTCGAATGGTAAAAGAATTTTTAAAATCAGTCCAGTAGTTTTTGAGCCTATTCTACTCTTTATAATATTAGTGTAGATTTATCAGAATAACCCATAGGCCACAAAACATCACGCTATTGACCCACGGGAGCGAAGCAGTAATCAGTAACAGCGCGGGTGAAACCACGGGGGACGTGAGTACCAGATAGTTTTTTCGAGTGTACCTTAATGGTGGATATAAGTAGCTACTTATTTCTTGTATTCACACGTTCATTTCCGCGGGAAACTGATTGTAGATTAGATTAATAAATCGAATGATTTGTGAGGATGCTGGCAACTCGCTACATACAATTAATGTAGCCTAGTCATGTTGCGTCACAATCACAATATATTATTACACGTATTATATTGGGTACGGTCAATTATGAACGTATTTTTTTTTTCATTTTTTTTTTAAATAAAAATGCCCCTTAGTTACTTAAGTTGGTCAGATGAGTCACAGTTTGACAAGGTTGTAGATAGGCTTGCCAGATGACTGGGAAATACGAGATTGTTCCGGAATCGTAAGTATCTTGTGTCCCGTGTCCAGGAATCGGACATTATTGCCCCGGATTCCGAAAACTTTTTGTTCCTTTATTAGCTTGGTGTGATATAACCTATTTTGTTTTGGAGTTTCTGGGCAAAATGTAGTTTCTCGGAAATCATATATCCGGGACAATTTCATACCCTTCCTGTGATAGTTTTCTATTTGGCAACCCTAATAGTGGAGGTATGATAAGCAGTCGCTTCAGCTAGATCCGATAAAAGTGAAATCCGACCGTAATTATTACTTGGGAAATGGCTAGGGAGATGATGATTCTTTTAAGGTTTCGTACACAAAGGTTAAAAATGAGATCCTATTACTAAGACTTCGCTGTCTGTCCGTCCGTCACCAGGCTGTATCTTAAGAACCGCGATATCTAGACAGTTGTAACTTTCGCAAGTAATGTATTTCTGTTATAACAAAAAATACTAAAAATAAATTATAATATATTTTTTAACAAACTTTTTTGCAGTTTTTCGCCTATTATGTGCGTCTTGCCCTTAGTCGGTTTTTTAAACTTGAGTTTTACATCCATGGCAGATTAATAGCCCATAAACTGTCTCAAAACCTACAATACTATAAAAACAAGAAAATAACAACTATAGTAGTTATTAACTTACAAGCCACTATCAGTAACCTTGGGGTCTTATTAGTTAGACCTCGTGCACTAAGGTCAATTGGCACCTTAGATAATGCTAATTCTCGACTTATCCGGGTGTTCATATTTAACTAGTTTTAGAACTGTTTCTATTTAAGGTCTTTGGAGTTTTTTTAAGGGACAATCCCGCCATTTCTAAAGCTCTACCATTTCCAAAGGCACTATTCCCAACCACTGAATTAACTAATTAATTAAATTGAAGATGATGTAAACTTCGACATATTAATTTGAATTGTAATTTTTACTGTGACTTTTTATTGACTCTTTCTTTTGACTTGACTATTTTTGTATGTTTGACAACTATTGATATTTGACTTGTGTTTAATAATGAATTGCGTTTTTTCACCTGAATATGACTTGTAAAAATCCCTTACCAATAAAATACTATGACTATGACTGCAACTCCTGAAAGCCAGAATCAACAGTCGAGTCCACCAAAAAAGCGCCGACAAATGAAGCTCGACGAGTCCCGGAGAAACGATTCAACTGTCTTGGATAATAGTCTCCGCGACGAAATGAATCAGAAAAGACCAGCGTAGAAGTAAGAGAAATATATTTTTTACTTCTGGAGGTTTGAGGAATAGAATGAAGGTCCTCATCCTACATTGAAAAGGAATCCTCCGAGCAGACGGGTGCTGTGACTGGTGGGCTACTGCCCGACGGTTCTAGTCGGGATTTTGAGCAAATGCTATTGTCGCGTTAAACTTTATTATCCCGATAAAGGATGCCAGTTTTAGTTGACGTGTTCGGCGATAGATGTCGCCACACATCTTTCGGACCCGTGTCAAAACCGATTTATCCCGCACAAAGAACGGCGAGCTTAATACGTATCGTAGCAATAAGTGCATTAGAACAATCGGCGAGCGATTAGCAAACGATTCAAACATAATACGTCTTTTTTTTTACGTTAAGCGATTTATCGCGGGATCACTGTGCAATTATTGCTGATTGCTGTTTCATAGGTAATAAGCCCGCCGATTACTGTGCATATTTGAGAAAATGAATACTTATCACACGTAGATAAGATGAACACAATAGCAGCATCAAACAGAATGAAATCAAAATCTTCGTCATACGGGAAGTACAAGAAACCTGATGACTCACGTTCAGAGTTCCCAACGTCATGCTCGAGTGTACTCCGGGCCTAACTCAACCGTATCGTCTCATAACTTAATGCATCGACAACTTGATGTGATCGCGGGGGTTAGGACGAGGTTCCTTCGAACACGAAAATTCGAAATGGGAAAGTCTGTCTGTCTGTCTGTCTGTATGTTTGTCTTTCTTTCCCGGCAAAACGAAGCGACGAATTGACGTGATTTTTTAAGTGGAGATAGTTGAAGGGATGGAGATTAACATAGGCTACTTTAATGTCTCTTCCTACGCGAGCGAAGCCGCGGACAAAAGCTAGTATTTCCATATTTTGAAAACCAGCGTTATTCGTTGTCTGGCATTTTTGTCTGATTGGAGCTATTTGGCGCAGCCGCGAGACACGCAGTAGTTATTCTCTTTATATTGTGTTTAGGTTTTTTGTTTGTCACACATACGATTGTAATAGCATGGTCCCCTTGGCGGAGACTTTTACTGAATAAAACCCACTCTTGTTCCTTCGGTTGCCCTTTATGCTCATACTAGCTTTTGCCCGCGGCTTCGCTCGCGTTAGAAAGAGACAAAAAGTAGCCTATGTTACTCTCCATCCCTTCAACTATCTCCACTTCAAAAATCACGTCAATTCGTCGCTCTGTTTTGCCGTGAAAGAAAGACAAATAGAGAGACAGGCAGACAGACACACTTTCCCATTTATAATATTAGTATGGATATCCTAGATAAAACTTAGAAGTACTAAATTGAAAAAAAAAACCACACTCGTATTTGAACGTAACCTTTTAATTTGTGACGTCAAAATAAGTGCATATTACGTTTCTATGACGTATTTCATGTAAATATTCAATTTTCCTTAAGAATAAACTAAATGGCAATTACTTATTTGCGGTCGGAAGTGGCATATTCATAATAATAAATAAATATCTTAGGACAACTCATACACGGTCATCTGATCCCAAGCTAAGCAGAGCTTGTGTTATGGTAACCAGACAACTGATAAACATACTTATATAGGTACTTTATAAATACTTACATATTATAGATAAATAATAACGTAATATTAAAGTAACTGTAAAAAGGAAAATATTATAAATCCATACTAATATTATAAATGGGAAAGTGTGCCTGTCTGTCTGTCTGTATGTTTGTCTTTCTTTCACAGCAAAACGGAGCGACGAATTGACGTGATTTTTTAAGTGGAGTTAGTTGAAGGGATGGAGAGTAACATAGGCTACTTTTTGTCTCTTTTTACCGCGAGCGAAGCCGCGGGCAAAAGCTAGTAATATTATATTTATGTAGGTAATAGTTTTCACTGAAAAATCTTTTATTTCTCACCTTGCAACATAATATTAAATAAAACCTGATTAAACAGTTAATTTTATACGACGAGAATACGAATGTTTCGGCCCGATCGAACGAAACCCAGCGGCCGAAAAGCCTACTACTCCAAATAACTACTCCCGTCCTGAGCGGGGCGCGAGGGCGTGTCAGACTTTTACTGACCAAAACCCACTTAAATCAAATCAAATCAAATAGTTCATTGCAATCCATAATGTACACTTACAGGTGGTAAATATAATAATAGAACATAGAAACAATTATGGACCCTGTCGGGCACAGCAAGTTTTAAATAAGTAGGAGAGAGGAAGAGCGCTTCATTAGTTTTTTGTTATTAGTTACATATAAGGTACTTTTTATGATTCTATTTATCTATTTATTTGGTTCTATTTAATTTCTGTTCATTATGTTTCTTCGGGGGCGCGAGGGCGTGTCAGACTTTTACTGACCAAAACCCACTAATGTTTCTTCGGGGGCGCGAGGGCGTGTCAGACTTATACTGACCAAAACCCACTTATGTTTCTTCGGTAGCCCTTTATAATAATAAACCTTTAGTATCAGGTAACTGAGGAACCATTCGGCGAGGAAGGTCTCCAGATGATTAGTCCACCCCCACGAACGACTTAAAATTGGTGTTATGGCGCGACTCCAACTGCACAACTCTCAAAGTCCGGTTCGTCTTCACTCATACATATTCCACAATCTCCTCAACCTTTGTGGAAAACCTTTATGTTCCTAGGCCACGGTAGGTAACTATTATTTAACAAGGTATTCCGCAACCCCAGCACAACCTTTGACCTCACGGCAAACATGGACATAGGTCACTCTTCCACCTCAACACTTAGTGATAAAAAATGACTAATGAACTTTATGTGAATCATTATTTTAGTAATATTCTACAATGTTACTATAGATAGATAAACATAATACATTTATTCGGTGCAAAACATGAAACAAACAAGAATAAAACAATATTACAAAAAAACCGGTCAAGTGCGAGTTCTACTCGCGCAACGAGGGTTCCGTTAATTTGTTTTTTAGTGAAATAACTACAAATTTACGGTTTTCAGAGTTTTCCTTTTACTTGTGCTACATGACCTTGCTTCTTGCCAAATTTCACAATTCTAGGTCAATGGGAAGTACCCTATAGGTTTTGAGTTTTGATTCCCTTGAAAATGTCTAAATATGCAATATAAACCGCCGTATCTTTTTATTGCGTTGATTTAGAAACTTGATTTTTTCACTGCTTTGAGAGATAGCAGACCTGAGTATGTGATATTAATATCAGCTTGATATCTCGACGCGTTTCTGAGAAAAAGGTTCTTGACAGACAGACGGACAGACGGACGCCTGATGTCAACTAACTACAAATTTACGGTTTTCGGAGTTTTCCCTTTACTTGTGCTACATGAACTTGCCTTTTGCCAAATTTCATGATTCTAGGTCAATGGAAAGTACCCTATAGGTTTTGAGTTTTGATTCTCTTGAAAATATCTGAATATGCAATATAAACCGCCGTATCTTTTTATTGCGTTGATTTAGAAACTATATTTTTCTCCTGCTTTGAGAGATAGCAGACCTGAGTATGTGATATTAATTTCAGCTTGATATCTCGACGCGTTTCTGAGAAAAAGGTTCTTGACAGACAGACGGACAGACGGACGCCTGATGTCAACTAACTACAAATTTACGGTTTTCGGAGTTTTCCCTTTACTTGTGCTACATGACCTTGCCTTTTGCCAAATTTCATGATTCTAGGTCAATGGGAAGTACCCTATAGGTTTTGAGTTTTGATTCTCTTGAAAATATCTAAATATGCAATATAAACCGCCGTATTTTTTTATTGCATTGATTAAGAAACTTGATTTTTTCACTGCTGTGATAGATAAGAGACCTAAGTATGTGATATTAATTTCAGCTTGATATCTCGACGCGTTTATGAGAAAAAGGTTCTTGACAGACAGACGGACAGACGGACGCCTGGTGTGAACTAACTACAAATTTACGGTTTTCGGAGTTTTCCCTTTACTTGTGCTACATGACCTTGTTTTTTGCCAAATTTCATGATTCTAGGTCAATAGGAAGTACCCTATAGGTTTTGATTTCCTTGCAAATGTCCAAATTTGCAATATAAACCGCCGTATCTTTTTTTTGCATTGATTTAAAAACTTGATTTTTTCACTGCTTTAAGAGATAGCAGACCCGAGTATGTGATATTAATTTCAGCTTGATATCTCGACGCGTTTCTGAGAAAAAGGGTCTTGACTGCCGGACGGACGGACAGACGGACAACAAAGTGATCCTATAAGGGTTCCGTTTTTACCTTTTGAGGTACGGAACCCTAAAAAAAAGTGACCAAGCAGTGCGTGTCTCTGGTTTGCACCAAATGGGTGTCCAGCTCAGCATATGTCAGGTATAAGCTCCGCATACACCTGACGCTGGTATTCTGCTGGAACCAGGTGACTCAAGGACGCTAAGAAGGCGAAGGTAAAAAGAGAAAAAAAAAAGATTTAAATAACAAAATAGTGTGCGGGTAAAAGGAAAGTATTCATACCTATATAAATTAATTGCGAACTACAACCAATACTAATATTTCAAATGCGAAAATAACTCTGACTGTCTGTCTCGCTTTCACGCCTAAACTGCTGAACCGAGTTAAATGAAATTTAGTAAGTATGGAGATAGTCCATAGCCTGAGAAAGGACATGGGATAGTTTATATCCCAAAAATCCCACGGGAACGGAAACTACGCGGGAAAAACCGCGGGGGACAGCTAGTATTTTATATTTGTTAGGTAAATTATGTGGAAATTGGAACAGGAAAAATTTTATGTAACACCTAAATAGAGGCACTTTGTGATATAATATTTATCCTGTTAATAGTTGATACAGGCGTCATAAAATAATATTTATCTCGTAACTTGCGTAAATAGGTAATAACACTTTTACACGTCATTATTGTTTTATTATCCACAGACGAAAAAAGCGGAATTTTATATAAAAAAAAAGTTAGTTTGAACGTTAAGTGTGTGCGTCTGTCGTTACACCATCCATACTAATATTATAAATGGGAAAGTGTGTCTGTCTGTTTGTCTTTCTTTCACGGCAAAACGGAGCGATGAATTGACGTGATTTTTTGAGTGGAGATAGTTGAAGGGATGGAGAGTAACATAGGATACTTTTTGTCTCTTTTTAACGCGAGCGAAGCCGCGGGTAAAAGCTAATAGCTCTTAAACGGATCATCCGATTTGGATGCGGTATCTGTTAATTTGAAGTCGGTCATCTAGCTATCGTTCTTGTACATGTTTTATCATAATCGGCCCAGCCGTTTCGAAGTTATCAACGATTTTATTAGCTGAAGTCGCGATATATTAATTATTACTAACTTTAGGGGGTGGAGGTTTTTTCAATTGTTAAAAACTTGTAAAAAAAATGTAGGAAAAGTAGTTTGTTTTCATGAGAACAATCAAATGTTTATGAATCGGTCACTAATTACCAGTCCTTATCATAAGTGCGAGATTATCACAAATTAAACCAGGTTATTCATAAGTGTTACAGATAAGAAATAAAAGTACTTAGATAAAAGCTTCTTTATCATTCATTGCAAAAGGGCATCCCATAATTCCGGACATCGACCGATTAGATAATTAACATTTTCGCCACACTATTTCCGCCAGAAAATATATCAGCATAATACTGTCCTACTGCAAGGCATAGCCTCTTCTCATACAGAGAAGGCACGAGCATTGATCACCACGCGCGCTCAAGGCGGATTGGCGATTTCGGACTTATACCTATTCTTTGTAAGTCTAGGATTTTTTACGTTTTTTTTTTATTGAATTGAAAATAAAAATAAAAAATGTCTTTCACACACAGTCATCAGATCCCAAACTAAGCATAGCTTGTGTTATGGTAACCAGACAACTGATATACATGCTTATATACTTTCTAAAAATACATACATATTTAAGAATTACACCCAGGCACAGAACAAACAATCATGCTCATTACACAAAGTTGGTCCTGGGTGGAAATCGAACCCACGACCTCCGGCTTAGCAGTCAGGGTCACTAACCACTAGACCAGGGGCTCAAGTCTATTTTTGACGAGTAACGTCAAACTTTTGACACATTTCCCATACAAAAACTGTCAAAGTTGTCAAATATACGGTAAATGACTGGTCATAGAGACACGATTGCAATGGCAGACTAGGAGAGTCATCTCATGTTTTTGGACATAAAAACACGTGTTTGATCTCTATAAGAACTTTTAATAACCGTACATTGTCATTTAATCTGAAAAATATTTCCAATCTGGACATTGGCAGAAATCACCGAATTCGGTGGATTGCCATTAACCTTTCAACGGCCAACCGACAGCCGGCTGTCGGGCTGCTATTGTGTTTCTATTGTGTCTCGAATCACGTGTATTCGAAGGTTTAATAGAATAAGTTGAAGTTTAATAGAGCTCCAGGCCCGTCAAACAGTTAGAATTGTGCTCCAATTTAAAAGCATCTGTCTGCTCTGAACAAATGTTATGAACATTTTTGGTCGATGCGTTAAGAGTTCAGTTAAATGAGTCATGAGTGCATTGCACTTAACGTAGTATTTAATTATGTACTCTAACGATGCAAGTCTGTTTGCTTATCTTAGCTAGAGAACTGTTAGGCGCGCTCTACACAGTCAATCCGATCAGACATACCGGTGATTTAAGGGTCCGCGCAAACGGGCCACCGACTACTGCCACTGGTGGCCAGCGCCACCCACTTAACATATTTTTTCATATCTATAAGTACTAATATTATAAAGAGGAAAGAAAAAAATATTTATGTTTGTTACTCTTTCACGCAAAAACTACTGAACGGATTTTGATGAAACTTCAAAAAAACATAGCTTGTACATCAGATTAAGACATGGTCTACACAACCTCACGCTATGACCCACGGGAGCAGAGCAGTAACCAAAAACCTAACATAACGCGGGTGAAACCGCTGAGGACAGCTAGTATTTTGTATAGACGCGCCACACACGTGTAGCCGGTAGCAGCCACTCGCTACAGCAGTGCCAGCGTAGCGCGGTAGCCGCGCGACAGCCACCAGTGGCTGTGGTCGGTGGCCCGTTTGCGCGAAGCCTTACCGTCAATCACCGTCAATCTAATTCGTACACTATCAATCTAGACCGCGATCGCAATGAGGGCTATCGTTTTTTGTTTCACCAGATGGCGCTACTGTAGCGTGAGGTCCTAAACTACGGCTGTCAAAGTTCGTATTACGAGCGCCAAAACTTATATCTACATTAGATGATTATATTAGATCATATCTAATACAATATATGATAGCCTATTTATCAAGGAAGGCTACAGGCTATATTTTACCGCGGGAAAAGTACAGGTTCCCACGGAAATCAAGATCAAGCGAGCGTAGTCGCGCGCGAGCAGCAGTACCTAATATAATCTGTATGGCTCAGATTATAAAACAGTAGGCAGATAGACAGCGCGGAACATTACGAGTGCGGCGAACGTCGAGACATGTGTGCGTGACTGCCACGTGACTGCGCTGTAAGAACACGTCGTCTCTGTGTGCGTTCCGGTTGCCAGGGTGATGAAAAATTACCCGTAATATTTCATTCTTATCTGTTTATATTAATTAAAATATAAATAATAAAGTGCTTAGGTGTATAACAATTTTATACAGCTAAAAAGTTTGTTTGTTTGAAACTTGAACGCGCTAATTTATTCTCTTATTCACAGAAAAGGACAGAATGTAAAATATTAGTTGTCATATTTTTCTGTTCACTGGTTTTTTACTATATTTACTTTATGTTGGCGAATCGACTGGTGTACATAGTTTTAGTAAAAGACAAAACATTCACTACTTTTATTAACGAAGACTTTTGACACATACAAGATAAGTACACACACATGATACAAACATACCAACCAAAAAGAAAAAAACACTCGAATTAAATATTCTTGTAGATCGATAATCCTGTGTCCAATACATATTTCCCAACTTAGGGGTAAATTTTTTCACAACAAAATAGCAACACCGACAGATTTCTGTTGAGGTTTTGTGTTCCAAATAAAATAACATCCAAAAAGGCAAAAATAACCATATTAATCTATAAAAAGGTACTCCATCTTCTCTCTTTTGATTTATGGAACAATTTTTGTAATGTTTAAAAACAAAAGACGGCATCATTCTCGAAAATATGAATATTTTCTGTGACATGTTTACGGCGCGACGCTTCGTGCCGTACTGACTCGAGATTGTATTCGCTTTTGGTTTTGTATTTGCTTTGTTGACCTCACTCGCGGTGTTCCGCGCTATCTATCTGCCTTGTGTTTACTAATCTGAGCTGTATGGGATGTATTATAACTCAATGCTATTCAGGCAGGATATATTGGTCCAGGATAGATAGGTAGTTTAAGGTAATTATGGTCATTAGATATTCCATACAGGGAAGCAACTTCATAAACACCACTTATACCGAAGCGTATTTTCTCTAAAGAACAATAGTTTATTACATTGTTCCTGACATGAGCATACCATTGTATAGTGCTGCAAGTATTATCAGAACGTGGATTAAAACACATAATAATTTCTTTTTGGTCTGTTGACATTATATTTTTGTATCTAAAATGTAAGATTTTCAGCTTTTTTAGGAGACAAGATCATTTTCTTTTTTTTCATGCCATATCTGTTTGTTTTCTGTGGATGTTTTCTTAATACGCCATTCAGAATGCTCTTTAAACCGCAAAATTGCATAACATACACAAGCTATGTGCTGTGCTGACACACTGCTTTTGGTCCTATACCAGCGGCACACTCGCACATGGATTGAACAATTTTTCCATCTGATTCAAAGGCAATGCTCATAAAATATTTATGATAATGCTTTCGTGTTTTCAGAGTGGATTGTCCCCTATAAAAATACAAATTATTTTGTGTACATGTCACTAGAGCCACCAAATGTTCATTTATCATCATATTATAGCCTTTTCTATGAACTGCAGCACACTCCGTCATACCCACATTTGTAAACCTCTAAAAAGTAGGTAGAAATATTTACTATATCTAAGTCGGGTGATATAATGAATATTTCACTTTTCAATGTTACACTGATGTATGAACTGTCCGTAGGCCACTCAACAGTATACACCAAATCGTTATTTTTTATTTCATCTGTTAGGTTTTTAACAAAATTATTATATCTATCACAGTCTTGAAACCTGTAAAAAGAAAAAAACAGCTGTAATCTGTATAAATAAGCCAACTTTAGACAAGAAATTGTTTGTAAATATAATTAGCTGTTCTTTCAGACCGTTTAATTTTGCACCTCTTTCTCTTAACTCCACTTTTAAAGCACTGACATTCATAGATCCGTAATCTGTATTTGCCATAACTAATCTAAAGTATTGTTAAATACTCGCAATATTAATTTAATTAGAAATATAAACCCGCGCGCGTAACCAACTAGTAAACAAACAGTGACATTTGACGTTTCGAAGACCTCACGCTACACAAGCGCCTCTAGCGGCGATTTCATACGCGATAGCCCTCATTGATTTTGATCGCGGATTGACTGTGTACGGGGCGCTTTAAGTTAGTTTTATTTAGAAATCGTGCGCTAAGATTTCGACTAGATACGTTATTATTTACACTTTTAACCTTACAACGACTAAGCGACAGCTGGCTGTCGCGCTGATACTGTCTTCCTATTGTGTCTTCTATGTGAATGAGTGTACTGTGTGAATAGGGATGACGATAGCATAAAAAAAATTACATTCTGTTTAGTCCGTCTTGTAGATCGGCCAAAAATACGGGACACGTATTTTTTGCTTTATCAAATTAATAAAAAATACAAAGATAAAGAGCAACAACGTTCCGGAGTGGGGGCTTATGACGTCACCGTCCTGCAAAAATTGTATCAAATCGTGACGTCACGCGCAACTTCAACGCACTGACTGTATCGTCGTCATTTTTCGTTTACGAGAAAAAAGAAAAAATACGTGTCCAAAATTTCTTAATAATCTAACTGACGGACTAATTACTTTTTTTTCGTCATCTCGCCTCACTTTCAAATCTGTTGCTGTCTTTGTCACTCTAAAGGGAAAGCTACAGATTTAACAGGGTCCTAATATTAAGTGATTTTGAACATCCGACGAAAAGTATTCTTATGATGATATAGGTAATTTACTGATAGTCTGTCACTATAACGAAACTGTGTTTTTATAATAATAATATAGGCAAATACAGGATATTGATAAAAAAAAATATATTCATTATTGTCTGACACCGTCCACCGGAAATGGATACTTTCTATGTGTGCATTCTTACAATATTATTATCTGCCTGTCTGACTGTATTCATGATAAACTCAAAAACTACTAAACAGTATTTCATGTCGTTTTCACTAATAGACACAAAGATTCAAAAGCTTGATTTAGAATAATTTTACAAAATATGCATATTATAGCAGAGAAATGCCCAGAAATTCAGAGATTTGTAACATCTGCTCAAAGCTATACAACAATCCTCTAAAAATAATACAAAATGTGTTACAATAATGATTACTTACATGAAAATTGATTTTCATGTCATTCCCATCCTAATTCAATAAACTATTTGTGCAATATTGGTGTTAACTACCTACCTAATTCATTATTTATTTTCGCAATATTTTACGAAACTTTCTAATAAATGCATAAATATTTGCAAATAGTTATCACAAGTTATTCAATGCCATTGTGCTAATTTTGATATTATTTATTAGTAAACATTTTTATACAATATTTAAATATTATTGTTTGTTCTGTGTCAGGGTGTGATTTATCTATATTATGTATGTATTTAAAAATATATATAAGTATGTTTATCAGTTGTCTGGTTACCATAGTACAAGCTCTGCTTAGTTTGGGATCAGATGACCGTGTGTGAGTTGTCCGAGGATATTATATTATTATTATATTATTATCATGCCCTGGTCACATCAAAACAAATCTGCTTCCCCCCCTAGATATCCCTGTTTTTCTATTACAAAAAAATGTATATATGGAAGTATTAAGTCTTTAAGAAGAACACACAAGTGTAAATAAAAAAATTAAATATCCTCCGCTCTGAAATTATCAAGATCAAAACTGCAGCTACGAAAAGAGCTTATAACTTCAAAAAGCCTGAACTGATATTGATGATACACGCTTCCAACCATAGCGAAATAACCTATTATGAAAAAATAAAACATGCAAATCTGATCACAGGTTTAAGAGCTACGGTGCGACAGACGCACTCATAACTGTCAAACATTTAACACTATTCTTTTTCCGTGATAGTTTATTTATAAAAAAAATTAAATGCAATTCTGTGAGGTTTTTTTTTATTTAATTTGATGAAACTAACTAAGTAAATAATATGATTTATATTATAATATGATATATATTTAACTGGCCTGAATTTATCAGGATAAAATAAAATAAAATATGCAGTCAGTATAATATGCAGGCAGGTCTGTACTGACATAGTTATTAGGTAGGTATATCATTGACAAAACAGGTAAATAATTATCTGACCCAATGTAATGTTCCAATTTATTGATTCCTAAAATAGTCAAGTCCATTGCTTGACTAAAAATAGAATTTGGACATGAGTATTATGTATTGTATTGATATTGTCATAACAAATAAGGTTACAAGTGTTCTAAAAAATCCTATAGTTTATGAGTGAGCAAATCATTTAAAGCTATATGTATGTTATTCCTCTATATGTTCAGCCGATGCTAATTCGGACTGGTTGGATCTCACTGCTGGTGTTCCCCAAGGCGGCGTACTCTCCCCATTACTTTTCTCTGTATTTATTAACAACATATCCCAGGTTATCTCTTTTCCCTTCCATCTGTATGCAGATGACTTACAGATATACCAACATTTTGAGTTAACGGAGTTGCCCAGGGCTGTTGAGATTTTAAATAAAGACCATGCTGCTGTTCAACTATGGGCTAAACGCTTTGGACTTCTTGTCAATCCCACCAAATCACAAACCATCATTGTAGGCAGTAGCAGGCTCAGATCTAAGATAGATTGGGGATCAGTACCTACACTCTCTTATGACGGCGTCACTATCCCGTATTGTGACAAAGTCAAAAATTTGGGCATAATTATGGATTGCAATATGTCCTGGGCACCTCATATCAATAATATCAGCAGACGTATGTTTTACACTTATCATTCTCTAAAGCGTCTCCAATTTTTTCTTCCTTTCAACACCAAAATTATGCTAGCGCAATCTCTTCTACTCCCTATTCTCGACTACGCCGATGTCTGTTTTTTGAATGTGACAGAGGAGCTACTTAATAAGTTAGAGCGCCTTCAAAATCTTGCTATCCGATTCATTTTCAGTTTGCGTAAATACGATCGCGTTTCTGAATATCGTGCTCAACTTAAATGGCTCCCTATCCGTTTTCGCCGTGATATGCATATCCTCACCTTCCTCTACAACATCCTACATGATCCCAATTCCCCTCCTTACTTACGATCCAGGTTCCAACTGCTCCCACCTCCTACTCGCTCTAGGCGCCCCTGTATCACAACGATGCTGGAGGTGCCTAGTAGCAAAACAAATTTCTATTTCCACTCCTTTACCGTGCGTGCCTCTCAATTATGGAATCGGCTCCCGAAAGCAATTCAAGAAAGCCCATCGATTAACTCTTTTAAAAACAGATTGAGAAGTTATCTACTATCCCAAGTATCTGACGCATCATCATCATAGATTCACTACATCACTATAAGGTTAGGTATATATTATATTTATGTATTTATTTTATATTTTAGTTTATTAGTTTATGTTTTCAGTATTTATAAATTTATGTATTTGCATTCATAAATATATATTTTTAGTCGTTGTTATTATTTAAACACTCTCTTGCACTATGTTGGCCCGTTTCAAGTACAGTCTATCGCAATGCCCTAGGTTGACTGGAAGAGATCTCTTCTAGAGATAAGTCCACCTTTGTAAACAAATTACAGTTAAGTTCTCTGTTAAACAGTTATGTGCAATAAAGTATATTATATATGTTTTGTTGGTAAGGTTTGAATTTGTTTCCAAATGATTTAAGTAGGTATAATATGTAATAAATTTCTCTACAGAAAACTCTGCTCTTGTCACGTGGACTGATTGCAAGATTAAATAAAACACAAAAAAAAAACAAATATAAAAATAAATCTTCCTGTAGCAGCGAATATAAATGCATTACAAACTAAACTCACCTCAGTTTTCTCGACCCTTAAATCCTCTAAGCTCTTGCTGCTCTTCAAAGTATTCAACGTACCATAGACATTCCGTCTCACAAACTCATCCTCACACGGCACATCGTAAATATGTTCTTCACCAACATAAAACTTCGATGTTTTCACTTCACATTCACAATTAAGATGGCATTTAAACCTATTATCGTCACTGTTTTTACACTTAGAACACCTTTGATCGTCTTCATTCGGATCCGTGTTCTCATTCGTGCAAACGCAGCACGTCTCTTCGTCAGCTTTTAGTCTAGTGTACGGAAGACTGGACGTAGAGTTATTGGTTATGGCACAGTTGAAGGAATTCAGGCAGCGTGAGATCGGGTCCGGTTCAGGTGTTTGGTTGGGCAGTAAAGTACGGTTTGTTATGTCTAGTATCTCAGTACATAGGTAGTGTATTTCTTTAGGCTTTTTCGGTGTTTCTGCAGTCCCTTCGCGCTTTTGAAGGACTTTTTCAAGCTTTTCAAGCATCCTTTTCGCCTCTTTCTTTTGTTGGTCTGTGTTTTCCGGGATTGTTGGGATTTTGAAGATGCGTGGAGGTTTAGCTGGTGGTGGACCAGGAGGTAATGGCTGTTTTAAAGCCTTTTTCAGAGTATCAGTGAGTTTTAAATGCGGATTCTTGCGTTCCAAGCGAATTGTTTCACTTGAATCGCAGAGTTCGTCCATTGCCTGAAGATTTGTGATGTGAGTTTTTTCCGGAGACTTTTCAAACTGAGACATGAGCCGTTTGAACTTTCCATTTTTATCTTCTTCAACATTTTCAGTCTCAGAACTAACACCGCTGTCGGTCATGGCCTCCTGTTTCTCATTTTCCTTCCTCTTAGGTTTAGCTACAATAGCATACTGGTCTAAAATATGCTGGGGAACCTCGGAGTCAGGTATAGAATCAAAATTCCCAACCTCGCTCACCTGGCCAACAATCTCAGCGTAATCAGACTCCGGAACAAAGTTTTCCTTTTTCATTTGTTCTTCCAAAAAGTTTCCAAGTCTCTTCAGCCGGTCTTTGCTGAGTTTTCTCTCCATTTTAAATGAAAAATCACTAGTTTCTGACCTGCCGTTACAACTACCGTGGCGTTTAGGGCTATTTACTACAACCTTCTGGCTTTTATCACAGCGAAATGCATGGCTTCTGTGCAATTTCTTGCCCGGATCACTAATCTGTCGCGAAAGGCTATTTTTCGTGTCACTAATGCTCCGTTTCACATCGCTTTTGCTGTATAAATAACTCGAATTAGGTTTTGGCGACCATTCCTCGCTTACCTCTGATTCATTCCCGATATTATCCTTATTAAATGATAGTTCATAATCGATATTTTCACTGTTTTCCTTCCCGTAACTCGCACAAAAAACATTATTTTGCCTGCACAACTGATTGTCAACCCGCTTCGAAATATTTTCACAATTCAAATTCTCGAATTTACTTTTAATTTCTTGCACTCTGTTCTTTGCCGATATCATTTCGATGCATAATACATTTTTGTTGGCACCAATTATTTACTTAAAACCGTTTTAAATAGCTGTTTAGCTAAAAACTTTAATTTAAAACACTTTTAAAACACCCATTTTGAAATATTATACGAAACTATGAACACTGTAAACACGAAACAGTCAGCCTTGTTTTTTTTTTAAAAACAACAGTTCAAAGCACTGGCAGCTGTAATAACGGACTGATTGTAGACTATGTTATCTCAAATATGTGCGTTATAGTAGGAAGTTGCACGACACACTAGTTTTAATTGCGAAAGTGGAACGTGGATTGTTATTTTACTCGGTGTTAACTATTTTGAAACACAATGCACTTGACAGAAAGTTTACATAAACAGTTGTTCGTTCATTCGTACGACCGTACGACGAGGCCACGGCATGGCACATGCGGTATTGCCATACGTTAGAATAATCTACCCCGATATCTTGGGAGAAAGTAAAAATGGAGATTGCGCGACTTTTTTTTAAATTAGATACAAAAAGACACTGTCACGTCTTTATAAGACTTTGAACTAGTACTATAAAAAAACTGCTAATCAATTCCTAAAAAAAAGTTGAAGCTATTCGCTCATAAAGTAGTTTTAATCTGTTTCAAATTGTTTCAGCGGTTGATTGTTGAGTAGGTATAACATATTTTTCCTTAAACAGAATACAGATGGTCACAACCACGAACTACGTAATAAATAACTCACTGCCAGTCACTTCTCATATAAAATTAAAACGCCTATGATTCAGCCCAATAACCAAGTGTTACTTTTATTGCCTTCTATAGAAATATACTGGTAGTAATAGTAACTATACATACGACGTAAAATTACTAATTAATTGAGCATTGTGATTGAGATTGCGGAACCTTCCTTATTTATAGTTTTCCCTATTTATTTATAGCTATACTTAATCTTCTCCTGAATGAGCAGTGACGAAGGCGCAGGCGTTGAAAACAAATACAAACACTCAAAATACGAAAAAATAAATAAAGGTATGTAGACAGTTAGTCATGATTTCATGAACTCGATATTATTTATTCATTTTTATACAGATAGCGTGAGTCTTATTAGTAGAAAAATGATAACGATAGTGCTAATAATGACACATTTCAATAAGTACGTACTTATATATTTTTTTTGCCTTTATCTGATTTTGTAGTGTTATCTTGATAGTAAATCAGGGTCGAGGTGGAACGATTTTACTGTTTCATACAAGCCTTAGTATGTGTGTGACATAATACTATCCCACTAATACATGGTAAGTATTACTTATTACTTTAACTTACTATCAAGATAGGTAGTATTGTTATTTTTCAGGTAATTTTACAATTATTTTGCTGTAAAAATAACTCGGATTAAGCTAGCTTTAACTTTATAATCCTTAATAAACCTTTGTTTATAGTTACATTATCGCTATTTTCCCTCGCATAATTTGAATAGGTATATTTATAGTAGAGCTAGTTTGAGCTAGTTCAAATTGCAATCTGTCATAAAAAGTTCGTTTGAGGTTCGTGATGAAACTCCCCGTTTTAAGATAAAATCTCCCCGAATCGGTAGATATTTTTTTTACAAGATATTAAGCAGCTGAGATAATTGAACCGGTTGGTTAGATTGGAATCACACCTGTGTCTATACTTTAGAATTACGTGTGTTACACGTTTCAAAAATACAAAAATACTTACCAAATTATGCAAAGAAAAAGTTTGATTTTGGTTTTATTAATAGCAAAAGGTTTTTATTAAATTTCAGGCAATTTTGTCTTTTGTTTTTGTTCGATCAGCGCCATCTTTTAGCAAAAGTTGAAATTTATACATTTGAAAACTATTGCCATCTAGTGCCGAGTAGCCGAACTTTTATCATGCGACCTTCATTGTAGTTCAAAATAGTTTTCTGTGATATTAATAGATGTCACTTTAAGTACTTTTATACAACAGTGTGAGGCCAAACGAGTGTAATTTTGTGAGTTGTGAGTCACAGAATTTCAGTCGCTTTCATAGAAAAAGACTCGCAACGCAAAATATGAGTGGTCTACACCGTACCAGAATACGAAATTCTGCGACTCACGACTCACAAAATTACGCTCGTTTGGCCTCACCCTAATAGAAAGCTGTTCATCCTCTCATACATAACACTTTGACCATATTGACGTAATAGCGAATTTCAGTAATTTTTGCAGTTTATATTAATTTATTCCGGTCATCTGCCTGTAATGCCTACCTACTATATTTGTTTCTTACAGAACAGTAAGTAGTTTTAAATCGACTAATCGAAAAAAAGGATCGAGTGATATTCTTATTTGATTTCAGCTGGTTTGATGGAAAGCCCCACCTCTTCCTCTCTTCTATACTGTTGTGTAAAATTTTTCTTGAACTTTCGAGCCGAGATACTTAGACTTTTTACAGGAAAACCTTTAAACTCCGGCCATATTTTGTAAAAGGTCTAATACTATTTAGAATAAAACCTCATTGGATCTTCTTTGATTTATTATTGAATAATGCTGGCCTTCTTTCGTCATAAAAATTCGAATCGCCATTAGCGTTTTTTTTATTTCTTCTTTTTCTAAACAAGTAATGGCCGTCAGCTGATTTTTTGAATATGACTGCCTGTTTTGGACATAAGTTTAAGGATGAGAAAACTCTTTCGTGAGTTTTATTAAATTGGTAAAACCTATTTGATTATTATCCTATAATCTTATATATAAAATGCACGTGTCACAATGTTAGTTACCGTACTCCTCCGAAACGGCTTTACCGATTTTTACCAAATTTTATATGCATATTCAGTAGATCTGAGAATCGGCTAACTTCTATTTTTTTCGTCAGAAAACAAAATAAAAACCGTTTGGAAAATTATCAATCATGAAACAAATAGGACTAAAAAACATAATAAGGATTATATATTAGAGACTTCTCGTGGTCTTATAAGGTCTAATAGTGACGTGGCTCAGGAATTTACAAATTTCTTTACTAATATTCCCATTAAAACCACTGAAAGTTTAGATTCATCGCCATCACTTGCTGCTGATTTACTTAGGGCGAATGTTTCAGCCTGCCCAATGGAATTTAATTTTAAACGTATTACTCCTATTGTCGTTGTAAAGGCTTTTAAGCAACTAAAAATCAAGGCTACCGAAGATCTATGGGGCATGTCTACTAATGTTTGTAAATCGATTATTGAGACAATTGCACCCTATTTAGCTTTCATATTCAATTTGTGTATAGACCAAGGGGTCTTCCCTGACTTAATGAAGCACAGCAAGGTTATACCCCTTTTTAAATCCGGAGATAGCAAAGACACAAATAATTATAGACCTGTTTCTGTTTTGCCGGTTCTTAGTAAAGTGTTTGAAAAAGTGATGCTAAATCAAATGCTTAGTCATTTTAACTGTAATAAGATTTTACATAATCAACAGTATGGATTCACCAAAGGTCGTTGTACAACTGACGCCGGAATTACTTTAATTAAACATATATTTAAGGCATGGGAAGAGTCGCAGGATGCCATTGGCATTTTCTGCGACCTCCCCAAAGCGTTTGATTGCGTTGATCACGAAACATTACTTTTAAAACTCAAGCATTACGGACTCAGTAAGATAGCCATTAATTTTGTTAAATCATATTTAAATGATAGGCTGCAGCAAGTGCAAATAAACGGGGAAACTTCTTTGGGTCTAGAGGTAAAAATGGGAGTACCGCAGGGATCAATTCTGGGTCCGTTCCTATTTTTAGTATATATTAATGATTTACCAAGTATACTGGAAAACCAACCGCAAATGGTGTTATTTGCGGATGATACTTCACTGATTTTTAAAGTGAACCGACGTGCACAACACTTTGACGATGTAAATAACGCCATGCTTAAGGTTCATAATTGGTTTACAGTAAACAACTTAGTATTAAATGAAAAGAAAACCAAATGTATAAGATTCACATTGCCAAATGTTAGAAGTAGTGAATGTAGTGTTGTATTGAATAGGGATGTGCTAGAATTCGTCGATAAAACGGTTTTCTTGGGGATTACGCTTGACTCTAAGCTGCAGTGGGGTCCTCACATAACATCTCTGGCAGGGCGGTTAAGTTCAGCTGCATTTGCTGTAAGGAAGATCCGTCAATTAACCGACGTAAATACCGCGAGACTGGTCTATTTTAGTTACTTTTATAGCATCATGTCTTACGGTATATTGCTTTGGGGACGCGCTGCAGATATAGATTCTATCTTCATTCTGCAAAAGAGGGCTGTCAGAGCTATCTATAACCTTAGCAGACGCGAATCACTGAGAGAATTGTTTAAACAAATAAACATCATGACGGTTCCCTGCCAATACATTTATGAAAATATTATGTATGTCCGTAAAAATCTTCCGCTCTTTAGTAAAATAAGTGACAGGCATAATATCAATACAAGAAACAGGAACAAATTAGACCAGCCAAGTTTCAGATTGTCCAAGGTACATACTTCTTTTATGGGGTATTGCGTTAAATGTTACAATAAAATACCTCTCAATATTCTTCAATTAAATGAAAAACAATTTAAAACATGCATTAAGCGCACACTATGTAGTCAAGCATACTATAAATTAGAGGATTATATTATAGATAAAAATGCTTGGTTGGGTGCTGGTCCTGCTCCACAGCCACCTAGTCTCACAAATTAGGGATGTTTGGAAGAGAAATATATATGTTATACTTATTTTTGGATTTCAGATTGAAACTAGTTTTATATAGGTAATTTAAAAGCATTATTTCCAAAATTAGAAATTTTAATCTTTGGAAGATAGAAAATGTTTCTTGTCCCCTTAATTTTTGACATGAATGTTCAAGATTGTTATTATTTTTATAGGTTTTTTTTTAAATTTCACCCATTTACATTTGTATACAGTACAAAACTTTGGTTTGTGTAATTTAGATGCATATTTGAATTTTTGTAAATGTGAGTACGATGCAGTGATTTATTACGATAGTTCTCTACTGACACAAATAGACATGGCAGTTAGGAGCATTGTCATGCTCGCTCAAAAAGTCTCGCTGATGGTGGCGAGTGCGTTGGATCATTCGGTTCCCTTCAAAATGGTTGAGCTAAATGGTGCTGATGCCACGCGTCATGCTCGTGAACGGGCGCTGTCAGTTGAGATGGGTCATCTCTTAACTGCCATGACCTTTTACTTTTTATTTTAATTTTGTATTTGTTTATTATTTTGTTACATACACATTGTTTTCACATGTAGAAGCAACAAAAAGAAAATGTAACCAAGATTTTGTAAAACATGATATTTTTAAAAAGAGTGTCCGTGGAGTTTCTTGCCTGTTCTTCTCCATAGAGATCTACGTTTTGGAACAGGCAATTAGCGTCACTTTCCTTTTCTGACTGACCGACCGACTCTTTGACAATTCATAAGTACCTGTAAATGGTCTAAGTGAAATAAATGCTTTGAATTTTGAATTTTTTCATATCCCTAAGTGATAAGGGTTGTTCACACAAAAGAGATTGCTCAAAATAGCCTATGAATTGGCTGGCATGAAACCTTTACAGTAATTACTAATTTTTTTTATAAAGTGCATTACGACTATTACAATATAATGGACAGGTTCTAATTTCAGAAACATTATAAAAAGTAACTCAATTTCGTTTCAATCTCCGGTGTCAGACATTTTGTTTTAATTTGAAGTTTGTAGTAGACTTAGGCCACGTTCACACAGCGACCATTCGAGTCGATTTTTTAAATTCGGTGAATGAGCGAGTCGTGTGAACGAGACAACATGAACATAAGCGCCACTGCGTGTCGTATTCGATAAAATCGTTTCGAGACGTGGCGTTCCGGTGACAACTTCGCACGGTATACGTTAAAATATATTTCTCGAACACGGGATTTACCCGTATGAACGCCATGTAAACAATTTTTAAGTTTTCAAATATATTCTGTTGTCACTACTCTATTCGATAAAATCTCGTATACAGTATACGGGAAAATAATCGCCGTGTGAACGTGGCCTAAGGTATCGTAGCTCATGCAGCCAAGTATTTAAAATAAGTATGTATACCGAATTAAAAAAAATTAAATATTCTCAGCGCTTGATCTATGAATAAGGTTTTAATACGAATATATAATGCCCATTTCACACGAGGGCAGAACAGTGAGGCAGAACAGTTATAATAATAATAAGTATTTGTTTCATAAAAACATGGAACAGTGCACTGTATACATAAAGGCTTACACTAAACAGTTTAGAATGATATTATATAATTATGTAGAACTACATTATTGGACTCTATCCCTTAAACTAGGTCTAGCCTGTATCTTAAGAGACTGGGTTCAGCCATTGGTTTAAACTAAATTGATTATATAATAAGATTTAGCAAGTGAGAATAGTGTCGATTTGAATTATTATTCATATAAACTCTCGAGTCATGAGTGCGTGCATGTGTGTGTGTATGTATGTTGTGTGCGTGTTTGTGATTGTCAGTGTGTGTATATTAGGTGTAAAAATTGGTAAGTAACAGTAATCCATTGTATGTGTACAGCTTAAGAGCCATATGTGAGAAGGTTTTCTGTAGAAAGGTAGGAGGATAAAGAGTTGTCTCAGGGTTAAAACTTTACATTCGTCATATAGTTTGGTTGTGGGCAACATATAATATTTACGAGTCATCGTTTTAAGAAGCTGGCACAGAACAGTACTGTTCTGTGCGTTCAAATAGAAACAGTACTGAAGGCCTACGATGAACTCTTATAGCAGGTCAATTTTCGACGATAAATAACCTGCCGTGTATTTTTGTATTTTTGTAGCTGTTCTGCCCATTGTTCTGCCTGATGCCTATTTCACACGAGGCAGAACAGTGAACAGAACAGTACTGCTACTGTGTGAACGTCCAGTTACTGTCAAGACATTACTGTTTTGTGCGTTCACACAGTAGCAGTACTGCTCTGCCCACTGTTCTGCCCTCGTGTGAAATGGGCATTAAAGCAATTGAAAGCGCTGTGTGAAATGAACAAGCCATTTGTTTAGAAAAAAAGATCAACATATAGTCTATTGTTTTTCGTCAATTGAATTGACAGATGCCAACATTTGACCAGGTTCTGTGTAATCTGGTTGTTTACATTTTATTATTATTCCTTTCCGATTTTATCTACCCACTTGGCTTAAACTACGGACTGTGATTTCCTCTTGAAATATCGACCTCCGGCTGTGATTGACTGATGTACGGATCTACTAAGAACGACGACCTGGCATGGCGGTGGGTGTCAAGAGATTAAACGGACATTGCAGATTTAACATGGAATCCCAAAATTATTCTATATTTTGTGTATATTGCGGATCAGCTTCTGGCTCCATGTCACTAAAAGAGAAAGGGAACATCAATAAGTGTCTTGGAAAGACTTCTGCCGCTGCAAATGTGTATATTGGTCGAAAATATAGATGATACTTTTGATGTGACATGATGTTGTTATTAAAGTATTTTGCTGGCTTTTAGAAATCTCAAGTGTCCGTAGTTTCAATTTAGTTTCAATCAAATACATATATTATTTAGAACCAAAAATGAAAAAACACCTCCCTGTCGGTTCTTAGGCAAACAATGTATGGACGAATAGCAATGTCCTTTATATTTTTTATTTTTGGACGCAATTTTTATTTTTCTATAATGTGGCATTGAAAAATACATACAACCCTAAATTTTTACTTTTTTTTATCACCAACCCCTATTTTTTTTATAGCTATTTTAATAAATTAATTATTTTTCATCCCGCTCGATGAGTGTTTTTGACTATATTTCGATTAAAAGTCTAAAATTGCTGAATGCTGATGTGTTAGCATGCAGCAATGATATTGTCGTAATTAATATGTAATTTTAAGAAATAAACTTTAATAACTTAAAAATAATATTTTGGAATTGTTTTGGATTTTTCGTAATTATAGAGCCCGTGACTGAATGAGCGACCTTTCACTTTTTATGTAAACAGTAATATAATAATTTTCTATGAAAAATCTTGTTTTTTGCCTTTTAGTTCTTTTTTGTCATGGTAGTCGTGTTTTTAAATTTTTTAATTATTTTTTTTTCTTCTTAATGTTTTTACTTTACTAGCTAACTCCGAGGTTAGGTCTTTAGTTACTGCCCTGCTCTCGTAAATCATAGCGTGATATTATATGTACTCGTATAGCCTATCTTATTGAGATTTCCTGGGAGGGTATTTTTAAGAAAAAAATGTCGTAAGCAGTTTATAGACAAAACACTAAACTAAGTTCAAAGTTAGTTGATTTAACAAATTATTCAGTCCGTACATTTAACTCAAAACATATTTTTATTTATAAATCGTATGTATCTAAACTGGGGTTATCGACCTAGACCATACCTAACTTGTTATTTTAAGAATATACATAATAATAGGCTAAGAACCTATCAGCGTTACATCTACGTCATCTTAGCAAAAAAAGACAGAAATATAAATGATTTTGCGACAAATGACACAAGCTCATCTCTCATTCCGAGCTTAGCAGAGCTTAAGTTATGGTAATCAGATAACTGATGTTAATATTTATAAAATTTACTAACTTTTGCTCGCGACTTCGCACGCGTTAGAAAGGAACAAAAAGTAGCATGTGTCACTCTGTATCTTCTGAACTATCTCCATTTAAAAAATCACGTCTTTTCGTCAATCCGTTTCACCGTGAGAGCTGGACAAACAGACACACACAATTTCCCATTTATACGTCTGTCTAGCTTTTGCCCGCGACTTCATCCGCGTGGAATAATAGTTCCCGTTCCCGTGGGATTTCCGGTATGAAAACTATCCTATGTCCTTTCTCGGGTCCCAGACTATATCTGTACCAATTTTCGTGAAAAAGTGGTTTAGCCGTGAAGAAGAGACAGACAGCATTTATAATATTAGTATGAATTAGTATGGTTAAATACATATTATAGACCAGCTTTTGCCCGCGACTTCGTCCGCGTGGAATAATAGTTCCCGTTCCCGGGGGATTTCCGGGATGAAAACTATCCTATGTCCTTTCTCGGGTCCCAGACTATATCTGTACCAAATTCATTCAAATCGGTTCAGTGGTTTAGGCGTGAAGAAGAGACAGATAGACAGACAGACAGACAGAGTTACTTTCGCATTTATAATATTAGTATGGATAGTATGGATAAATTACACCCAGACACAGAGCGTAATTGTTTAATCACCCTAGCCACACAAAACTTTTCCTAATAATAAACTGCTTAACTTGTATAAAAACATACTATCACATTAAATTGTAAGAACTTTAAGGAAAAAAACAAAAAAAAAACCCACGATGGAAAAGCATGACACGAAAAAATTGCCAAAACACATGACATTAATAAATTATAAATAGTATGTGTAGTAATCTTTTTTGCCTAACACAATTTTCCGCAGCGTATATTTTTTTTTGTTTTGTAGCTTTGTAGAAACATGTATACGAAAGAAAGAAAACTTTGGAAAATAAACTTTCTTTTGGATAAACAGCATCTTCCGAGGTCTGTTAAAGTAAATCTTTGGTGGCAATTTTGGGTTGTTTGCGATTATAAGTACATTTATTTATTGGAATTTTTTAAGCACACGCACATTACTCGTTACTGAGTTGGAACCAGAGAGTTTCCACAGACAATATTATAAGGAAGTATAGCCATATTACCACACCTACATGAAATCATCTGTTACATATTTTAATAGGCAACTTGCCTCTGGACCGCGTCCGAATTAACTCCCTCTCGATGATTAAAAAACCGGCCAAGAGCGTGTCGGGCCACGCTCAATGTAGGGTTCCTTAGTTTCCCGTCCGTCACAATAAGTGTTCCCACTTATAAGTTTAAAAATAGGCGTTTGTTACGTTGACATACTAAGCACGCAGAAATTATTTTGTACAACCTTTTTGTCTTTTTTGTACAAAAACTGTTCTTTCTATCAAGTTAAAAATAATTTTCCTAGAAAGTCCTTATAAAGTACTACTTTCCAGATTTTTTTTCATATTTTTTAAACCTACGGGTCAAAAGTTAGAGGGGGGGGGACGCTTTGATTTTTCCTTTTAGAGCGATTATTTCCGAAATTATTGACATTATCAAAAAATGATTTTAGTAATCCCCTATTCATTTTTCAATACCTATCTAACAATATAAATTACACTTTTACACGTCATTTTTTTTCTTTATTTTAATCGAACGATGGGGCCGGTGTTTCCTAGCTGGACACTCTGAGAAGAAACAACCGAAACAAACTCAGAGGTCAAAGTTTGTTTTAAAGTCCATACAATATTGTATTGGTCAAATTATGCGAGGACCATGAAGGTAATAACTGAAGTGATCTCTTGATGAGAGAAGCACACAGATTTGAGTGGACCTGTCCAAACAGTGCAAGCATTTGTCAAAAGTCGTTTAGCTCAACTAAAACGTAAGGAGCCTAACGTAAGGAGCCTAAAAAATCTTGGATTATTGGTTAGCTGTTCTGTCGAATCGACTCCAACTCGAGTCCAAAATTGAGACTTAGAGTCTTCGCACACTTCTTCTGCTCCATTCGTGTTTCGCTGAGCGATTTTAAATATACTAGGTGTATTTTTGGTCCTGCACAACCCGCTAGGAAATGATTCTACCCATTGAAACAAACAATTTTATTATGGAACCAAGTCCGAAATCTCGAAAAAAATATCAGATGTTTCATACATTATGCTCGGGAAGGCATTGAACTTTTGTTAGAAACAGCTAATATTTTTTTCGCAATTTCAGAGTTGGTTCCATAATAAAAGTTGTTTGTTTTCATGGGTAGAATCTTCTCCTAGCGGGTTGTGCAAGACCAAAAATACACTTAGTATTTCTGCTTCTAACATCATCCAGTGTCGTAATAATGAGAAAAGACATCATTGCATTAAGGCTAACTAATTACGTACATTATTCAGTTCTGTTAAGGTTATGTCAAACTAGCTGTCCCCCGCGGTTACTACTTCGCTCCTGTAGGTCGTAACTGATGTTATATAGTCTATATAGCCTTCAATTTAGGCCCCATAAGTGCTTTAGACCACTAAAAACAAAATAAAAAGCTTAACCTCTTAATGATATTAGTGTAGGTAATAAATAAATAATAAATAAATAAATATCCTGGAACATCTTACACACGGCCATCTGATCCCAAGCTAAGCAGAGCTTAGAGGTAGCGCTGTAGACTCTATTCATTTTAAAAAGGCCATCAGGCATTTTGGTCTATAAAAACATAATCAGGCCCAAAATTACTACTATAAATTCAACGCATTAACTGCCTTTCCTTGATGGTAACTAAATTGAGAAAAATATGAAGTATTAATTTTCTTAAGTGAATTAACCTTTCAACGACCAAGCGACAGCCGGCTGTCGCGCTGCTATTGTCTTTCTATTGTGTCTCGAATCACGTGTGTTCGAAGGTTAACACTAGGAAAAAGCAGTTTAAAAGTTTACGTATGTATGATTTAGCAATTGAGAATAATTCTAGATCGCTAGTTGTTTGTTTGGACCAACAATGTATGAAAATTGCCTGATTTTTTTTCTCAGATGACGTAGATCCAGCGCCGTCTGGCTCCTGGACTATACCTATTACTTAAGGGCCATTCCGCTATAGATGATTTCCGACATGTTTTTTTCAATCACTCTATAAGTTGTAATTTTTGTTATTATTACAAAGAAGAAAGTCTAAATATATTAATCAATTTATTTTTATTTGATTTTATACCATAGCTTCTTTTTGGCGCGTTTGAAAATATTACCATCCGAAGAAGTAGTATGAACTGTAAAATCATAATTGCCAACACGGGTGCGAAACAGTTGTTGTTTACAGTTTGAGGTTATGTTTTACCGGCTAAACGTAAAGTGTCAATATTCATTTATCTTCCTGTTCTACAAAATGTAAGTATATGTTGGTATTTATTAAGAATTATTGGCTTCTAGAATACACTGTCAAGTTGTTGCACCCGCGATGCAAAAGATATAAAAGTTTACTTTTTTCACAGAAATAAAAAGTTAACGTTCTGAAACTTTGCAAAAGTAAGAAGAAATCAAAACCAAACTTAAAATATTTGCTTTTAAGATTGTAATGTATATTCGGTTAAAATTAATGATAACTCAAATTGGTTGCACCCGCGATCTCGCGTAGAGATCGCGGGTGCAACTTTTTTTCACGTAACCTATTCGTGTGATTGACTACATTTCGTTGTTGTGATATAACTTGACCAGTAATATATGCTGAAGACGATTGATGATATGTATTTAATATGTGTGTCTATATTATATTCTGTATATTTTTACAGAATTATCGGTTAAAATGTCAACAGAGGAACATAAGGAAACTGCTTCGCAGAAATATAGGCGGAAATTAAAAGAAAATCCGGAGCTTCATGCTGCACACCTCCAACGGGAAAAGTCCGGAAAAGGCTCGTGATTCCGAACGAAGAAAAGTCATGAAAATGAAAATGGAGACAGATATAGAGATATAGATTTGAAAATATTGGCTAGAATCAGATCCAAAGAAAGAATGCAGGCAACTAGGAAGCGACGCAAGGAAGAACATGTTAAGCAAACATCTACTATAGCTAGATACAGCAGTCCTCGCACATTAGGGAAGGCTGTGGCGAAAATAAAACGTAATCTACCAGCCAGTCCTACAAAGGCTGTGGAAGTTGTAAAAAAAATAGCTTTTGACAAAAATTACGCCCCTAAAGCAGCGCCTCGAAAACTAACGGATAAAGGGAAAAAACTGATTTGTGAATAGGGATGACATTAGCAGACAAATGCCTGGCATTAAAGATGTAAAAACAGTTAAATCCAATACAGGAACCAAAATGCGAATCCAGAAAAGAACAATGATTATGAGCATACGAGAAGCTTTGGAAATATTTAAAGGATCTCAAATATTCAAAGATGGAGAAGTTAGAGTCCAATTTATGACGACGGTTGATGGCAAAAGATTTACAGAAATCTATAATGACATAGCAGACGTGCAATTTGATGATATTATCGCGATATTGGAAACACTAAAGAAAAAGATTGATAGAAATAATAGTTTCACAGAATTTTCAGAAACTATTGCCGTATTTGAAAATAAATAACTAATATAAGCGACAAAAATGTATATTAATATGATTTGATCTCTTATTTTGTTCCTTTATAAGAAAAAATGATATTTATGTTCACTTAAATTAGACTGGTTGCACCCGCGATAATTTGGCGTTGCACCCGCGATTATTAAAAAAAAATATAATTCATTATTTATGATTGTTTTGTTTAGAGTTTTTATTTTAAGTTCTTTGTTACTTTCATACCTTTAAAAATATTAAGACATAACATATTAAATGTATAAAAATTAACAGAATTACGTGTTTTTTGTTTGTGATCTGGAAAGGTAGGGCCAAATCTGTTGCACCCGCGACGGCAATTTGAACCTTTCTACTGGTTTTTAAAATATCATATCAAATTTTTCGTTAATCGATATAAAGTAAACATAATAAAATGTAGTCTTTTAGGGACTAATTTAATTAAAAATAGTTTTTTATTTAATTAAGTTAAACTAAAACAGGTGTGTAATTGTTGCACCCGCGATAATGGAATGACCCTTAACAAAAATCGAACGTCTCCCATGCATGTTACTTCGGCCGTTCATATTTATATGTTTAGTAGAAAAAACCTTGAAATATTTCCATGTTTTGTGTGGTATAAAGACATGAAGGTTCTTATATATATGTATTTTGACCGCAAATTGTATAAAAACTGGCCATTGTACAATATTATATTTAGCAAAAACAACACAATAAAGTTTTATTTTTAGAGGTGTAAGGAACAGAGTAATAAAATAATGAATATCTTTTTTAGTGTATATTTATTACGTATAATATACTTTTACAATATAATGCATTGTTAAAACAAATCAAAGAAAAATCAACATGCGTTAGTACAATATAAAACTTGTGACGAGTTATACACAAATAAAAAAAAAAGTTAGCAGTCACGGGACGCCTGGCAGATGTGAAACATCGACATCCACACATCGAAAATTCGAAACCACGGAAACGATACCCATGACCGAAATTTTGAAAAATGTTAGCCGCCATCTTGATTCTGAAATGGACCTCATTTTCGGCATCAGTGCCCCCGAAAACCACAAAACGTGAGGCCAAGGCGCATATCAAAAAGTAATATGATTGAACGCCAAAAATTTGTTTTACGTGCGGCTATAGACATTTCGGACTTCTTCTTCAGCTCTTTTCCACACCACCCATGAGGTAGAGCTGTAGGCGCGTTTTTTTTATAGTGGTGTCCCCTTACAGGCCTATTCCACTGCATGCTACAAGTTTTTAAGATGTTGTAATGCGCCATAAGTAAGGTCCCTAACACTATACCATATTAAAAATACAGGGTGTTAAAAGACACCTCACTGAACCGTTAAATATGCGGACCTGAATACATAGTTAACGGCATCCAGTCATTCGGAATTCAAATAAAAAATACAGAGCAAAAATGACACAATGAATGATATTTGGCTTCGTTTAGTGTCTTGAAACATCCTGTATATAAAAATAGGTAATAATATAAACATTTGCAATAGCTTCGCACAATTTGATCCATTGGCAGTTAGTGATATTGCAATTGTTTAAATACGTACAGTTTTCGGTTTGAAATAATCCTGTTTAGTTCGATGGTAATCGAGATCTTGATAAGCTGCTAAATCTGGAAAAGAAAAAAAAAATTATTACTTATATTTTCAAAAAAAAAAATACTATGGTGACTGAATTAGTTGACAGATAAACACACGTTACATTAAAAAACTTTTTTAAAGAAAGTTATAAGATTAGGTTATTTGATGTCCTTATAAGTAACTAATTATTACAATTAACTAATAAATTAATAAATCATAACATATTTTTATCTATCAGGATACTTACAATGTCCATTGACATTGCCATCTGACAGCTTGCTTTCTGCGACATGACGTCGAGTCATGGTAATATCTAGAAAAAAAATATGTTTAAGGTGCATTTTGAAACTGCATAACTTTTCAGAAGGTTGTTATAAAACTTGCAAATAATCATATAAAGACCATTGCAGCTCAATTCTGGGGGCAGAATGCCCGAACTACTTTAGAGGCAGAATGCCCTTTCTGGCTAGGGGCAGAATTTCTTTGCCACTCTAGTTGCAGAATCACTTTTTTGGAATGAGCGCAGAATGTCTTATACTTGAGAGACAGAATGCCATTAAAAGACTAGAGATAAACCGCCCTTGCTACTTTGGGGGCAGTTTATAGAGTTTACGGTTTAAAAGATTTATTTGAACTTGCCACAAAAAATATTTTACTCAAAACTTGGCTTGTATAACTACAAAACTATAACTAGAAGCAACATCCATTTTCAATACAGGAGAATTATTAGGCGAGAGTCGCCAGAACCTGTTCATCATCTTTCAGATTTTGGAACAGTTGTTCAGCTCTTTTCCACACCACCCATGAGGTAGAGCTGTAGGCGCGTTTTTTTTATAGTGGTGTCCCCTTATAGGCCTAATCCACATTTTTGGGCTTCTACATTGTCAATACTTGCACATATCATATAGTATTTATAAAAAAAAGTCAGAATCATATAAGAATGAACGAAACTTGTTGAGATAAACAGACGTTATTTTTGGCTTAATTTTTCTGACTACCTGGCTTTCGTACTTTGACTTAGGTCGCTTTCAAACCGGCGTTTATCGAGCGTTTGTATAGCGTGCGTTTATCGAACGATTACGCTAGACAAACGCTAGTTTGAAGACGCTCTAGTAGATATTTTTTACCTTAAACACTTTTTTTTCTATTCTATTCTAATTATCTCGCTCTTAACTCTAAACGCATTTCGCTATTGTTAGAATCTTATAAATATACAGACAAGGTTAAATGGTTTTTTCCCTTTTCTAAAGCATTTTAGTAAGGGGTAAATAATTATTGCAGCTGTCGTTCCACTTACATTTATGGTGAAGGAGTCTTTCGACATTTCACCGTGTGAGCTTCGAATGAGCTCTGTGTGAGCTCGAGGGCAGTCAGGATATGGTATGTCAAGCCAGAGTGAAGTGGGAGGTCGGAGGTGTCTATCTAGAAAAAATAAAAAATACAAAGTGTGAGGTCTACGTTATAATTTGGCAGATTAATACAATTTATTATTTCAAGGAAAATAATGTTTTTGTTTTGATATTTGTAAAGGGTGACCGACGATGATTATTGACACCTAAACACATGTCTCTACTTATTATAACAAAACAATTTTATACCACTAAATCTAGATGTACCCGACCCGATCACTCAGATGTACCCGACCCGCAAGGGCGGTAATTTGCGGTAAATTGAACAGTATCGATGCCACAACTAAGTAAACGGTTAAACGGTTAGAACTATCGAAATGTACTTAGTTTATTCCTAAAATCCACCTTATATTGCAAGTTTTTTACATTGCGTCATTGAACCTTTAATTGGGTTAAATGACGAATTAATTTAATAGATTCGGTAATCGTGCTAATTCTCTTGTTCACAAACTTAACAAAATTTAAGTTAAATGCATCTTTCTCTTTCCATTTCTTAAAGAAAAGAACAGAAGATACGTTTTAGTTTAATCCTGTCAAATTAGACAGCGCAGCGCCTCAAGAAAGAAATTGACGTATATTTAGACGCCATGTTTTTAAATCACGTCTAGGAGTCATCTCGTGTTCTTGGTTATAAGAACACGTGTATGATCTCTATACTATAATTTAATAACCGTACCATTGTCATTTAAACTGAAATATTATTTTCAAACTGGACATTGGCAGAAATCACCGAAGATTCGGTGGATTGCCATAATAAATATAAAAGTTGAAGTTAAATCACTTCTAAATTATCTATGGAGTGTCTAAATTTGACAGGACTTATCTAATATTTTATCTTCTGTCCTTTTCTTAATTAAATGGAAAGAGAAATATGCACTTAACTTAAATTTACGTTAGTTTGTGAATAAGAGAATTGGCACCAATTAATTATCAAGTTTTGATTATTTAGTGAGCGTTAAAATTTCAATAAATGAAATTTTATCCTACCTTAAAAATTCAGGACCGCATCATCAATGTTCTTTAGGTGTAGTATAAAATATAATTTGGCCAATATTTCTGCATAGCCTAAAAATAAAAAAAAAATAAAAAATTCAGCAAATAATAAGTGTTACAATCTCGAAAAGAGAGGCATGTTGCAGCAAGGGCACATTAGCGTAGCAAAACTTATGTATTCTTATAATCAGTTACTACACACAGCTTATGTACAATGATTGACATAAATTCTGTCAAAATGAACCAAATTACGACATGGGTTGATTCTTTTTCACAGTACAAAACATAATCGTGAAATAAACATATTTTATGGTACGCCTAATTCATTTAATAGCAAATACCTTTAGGACAAAACAAAAGTAAAATATTTTTCAACACGCTTGCTAGTAAAGTGATTCTGTGACACGTAATACTGGTTATTACGCACTCGTGCTTTTTACTAACCGCACTAATGTGGTAATTAATATTTTTTAAACTTCGATACCAAACTTAAATTGTCACATGACTGAATATTTTACAAAAACAAGATCTAAGTTTTTTATTCGTATTAAATGTTTTTTTTTCAATATCTGCAAAAGTTTGCAGTAATTTGTACTTGATGTACAAAAATAATCAATTACACTGTTTAAAAACCGGATGTTTATCGGCTTTGTAGAGTGGACTTAAACAATAAACGATCAATAATATCTCCATTATTATGCTAATTATCTAGATTGCGAGTAAAGCCGTTGGTCCCTGAAGACAGAAGCCAAAAAATGTGACAAGTCTAACCAAGGGGTTGTGTCAACCAGTAACTGTGTTGTGTAGGTCTGATAGGCAGACGCTTCACATAAAACACTGGCTCCCAGCAAATTCCGATTAAGCTGGTAGCCGACCCCACAGTTGAAAAAAAAGCTAGGGAGATAATCAAGATAGACTTTAGGGGTCGAGCAACTGTCAATGTTCGAAGTTTAATTAAAGAATTTGCTTACCACTTTTATTAATCTTTAACTAAAACCAGTGCGTTTAAAAATTTAATTTACCTCAGAAGCGTGTTGAAAAACACAAACTTTCATTCTGTTTCAAACAGTGCAATAATGAGCTCTTTTCCACACCACCCTTGAGGTAGAACTCCAGGCGCGTTTTTTTTTAAGTGGTATCCCCTTATGGGCCTATTCCACTGCCTCTTAGCAACCCTCTAAACCTATCATAAACTGGTATCGTCAAAACACATCGAAATACGCTTAGCAATTCCTAGGATAAACGTTATAAGCAAGTTTTGGCTAAGCAATAATAATAGCTCTCTCTATTGCTAAGCCAAAGACGTGCTAAGAACGTTTATTTACAACGAACATATATTTCGCATTTTTAGTAATACAATAATTTATAACACTGGTTTTGATACAAATGATTAATACGTAAGTCTAAATAGGCTAGACGACAGAAAAAAAAATTAAGTCCGTCAGTAAGATTATCAAAAAAATTAGGACACGTATTTTTTTCTCGTAAACGAAAAATGACGACGATACAGTGCGTTGAAGTTCGCGTGACATCACATTTCGGTACAATTTTTACTGATCTGTGACGTCACACGCGCCTTCGGAATTTTGATGCTCTTTATCTTTTTTTATTAATTTGATTGAAAAATATATGTCCAGTGTTTTTGGCGGCCTAACGGACTAACTGAACAGAATCCTTTTTTTATGTCGTCATCCGTATTGTTAGTGTCTTATCAATCTACTGCATTGCTAATTATTTATCCTTATTTCTAAATAATTTTAGAGTGTTTTGGATAAACAATTAATGCAACTGTTTTTACTTACTTGCAGGTCTTTCGACACGCAACCTCACCGGGGTGTGTGTGAGTTCGAAGGCGTTCGATGAGCCGTTGTGGCCGTGTGAGGTGAGTGGCGACATCTGGTGGGAACAAAATGAGAGAGATTTTGAAGTGTTGGTTAATTTATTTAAAACTAGCTTTTGCCCGCGACTTCGTCCGCGTGGAATAATAGTTCCCGTTCCCGGGCAATTTCCGGGATGAAAACTATCCTATATCCTTTCTCAGGTTCCAGACTATATCTGTACCAAATTTCATTCAAATCGGTTCAGTAGTTTAGGCGTGAAGAAGAGACAGACAGAAGACAGAAAGACAGAAAGACAGACAGACAGAAAGACAGACAGACAGAGTTACTTTCGCATTTATAATAGTACGGATTATATAATGGTAAATTGACTGACTGACTAATTGATTTATTAATGCACAACCCAAACCGTTGGTCCTTGAGACAAAACTTTTAGGATTTTTGGAAAATTCATAGATGATGAAAGTTTTGACATCGTCGCGGAAAGCTAGTATTGGATACTATATTTGTTTTCAGCGTAAAATAATGTTAACTGAATTACCTTAGTAAATTTCAACATAGCTCCCACGAAGTATACCAGTGACATATTTGGCATAACATCTTCACACCTTAAAAAAAAAGTTTAAAAGAAATAAATGTAAGGCAAGCGTAAAACATTTTGTAGACACATTTGCGAGGCACACCTTATAACTAAATGATACTTATGATAATGCTTTTTATACTTATTTCTAGTACGTGAAACATAATAAATATTAGAGCATAAATAACATTCAGGGAACACGTGAAGTCAATGTGTAAAGATCCAAAGAACTTATGGATATTTATACATTGAACTTTGTTTGCAATTTCTTCTAATGCGATTTGAGTAAAACTGTTCATCATCTTTCAGACTTTGGAACAGTTGTTCAGCTCTTTTCCACACCACCCATGAGGTAGAGCTGTAGGCGCGTTTTTTTTATAGTGGTGTCCCCTTACAGGCCTATTCCACTACTCATTTAATAACTATCTTTCTTTGAATGTGAATTCCAATTAATATTGTACTACAATTTAGTTTCTAATTTGCACAAGTCTAGGAACCGGTTTATTTCATTAGGTACTCAAAAGAGAATACCGGTACCGGTCGGTTTTTTCGGAATTGTACTTCTTATCGTTTAAAGTTCTTTATAAGTAAATATGGTCCTGTCCGAAACATGTTTTATTACTGAACAGATAATTAACGGCTATTCTTTAAAGTCCGAAATAACCGGTTTTTATAAATTGTTTGCAGGAATCGGTATAATAACGGTTAAACTAACGAAAATTCCAAACTGAAGCGGTTAAGTTAAATCGACATTCAGTTCCACCACCGGATAATTTGGTTTTTGCCTGAAGGACACGGTCGAGGCCTGGAGGACACGGTCGAGCACACGGTGGAGGTGTGCCGCGCATGGGCGGACCATCGATGTGTCCTCGTAGAGGCGATCGGCGGCGGTGACCTCTCGCGCCCGGCGCTGGTTCAGGCCATGCTTCGGGGCGAGACGGAATGGGATGCCGTCGGCCTCCTTCTGCGAAGCAGTTATGCTGGTGAAGGAAGCGGCGGCGCGCGTGAGGCAACGACGAGCCTCTCGCCCCGGACTAAGACCCAGGCGAAGACGTCGAGAGTCGCAAGACGACTACCGGCCACCGTAGGCGCGGTTCTGCGGATGGCGAGCGATGGGTAGCTCGCCGCCCGGCTAGGACCAGTACCGCCTCGACGGCGCGTTAGTGTTCCACGCGCGCCTCAAAGAGAAGTCAGCACAGGAAGGGGCCAGGGTTGCGGAATGTTTAAATTAGTTACCGTGACCCTGGAACATAAAGGGCAATCGTAGGAACATGAGTGGGTTTAGTCAGTAAAAGTCTGACACGCCCTCCCGCCGCATCCAGGACGGGAGTAGTAATTTGATGATTTCCCACTAACCAAAAACAAAAAAAAAATTGTTTTTTTCCTACAATCGGTTTCAAGAAAAAGTATGTTAATTTTGTCCAGATTAACCTTATTCCTTGAACATGCCTCCCGCAAGATCGACTGACAATCACGTCTAGGTCGCCGAGTTTTGTTGGTTGCGGGTGGCGCAGGACCGATATATGTGAAAATCTTTGGGGGAGGCCTTTTTCCAGCAGAGGACGTCTTTCGGCTGATGATGATGATGATGAAAACCATATTTTGATATTTTATAACTATATAAAATATTGTGACTATATTTGGTTGTTTATGAGAATCACTCTTATAAAGAAATTAACGAGCAAGCAACTAGGTGAAAGTCGCTACCCACAAATGTTGGCAACATCAGGGGAGGCGAGGTTGCGTTGTCGGCCCTATAAAAAGGTGTAGACTCTTCTCTTGAAGGTCCCTAAGGCCGTAAATCTACCGCCGCCGTTACCGATGTCACGTCACCTCATACAAAACTCGGCTCACCGTCATTTCGATCTCGGTGTCGTTTCAGTGGCGGAGGTGGTTGACAAACGGTCTTAGTCGTATTGATCCGGAAATACCGAAAGTTGTAGACATTTTACATGTTTAAGCGGAGTAAAAAAATCCTCAGGAAGCTCAGTCGACCACCATTGGCTTCATCACCATCAACGCTATCTGACAAGTGCTCGACGATTGGCTCGGGAGATGGCAAGGCTCCCTGAAGTTTGGGGCGACGCAAGTGCTCTCGGAGCATGGTTGCTTAGGGAGGTATCAGTACTTTATTAACAGCGAGTCGGCCGCTCTGTGTCACCACTACATCATTGTTGTGGTCAGGTAATGTTCTGAACAACGGTTTTAACGCGAAAAGTGATTATAAATATCTTGGAAAGCTTGACGTTTCGACCTGGTTGCACAGGTCGTGGTCGCAAGCAGACTGAGGATGCGATGTCACAGCTCCCTGCATTCGGGCGATGAATCTTCATCTACCCCCTTATTTTCACATTCTACCATATTCGGCCGTCTACACATTACGCTGACTGTATCCACAGATGAGTTAACCGACTTTGCAGAAAAACGAGGGTGTGTTATGCGAATCACTGGATTCCACGTCGATGACAATTTAAAGCCGTCCTCCCGAATGAAATTCTTTGGGCATTTCTTTATTTCAACCGCTTCACGCACAAGTCTTGTATAGTAGTGGCGATCAGTGTAGAGAATTTGCGGTCGTTGAAATTCTATCCAGTGATTAGTACCAGCCTGGAGCAGGTGTTCTGCTATCGCTGCTTTGTTGCTCTGTCGGTTCTTGACTGCGGCGATATGTTCCTTGAGCCTCTCAGCAATATGGTCCGCTTTCAAAATTCATGAGTTGTTCCTAGAACCTGCCACTTCGTTAATAACACAATTTATTCATGGACGTTTGGAGGTATGAGTAACAGAGTGTAAAGTTAGTCACCCTCTATTGAAATGGGAGGATCCTCCGCGCAGACGGGTGTTGGTCTGGTAGGTACAAGAAAGAACCCGAAGTAACACTAACCCGATGTACCTAGTTTTCTCTAGCTTAACCGTTATGTATTATGTATGTACGTTATGTACTGGTCGCCGAGGATTTTGAAATACTTGGTGAGTTGGTACTGGGAGCTCCAGCTGAAAGGTGAGGATAATTGGGACAATCCTGTCACACTGTTCCCAGCTGTACCTGCCTAAAACCCTTTATTAATTAGGAAGAAGTTTTGCAAATCTTGAATGATCACCATAGTAAGGACGCCGGACGGGAAAAATATACATTTCGATGAGTTTACGCTTCTCCTTGAAGAGTAAACTTCTTGACGTCTATATCAAGAAGTTCACCCGTCACGAAGATCGTCAGATCACTTACGCTGCTGTCTGTTTACGCGCCTCAAAGAGCACTCAGCACATGACGGGCCCTCTAGGGCCAATGCCTGCCGGGGTTGCAAAATAGTTCTTTAGTTACCGCGGCCCCGGAACATAAAGGGCAACCGAAGGAACAAGGGTGGGTTTTAGTCAGTAAAAGTCTGACACTCCCTCCCGCCCCGTCCAGGGCAGGAGAAGTCATTTGATGAATTTCCATACTCAATAAAAAATATTACCCTCGATCTTCCATGAGGCTGCCCAAGACATGAAGATCTCAAATGTGCTTCCGTACAAATTGAGAGAGACCGACTTTACAATTAATACGATACCTAGACGAGAGTCGAAAAAAAAAGACTTGGAACTTTAACTTACCACATTTAAACAGGTTTTTTCTTTAAGTTTTTGAACTTTGCTCTTGACGCAAAGTTTACTTCTTAAAACTTAAATCCTGGTTCCTAAAGTTGGCGTGGCTTAGTATGATCATTGCCAACAAAATATAATTAATCTGTAACAAAATAAATTCTTAATATATTATGTGTTACTGGTAGCCAAGAGTAAAATTTTATACTTATCAAAGAATTAACATTTTCTTTGAAAAGTATAAACAGTTTTAACTTAATCAAAGAAGTAAACTTTTCACCATTGAACTTTAAACTTACCACATTTAAGGTCCACATTTCTTTAAGCTTTTTGAAGTTTACTCTAGTCATTAAGTTCTCTTTACTTGGCATGTATAGACTCTTAGGTAGGTCGTAGAACAACAGATTAAGCGCAGCGTTGAACAAGCAGATCCGCGTGTTCCTCATAGTGATATTACAGTCTCTCCCAGAAATCATTGCTTAGTCCATTCATAGCCTTATCAAAAAAGTATGTACCTACAAAATTAAAAGTCTCTTTATCTGTTAATCCTTTTTTAACCGGTTTTGTACACAGTCAAAATAAAACAATTCCTAGACAGCACTTTGAAAAATTTATATGTATTTACATATAATTTTTTCCAAGTGCAGTTGCATTACTTTTTAGCCGTGCTATTTTTCGCAGATAAATTCTTAGGCGAGAGGCGCCAAGACTGTTCATCATCTTTCAGACTTTGGAACAGTTGTTCAGCTCTTTTCCACACCACCCATGAGGTAGAGCTGTAGGCGCGTTTTTTTTATAGTGGTGTCCCCTTACAGGCCTAGTCCACTACTCATTTAAAAACTACCTTTATTTACATGTTAATTAGAGATTAAATTGGGCAAAAATTTAGTTTAATTTTTTTTTTTTCAGAAATCTGCTCTCAGAAAGAAGCTTGCAGCTAGCTAAGAATTCGGTTCTCTATACCACTGCGTGAAACCGCAAGCCTTGGAACCGGTTTAATTATTAGTGAAAAACATTCCGGTTCCTGCTGGTTTTAATTGGAGTTTAACTGTAATGTTAAACTATTTTATAAACAAACCGGTTAATTCGACGAGCGGCTCATGGTTCTTTCGAAATAACTTTTACGACTGAATAAAAAAATAACACTGTTTCTCGGAGTACCGAAATAACCAGTTTTTATTATATTGTTTGCATAAACACGGTTAAAGAAAGTAAAAACCCAAAAAAAGCGATTACGCGTCAAGTACATAATGCCGGTTTTAAAGATTAATCGATATCCGGATAAGATTTTAGCAACCGTTGCTACCCGTTTCGTAATGCTGAACTTTTTAAATGCGAAAGTAGTACGTTTGGGTACGTAGTGGTATGAGTAACAGAGTGTAAAGTTGGTCACCCTCTATTGAAATGGGAGGATCCCGCGCAGGATGCAGAATGCGAGGATGACCGCGCAGATGAGTGTTGTGTCTGGTGGGTTACTGCCCGACGGTTCTAGTCGGGATTTTGTATATAAGCTAATGTCGCAACACACTTCTATATCGTGTGTGTGAGTGTATGTGCACTTGGAGGATTTTTTTGCTTGACCATACAGACCTGGTGATGACGGCGAGCATTGTCCTGTGCGCGCCTCATTAGTGGAATGACCTGTTACAGGTCAGATCACACGTATGGCAAAGGGGTGCGGATTATGACAATGTGACATTTGTATACTGGAATTCCGACTCATGGTAGCAGGAGGAACCGTAGGATTCTAGTTGACAAGAAAGAACCCGATGTAACCCTAACCCAATGTACCTAGTTTTCTCTAGCTCAACCGTTATGTATATGTACGTTATGAACTGGTCGCTGAGGATTTTGAAATACTTGGTCAGTTGGTACTAGGAGCTCCAGCTGAAAGATGAGGATACTTGCGACAATCCTGTCACACTATATCCAGCTATACCTGCCAAAAATCCTTTATTCATAAGGAATCGTTTTGCAAATCTTGAATGATCACCATAGTAAGGACGCCGGACGGGAAAAATATACATTTCGATGAGTTTACGCTTCTCCTTGAAGAGTAAACTTCTTGACGTCTATGTTAAGAAGTTCACCCGTCACGGAGATCGTCAGATCACTTACACTGCTGTCTGTTTAAAAAAAAAAGGAATTGGGCCAAGTATACACATGTACTCGTAACACATTACCTTTTATTGTTCCACGCGCGCCTCAAAGAGCTCTCATCACGTGACGGGCCCTCTAGGGCCAATGCCTGCCTAGGTTGCGGAATAGTTCTTTAGTTACCGCGGCCCCGGAAAATAAAGGGTGACCGAAGGAACAAGGGTGGGTTTTAGTCAGTAAAAGTTTGACACTCCCTCCCGCTCCACCCCGGGCGGGAGAAGTCATTTCATGATTTCCCATCCTCAATAAAAAATATTACCCTTGATCTTCCATGAGGCTGCCCAAGACTTAAAGATCTTTAATGTGCTTCCGTACAAATAGAGAGAGACCGACTTTAAACCTTTTAGAACCTAAAAAAAAGACGTGAAACTTTCAACTTACCACATTTTAACAGGTTTTTTCTTTAAGTTTTTGAACTTTGCTCTTAACGCAAAGTTTTCTTCTTAAAACTTAAATCCTGGTTCCAAAAGTTGGCGTGGCTTAGTATGATCATTGCCAACAAAATATAAATCTGTAACAAAATAAATTCTTAATATATTATTGTGTTACTCGTAGCCAAGAGTAAAATTTTATACTTATCAAAGAATTAACATTTTCTTTGAAAAGTATAAACAGTTTTAACTTAATCAAAGAAGTAAACTTTTCACCATTGAACTTTAAACTTACCACATTTAAGGTCCACAGTTCTTCAAGCTTTTTGAAGTTAACTCTAGTCATTAAGTTCTCTTTACTTGACATGTATAGACTCTTAGGTAGGTTGCGCAGCGTTGAACAAGCAGATCCGCGTGTTCCTCATAGTGATATTACAGTCTCGCCCAGAAATAATTGCTCAGTCCATTCATGGCCTTATCAAAAAAGTATGTACCTACAAAATTAAAAGTCTCTTTATCTGTTAATCCTTTTTTAACCGGTTTTGTACACAGTCAAAATAAAACAATACCTAGACAGCACTTTGAAAAATTTATATGTATTTACATATAATTTTTTCCAAGTGCAGTTGCATAACATTTTAGCCGTGCTATTTTTCAGATAAATTCTTAGGCGAGAGGCGCCAAGACTGTTCATCATCTTTCAGACTTTGGAACAGTTGTTCAGCTCTTTTCCACACCACCCATGAGGTAGAGCTGTAGGCGCGTTTTTTTTATAGTGGTGTCCCCTTACAGGCCTATTCCACTCATTATTTAAAAACTACCTTTATTTACATGTAAATTAGAGATTAAATTGGGCTACAATTTAGTTTATAATTCGAATTTTATTTTTCAGAATGTTACTCTCAGAAGAAAGCTTTCAGCCAGCTAAGAATTCGGTTCTCTATACCATTGTGTGAAATCGCTAGCCTTGGAACCGGTTTAATTGATTAGTAAAAAAAAACATTCCGGTTCCTGTTGGTTTTAATTGGAATTTAACTGTAAAGTTAAAATATTTTATAAACACACCGGTTAATGCGACGAGTGGTTTACAGTCCTTTCCGAAATAACTTTTACGACTGAATAAAAACATAACGCCGTTTCTCGGAGTACCGAAATAACCAGTTTTTATTATATTGTTTACATAAACACGGTTAAAGAGAGTAAAATCCAAAAAAAGCGGTTAAGCGCCATGTACCTAATTCAAATTAATCGATATCCGGTTCCACTACTGGATAAGATTTTAGCAACCGTTGCTACCCGTTTCAAAATGCTGAACTTTTAAAATGCAAAAGTATGTTTAATAAGATCTTAAAAAATCAAAGAGAATAATTAAAAACCAAAAGAGGATTCGTCCACAACGCTGACGAAATGTGGTGTCGGGATTCAGCGGCAAGTCAGATCAGAGTATTGACTTGGACAGCGGTCAGATTTTCCTAACGGGCAACGGGCTGAGGCACAGTGTTTTATTGATTAGTGTCACCCGTCATCCGTTGACAAAAACGGTGGTCAGTAAGAGGGCTCACGCCCCGTAGGGACAAAGTATCAGATTTATTCCTTTTGTCTGAATATTAACTTGACGTGTAAAAGAGTCATACTGAACTACACATTCAATATTTATTCATTGTTGTGTCACTATGAGATTATGAGGTCTCCGGCTACCATAAAGAGGAGTCTGCGGACTCTTACTTGGAGCAGATTGTCGCTCGACCACACCGTCGGGCGTGTTTCGTACGCGTCGCATTAGTGGAATGAGCAATCACAGGTCTTGCTAAAGGCGCTCGCTATTCAATACTAGGCAAAAGTGCAGATCATGTGACATTTGTATACTGGAATTCCGAGTCATGGTAGCAGGAGCAACCGTGGGATTCGAGTTGCCAAGATAGAACACAATTTAACTCTAACCCGATGTATCTAGTTTTCTCTAGCTCAACCATTATATTATGTGTACGTTATGAACTGGTTGCCGAGGATTTTGGAATACTTGGTGAGTTGGTACTGGGAGCTCTAGCTGAAAGGTGAGGATAATTGGGACAATCCTGTCACACTATTTCCAGCTGTACCTGCCTAAAACCCTTTATTAATTAGGAAGAAGTTTTGCAAATCTTGAATGATCACCATAGTAAGGACGCCGGACGGGAAAAATATACATTTCGATGAGTTTACGCTTCTCCTTGAAGAGTAAACTTCTTGACGTCTATGTTAAGAAGTTCACCAGTCACGAAGATCGTCAGATCACTTACACTGCTGTCTGTTTAAAAAAAACTAATTAGGCCAAGTATACACATACACTCGTAACCCATTACCTTTTATTGTTCCACGCGCGCCTCAAAGCGCACTCAGCACGTGACGGGCCCTCTAGGGCCAATGCCTGCCTAGGTTGCGGAATAGTTCTTTAGTTACCGCGGCCCCGGAACATAAAGGGCAACCGAAGGAACAAGGGTGGGTTTTAGTCAGTAAAAGTTTGACACTCCCTCCCGCTCCGCCCAGGGCGGGAGAAGTCATTTGAGGATTTCCAATCCTCAAAAAAAAAAACACTACCCTTGATCTTCCATGAGGCTGCCCAAGACATGAAGATCTCAAATGTGCTTCCGTACAAATAGAGAGAGACCGACTTAACATGATACCTAGACGAGAGTCGAAAAAAAAGACTTGGAATTTTAACTTACCACATTTAAACAGGTTTTTCCTTTAAGTTTTTGAACTTTGCTCTTGAAACAAAGTTTTCTTCTTAAAACTTAAATCCAAAAGTTGGCGTGGCTTAGTAGGACCATTGATCTAAAAAATATGAATCTGTAACAAAAAGTACATTCATTATATATTACTATGTAACTGGTAACCAAAAGTTTAACTTTGTACTTATAAAAAAAATCAACTTTTCAAGTTTAAAACCAGTTTTAACTTTTTGAATACAGTTCTTTAAGTTTTGCCATATTTAAAGATGTAAACTTTTTTATTTTGAACGTTAAACTTACCACATTTAAGGTCCACATTTCTTCAAGCTTTTTGAAGTTTACTCTAGTCATTACGTTCTCTTTACTTGGCATGGATAGACTCTTAGGTAGCTCGTAGGACAACAGATTAAGCGCAGCGTTGAACAAGCAGATCCGCGTGTTCCTCATAGTGATATTACAGTCTCGCCCAGAAATAATTGCTTAGTCCATTCATGGCCTTATCAAAAAAGTATGTACCTACAAAATTAAAAGTCTCTTTATCTGTTAATCCTTTTTTAAATGGTTTTGTACACAGTCAAAATAAAACAATGCCTAGATAGCACTTTGAAAAATTTATATGTATTTACATATAATTTTTTCCAAGTGCAGTTGCATTACTTTTTAGCCGTGCTATTTTTCGCAGATAAATTCTTAGGCGAGAGGCGCCAAGACTGTTCATCATCTTTCAGACTTTGGAACAGTTGTTCAGCTCTTTTCCACACCACCCATGAGGTAGAGCTGTAGGCGCGTTTTTTTTAAAGTGGTGTCCCCTTACAGGCCTATTCCACTACTCATTTAAAAAACTACCTTTATTTACATGTAAATTAGAGATTAAATTGGTCTACAATTTAGTTTATAATTTGAATTTTTTTTTCCAGAATGTTGCTTTTAGACAAAAGCTTGCAGTCAGCTAAGAATTCGGTTCTCTATACCACTGCGTGAAACCGCAAGCCATGGAACCGGTTGAATTGGTTAGTAAAAAAAACATTCCAGTTCCTGATGGTTTAAATTGGAGTTTTACTGTAATGTTAAAATATTTTATAAACAAACCGGTTAATTCGACGAGCGGTTTACAGTCCTTTCCGAAATAACTTTTACGACTAAATAAAAACATAACGCCGTTTTTCGGAGTACCGAAATAATCAGTTTTTTTTATATTGTTTGCATAAGCACGGTTAAAGAGAGTAAAAACCCAAAAAAGCGATTACGCGTCAAGTACATAATGCCGGTTTTAAAAATTAATCGATGTCTGGATAAGATTTTAACAACCGTTGCTACCCGTTTCGAAATGCTGAACTTTTTAAATGCGAAAGTAGTACGTTTAGGTACGTAGAGGTATGAGTAACAGAATGTAAAGTTAGTCACCCTCTATTGAAATGGGAGGATCCTCCGAAAAGACGGTGTTGTGTCTAGTGGGCTACTGCCCGACGGTTGTAGTCGGGATTTTGTACGTCAGCTAATGTCGCAAAAAACTTTAATAATACCATGTGTGTAAGGTAGAACCTGTGCACTTGGGACATTTTCCCGCTCGACCCTACAGGCCTGGTGACAACGGCAGGCATTATTCTGTGCGCGCCTCATTAGTGAAATTACCTGTTACAGGACAGATCGCACATGGCAAAGAGGCACGCTATCAAACACTCATGTGAGATTTGTATGTATACTGAGACTCAGACTCATGGTAGCAGGAGGAACCGTAGGATTCTCGTTGACAAGAAAGAACCCGATGTAACCCTAACCCGATGCACCTAGTTTTCTCTAGCTCAACCATTATGTATTATGTATGTACGTTATGAACTGGTCGCCGAGGATTTTGAAATACTTGGTGAGTTGGTACTGGGAGCTCCAGCTGAAAGGTGAGGATAATTGGGACAATCCTGTCTCACTGTTCCCAGCTGTACCTGCCTAAAACCCTTTATTAATTAGGAAGAAGTTTTGCAAATCTTGAATGATCACCATAAGGACGCCGGACGGGAAAAATATACATTTCGATGAGTTTACGCTTCTCCTTGAAGGGTAAACTTCTTGACGTCTATGTTAAGAAGTTCACCCGTCACGGAGATCGTCAGATCACTTACACTGCTGTCTGCTTAAAAAAACTAATTAGGCCAAGTATACACATATACTCGTAACACATTACCTTTTATTGTTCCACGCGCGCTTCAAAGAGCACTCAGCACGTGACGGGCCCTCTAGGGCTAATGCCTGCCGGGGTTGCGAAATAGTTCTTTAGTTACCGCAGCCCCGGAACATAAAGGGCGACCGAAGGTACATAGGTGGGTTTTAATCAGTAAAAGTTCCGCCCAGGGCGGGGGAAGTCAGTTTTTTTTTATTATTATTATGGGCTTGCTCTTGGTCCCAGACTAGCCCGAGGGCACAGACGGAGCCTACGATGGAGCGAGCTTACCCAGTAGATGCCTATGCAGTCGTTTCTTAAATACTTTCGGGTTATATGAATTTGGAAAAACAGACGCCGGCAGGGAGTTTCATTCCTTTGCGGTGCGCATTATGAACGATTTTGAGAAGCGCTGCATGCGGATATGAGGAATATAAACCAAGAAAGGGTGGGTGTATCCTCAATAAAAAATATTACCCTTGATCTTCATGAGGCTGCCCAAGACTTAAAGATCTCAAATGTGCTTCCGTACAAATTGAGAGAGACCGACTTTACAATTAATATGATAGACGAGAGCCAAAAAAAAGACGTGAAACTTTTAACTTACCACATTAAACTAATTTGAACTTTGCTCTTGGCGCAAAGTTTTCTTCTTAAAACTTAAACCCTGGCTCCCAAAGTTGGCGTGGCTTAGTATGATCATTGCCAACAAAATATAAATCTGAAAATCTAAATACAAAATAAATTCTTAATATATAATGTGTTACTGGTAGCCAAAACTTTAAATTTGTACTTATCAAAAAATTCAACTTTTCAAGTTGAAAACCACTTTTAACGTTTTGAATACAGTTCTTTAAGTTTTGACATAATGAAAGATGTAAACTTTTTTATCTTAAACTTTAAACTTACCACATTTAAGGTCCACATTTCTTCAAGATTTTTGAAGTTTACTCTAGTCATTAAGTTCTCTTTACTTGGCATGTATAGATTCTTAGGTAGCTCGTAGGACAACAGAACGCACAGCGTTGAACAAGCAGATCCGCGTGTTCCTCATAGTGATATTACAGTCTCGCCCAGAAATAATTGCTTAGTCCATTCATGGCCTTATCAAAAAAGTATGTACCTACAAAATTAAAAGTCTCTTTATCTGTTAATCCTTTTTTAACCGGTTTTGTACACAGTCAAAATAAAACAATTCCTAGACAGCACTTTGAAAAATTTATATGTATTTACATATAATTTTTTCCAAGTGCAGTTGCATTACTTTTTAGCCGTGCTATTTTTCGCAGATAAATTCTTAGGCGAGAGGCGCCAAGACTGTTCATCATCTTTCAGACTTTGGAACAGTTGTTCAGCTCTTTTCCACACCACCCATGAGGTAGAGCTGTAGGCGCGTTTTTTTTATAGTGGTGTCCCCTTACAGGCCTATTCCACTACTCATTTAAAAACTACCTTTATTTACATGTTAATTAGAGATTAAATTGGACTAAAATTTTGTTTATAATTTGATTTTTTTTCTGCTAAGAATTCGGTTCTCTATACCACTGCGTGAAACCGCAAGCCTTGGAACCGGTTTAATTGATTAGTAAAAAACAACATTCCGGTTCCTGTTGGTTTTAATTGGAATTTTACTGTAATGTTAAAATATTTTATAAACAATCCGGTTAATTCGACGAGCGGCTTATGGTCCTTTTCCAAACAAGTTTTACTACTGAATAAAAACATAACGCCGTTTCTCGGAGTACCGAAATAATCAGTTTTTATTATATTGTTTGCATAAACACGGTTAAAGAGAGTAAAAACCCAAAAAACCGATTATGCGTCAAGTACATAATGCCGGTTTTAAAGATTAATCGATGTCTGGATAAGATTTTAGCAACCGTTTCTACCCGTTTCGTAATGATAAACTTTTTAAATGCAAAAGTAGGTACGTTTAGGTACGTAGAGGTATGAGTAACAGAGTGTAAAGTTAGTCATCCTCTATTGAAATGGGAGGATCCTCCGAGCAGACGAGTGTTGTGTCTGGTGGGTTACTGCCCGACGGTTCTAGTCGGGATTTTGTATATAAGTTAATGTCGCAACACACTTCTATATCGTGTGTGTGAGTGTACCTTGTGCACTTGGAGGATTTTTTTGCTTGACTATACAGGCCTGGTGATGACGGCGAGCATTGTCCTGTGCGCGCCTCATTAGTGGAATTACCTGTTACAAGTCCGATCACACGTATGGCAAAGGGGTGCGGATTATGTGACATTTGTATACTGGAATTCCGACTCATGGTAGCAGGAGGAACCGTAGGATTCTAGTTGACAAGAAAGAACCCGATGTAACCCTAACCCGATGTACCTAGTTTTCTCTAGCTCAACCGTTATGTATTATGTATACGTACGTTATGAACTGGTCGCCGAGGATTTTGAAATACTTGGTGAGTTGGTACTGGGAGCTCCAGCTGAAAGATGAGGATACTTGGGACGTTGCGGAATGTTTATAATAGTTACCGTGACCCTGGAACATAAAGGGCAATCGAAGGAACATGAGTGGGTTTTAGTCAGTAAAAGTCTGACACGCCCTCCCGCCGCACCCAGGACGGGAGCAGTAATTGGATGATTTCCCACTCACCAAAAAAAAAAAAAAAGGATACTTGTACAATCCTGTCAGACTATTTCCAGCTGTACCTGCTTAAAACCCCTTATTAATTAGGAAGAAGTTTTGCAAATCTTGAATGATCACCATGGTAAGGATTCCGGACGGGAAAAATATACATTTCGATGAGTTTACGCTTCTCCTTGAAGAGTAAACTTCTTGACGTCTATGTTAAGAAGTTCACCCGTCACGAAGATCGTCAGATCACTTTCACTGCTGTCTGTTTAAAAAAAAACGAATTATGCCAAGTATACACATATACTCGTAACACATTACCTTTTATTGTTCCACGCGCGCCTCAAAGAGCACTCAGCACGTGACGGGCCCTCTAGGGCCAATGCCTGCCGGGGTTGCGGAATAGTTCTTTAGCTACCGCGGCCCCGGTTAAAGGGCAACCGAAGGAACAAGGGTGGGTTTTAGTCAGTAAAAGTTTGACACTCCCTCCCGCTCCGCCCCGGGCGGGAGAAGTCATTTCATGATTTCCCATCCTCAATAAAAAATATTACCCTTTATCTTCCATGAGGCTGCCCAAGACTTAAAGATCTTTAATGTGCTTCCGTACAAATAGAGAGAGACCGACTTTCAACCTTTTAGAACCTTAAAAAAAAACCGGTCAAGAGCGTGTCGGGCCACGCTCAATGTAGGGTTCCGTAGTTTCCCGTTCGTCACAATAAGTGTCCCTCTTATAAGTTAAAAAAACTTTTTTCAAAAAAAATAATAACCGCCTTCAAAAACTAAAAACCTAAAAATAACTAAAATTTCGGAAGTCGGTGGCACTTCCGAAATTTTAGTTATTTTTGGGTTTTTAGTTTTTGAAGGCGGTTATTATTTTTTTTGAAAAAAGTTTTTATTTATTACTTTTTAGTGTCGACTCCCAATGTAGATATAGACACTCGAAGAAAAAGCACACATCGTCTATGAATATTTCATCATTTTTTTTTGTTCTTGGTGAATTTTTCGAGAACCACTAAACCGATCGCCACAAAATTTATATGGGACCACCCCTGAATCATGACTTATCAAACAAAAAAAGAACCATCAAAATCCGTTTACAATTGACGGAGATATCGCGTAACAAACATACAAAAAAAAAAGAACATACAGACGAATTAAGAACCTCCTCCTTTTTTGAAGTCGGTTAAAAAAAACGCTATATTACGTTGACATACTAAGCACGCAGAAATTATTTTGTACAACCTTTTTGCCTTTTTTGTACAAAAACCGTCTTTTCTATCAAGTTCAAAAAAATTTTCCTAGAAAGTACTTAGAAAGTTCAACTTTCCAGATTTTTTTCATATTTTTTAAACCTACGGGTCAAAAGTTAGAGGGGGGGGGGGGGGACGCTTTAATTTTTCCTTTTAGAGCGATTATTTCCGATATTATTGACATTATCAAAAACTGATTTTAGTAAACCCCTTTTCATTTTTAAATACCTATCCAACAATATATCACACGTCAGGGTTAAAATTAAAAAAAAATAACTTCCCTCTTTACATATAGGGGGGCTACCCTAATAAAACATTTTTTTCCAATTTTTATTTTACCACTTTGTCGGCGTGGTTGATATACATATTGGTACCAAATTTCAGCTTTCTAGTGCTAACGGTCACAGAGATTAAGCGAGGACGGACAGACAGACAGACAGACATGGCGAAACTATAAGGGTTCCTAGTTGACTACGGAACCCTAAAAAGACGTGAAACTTTCAACTTACCACATTTTAACAGGTTTTTTCTTTAATTTTATAAACTTTGCTCGTGACGCAAAGTTTTCTTCTTAAAACTTAAATCCTGGTTCCAAAAGTTGGCGTGGCTTAGTATGATCATTGCCAACAAAATATAAATCTGTAACAAAAAGTACATTCTTAATATATTACATGTTACTGGTAACCAAAAGTTTAACTTTGTACTTATCAAAAAATTCAACTTTTCAAGTTTAAAACCAGTTTTAACTTTTTGAATACAGTTCTTTAACATAACATAATGAAAGATGTAAACTTTTTTATTTTGAACGTTAAACTTACCACATTTAAGGTCCACATTTCTTCAAGCTTTTTGAAGTTTACTCTAGTCATTAAGTTCTCTTTACTTGGCATGTATAGACTCTTAGGTAGGTAGTAGGACAACAGGTTAAGCTCAGCGTTGAACAAGCAGATCCGCGTGTTCCTCATAGTGATATTACAGTCTCGCCCAGAAATAATTGCTTAGTCCATTCATGGCCTTATCAAAAAAGTATGTACCTACAAAATTAAAAGTCTCTTTATCTGTTAATCCTTTCTTAACCGGTTTTGTACACAGTCAAAATAAAACAATTCCTAGACAGCACTTTGAAAAATATATATGTGTTTACATATAATTTTTTCCAAGTGCAGCTGCATTACTTTTTAGCCGTGCTATTTTTCGCAGATAAATTCTTAGGCGAGAGGCGCCAAGACTGTTCATCATCTTTCAGACTTTGGAACAGTTGTTCAGCTCTTTTCCACACCACCCATGAGGTAGAGCTGTAGGCGCGTTTTTTTTACAGTGGTGTCCCCTTACAGGCCTATTCCACTACTCATAAAAACTACCTTTATTTACATGTAAATTAGAGATTAAATTAGTCTACAATTTAGTTTATAATTCGAATTTTATTTTTCAGAATGTTACTCTCAGAAGAAAGCTTTCAGCCAGCTAAGAATTCGGTTCTCTATACCATTGTGTGAAATCGCTAGCCTTGGAACCGGTTTAATTGATTAGTAAAAAAAAACATTCCGGTTCCTGTTGGTTTTAATTGGAATTTAACTGTAAAGTTAAAATATTTTATAAACACACCGGTTAATGCGACGAGTGGTTTACAGTCCTTTCCGAAATAACTTTTACGACTGAATAAAAACATAACGCCGTTTCTCGGAGTACCGAAATAACCAGTTTTTATTATATTGTTTAGATAAACACGGTTAAAGAGAGTAAAATCCAAAAAAAGCGGTTACGCGCCATGTACCTAATTCAAATTAATCGATATCCGGTTCCACTACTGGATAAGATTTTAGCAACCGTTGCTACCCGTTTCAAAATGCTGAACTTTTAAAATGCAAAAGTATGTTTAATAAGATCTTAAAAAATCAAAGAGAATAATTAAAAACCAAAAGAGGATTCGTCCACAACGCTGACGAAATGTGGTGTCGGGATTCAGCGGCAAGTCAGATCAGAGTATTGACTTGGACAGCGGTCAGATTTTCCTAACGGGCAACGGGCTGAGGCACAGTGTTTTATTGATTAGTGTCACCCGTCATCCGTTGACAAAAACGGTGGTCAGTAAGAGGGCTCACGCCCCGTAGGGACAAAGTATCAGATTTATTCCTTTTGTCTGAATATTAACTTGACGTGTAAAAGAGTCATATTAAACTACACATTCAATATTTATTAATTGTTGTGTCACTATGAGATTATGAGGTCTCCGGCTACCATAAAGAGGAGTCTGCGGACTCTTACTTGGAGCAGATTGTCGCTCGACCACACCGTCGGGCGTGTTTCGCACGCGCCGCATTAGTGGAATGAGCAATCACAGGTCTTGCTAAAAGGGCTCGCTATTCAATACTAGGCAAAAGTGCAGATCATGTGACATTTGTATACTGGAATTCCGAGTCATGGTAGCAGGAGGAACCGTAGGATTCTAGTTGACAAGAAAGAGCCTTATGTAACCCTAACCCGATGTACCTAGTTTTCTCTAGCTCAACCATTATGTATTACGTATATGTACGTTATGAACTGGTCGCCGAGGATTTTGAAATACTTGGTGAGTTGGTACTAGGAGCTCCAGCTGAAAGATGAGGATACTTGCGACAATCCTGTCACACTATATCCAGCTGTACCTGCCAAAAATCCTTTATTCATAAGGAATCGTTTTGCAAATCTTGAATGATCACCATAGTAAGGACGCCGGACGGGAAAAATATACATTTCGATGAGTTTACGCTTCTCCTTGAAGAGTAAACTTCTTGACGTCTATGTTAAGAAGTTCACCCGTCACGAAGATCGTTAGATCACTTACACTGCTGTCTGTTTAAAAAAAAACTAATTAGGCCAAGTATACACATATACTCGTAACACATTACCTTTTATTGTTCTACGCGCGCCTCAAAGAGCACTCAGCACGTGACGGGCCCTCTAGGGCCAATGCCTGCCGGGGTTGCGGAATAGTTCTTTAGTTACCGCGGCCCCGGAACATAAAAAATATTACCCTTGATCTTCCATGAGGCTGCCCAAGACATGAAGATCTCAAATATGCTTTCGTACAAATTGAGACCGACTTTATAATTAACATGATACCTAGACAAGAGTCGAAAAAAAGACTTGGAACTTTAAAAAAAAAAAAAAAACTGCGAAAAAAAAAAAAAAACTGCGAAACACGATCGCCTTTTATAGTTTTTACAAATAATTAATGTTTTATTGCTCAACGCTCAATTCAAATACATAAGTGTATTCCACGTTTGGAACATTATCAGTGGCAGTGTTATCCAAGTAAGAAACCTCGTTACACATGAAATACGACAACAACAGTGCAAGACCTTTATATGAAGTATAAGTGGATTTTATTGGATAATTCACCGACAACATTACAATAACAGGTTGGCTATCATATATTTATGGCATTATTGACATAACGATAGAACTTTCAACAATACCATACACACTGGACCAATAAAATTTTTGATGGGCAGTTGTAAATTTAAAAACGAGATTTTTTCCATGTAAACAAAGAACACCTGAGTTTGACTAACCAATCACAAAACAGCGCTTAACCACTGACAGAATAATCTTCGTTCGGAAATTGCAATTGCACACTTTAAAAAAACTACGACTAACTTGGACACTTGGCTTTTAAGACTTTATCTTGATTACGTTTCGGATACACGCACTCCTTAATTTCTTAACATGGCTCACGAACAAAACATTACTTATCGCCACAACAAGCCCCAACGAGCAAGCTCACTTGACGACCTTTCAAGAAATGAGTCAAGTCTTTTTGACACCACTATGAAAAGCCTCCAGAGCACGTCTCTCAACGATAGCCAAAGCGTAATTGAACTACATGAAAAAATATCTGAACTCACAACACAACTGACAAGTGCACACCAAGAAATTGAGAATTTAAACACGGAAAACTTTCGGCTGAAGACTGACCTAAATAAAAGCTTAAAACTTATTGAAACGTATGAAAACCTTAGTCTACCAGATAGCACAAATGTGACACCAAATCATCACAAGAAAAATAAAGCTAGGAAGTCTACTCCAAGCAAAGATGATATCTCTTTGCAGAAAAATCTAAAAAAATTCTAACGACCAGTCCACACAAACTGACAATTCCTCTACAAGGAAAAAACAACCAACTTTAGATCAATCATCGACTTTAGCTTCATTTCCACAGGAAAAGTCTCAAAATAAAACACAAACTTCAACCTATCACCATCCTACTCAGGATGTAGAACACAGAAATTATAAAAACGGAAACAGAACCCCCCACATGTTAAATAAAGAAGTACAGACTAGCTACGTCAATATGGATGTACAGACACAAACACAATTCGACCCACAAACATTAACTAATAAACATGCCATTGCTAACAAAACTTTACCAGGCGCAAAAATTATAACAAAACAAAAAAATAAATTATGTATAATAAGTAGCGGTTGCACAAAAAGTACTTTGCCTCTGATTGAAGAAATATTTTCAGATCATTTTGACTATTGTCATTATATACTACCAAATACTATGACAAAAGGATGGCTAAGCAATATAGAACTTAAACTACAAAACTATACAATGAAGGATTATTGCCTGATCTTTATAGGGGAAAATGATATAAAAAACAATGAGTACGTAAAGATATTGGATGACCTAAAAAACGCCTTAGAAAATGCAACTAACACAAATAACATCGTCTGTACACCAACCTATATAAAAGGTGCACTCATATATAATTACAAGATCGAGCTCTTCAATAACCTCCTGTACTTAGACGTAAAAAATCAAGAGTATGCCTACTTCTTCGATAGCAACATCTCTCTGACACATGAAATGTTCTCTTATAAGACTGGAATAATAAACAAAAACGGATGGAGAAACATCTACGAGAAAATAATATATAACATAATGATGGACTACGAGCTATTCCCTGCACAAGACGATGAAACCGCGATCTCAAACTTTTTTCGAACTTAAATATCTTTATGTTATGCACCAAAACATTGCCGGGCTGCTAAGCAAATCAGATGCAATAACAGTCTGTCTACACGAAATAGAAGAAACAGGGACCTGTGTAGACATTATTTGTATTACGGAACATTTCATCAAGGCCGGCTATGAACCACTTTTGACCATACCTAACTACCAACTAGCAGCATGTTACGCTCGAAAGGAAAGCAAAAGAGGGGGAGCCTGCATACTAACAAGAAATGGACTTCAATTTAAGGAATTACAGCAAATAGCCAAATTATCTGAGACTGGTGTTTTTGAATGCTGTGCCATTGAATTGATTAAATTTAAGATTGCTATTGCATGCGTATACCGAATTCCCAAAACTAGCAACTTTGTTATATGTATGGAAAAATTAAATGTACTCCTGCAAGAACTAATTAAAAAATCCTATCAAAATATTATTATAGCAGGTGACTTTAACATAGATACGTTGAAAAAATCAACTCAATCAATAGAGTTTGAGTCTCTTTTGCTTAGATATAATCTAAAGTTGGCAATAAAACAGCCAACTAGAATTACAAGTCATACATGCATAGACAATTTTGCACATAATTTTGATAAAAATAGTAAAACACAAGTACTAGAACTGGCATTATCGGATCATACTGCTCAGTTCATCAAAATACCAGTTCAAAAATGCTGTACTATTAAATATTGGCGCAAGAACAGACGTAATTTTAGTACAGAATATCTTGTAAAATTTAAGAAATGTTTAAGTAGCTTATCTTTTTGTGACGTGCATAGAACCGGTGATCCAAACATAGCCTATAATAACTTCATAGAGATATTTTCAATGTTTTACTTTTTGTGTTTTCCTAAAGAAACTATCACAATACACACAACAAAAAAAGCAAAATGGGTATCGCGTGGTATCAGAACATGCAGTAAAAGGAAAAGGTATTTATTGTGGCAATATCGACATAACCGTAACCCATTAAATAAGGAAAACCTCATAAGTTATTCTAAAAAACTTAAAAAAATAATTCAGCTTACACAACTTTCACAAAATAACTACAAAATTAAAACATCACACAACAAATGCAAAACTACTTGGGATATAATAAAAGCCTCAAAATTTAACGTACCTAGGAACCCAATTACAAAAATTCAATTAAATAATGAAACTATAAGTGATCCTCAACAAATTGCCAATGCCTTTAACAAATACTTCATCGAAAAGGTTACTCCAATCATAGAGTCTGGAAATAACGTCACTTCGCATATTTTAAATAGAAAAAACTCATTTTTCATGCCACCTTGTGTACCACATGACATAATTAAAATAATAAATTCATTGAAAAACACAAGTAGTGTCGGATATGATCAAATTTCAACAAAAGTATTAAAATTTGTAGCAGTAGAAATAAGTCCACATTTAAGTCACATATTAAACTTAAGTATTAGTGCAGGCACTTACCCTGAATCCTAAAAACTTCTATTGTTAAGCCTATATTCAAAAAAGAAAATAAGGAATGCATGGAATTTTACAGGCCAATTTCCCTTATTAACATAATATCAAAATATTCGAAAAACATATTTACAAAGAATTAACAAATTACTTAGAAAAAAATAACATACTTGCTAATGAACAAAAAGGATTCAGAGAAAACTGTACTATCAATTTGGCAATATATGATTTCTTGCATAAAGTGATGATTAACGTGGATAAGACGAACCCCGTTTGTACCGTATTCTGTGATATGACCCAGGCCTTCGACTACGTACGGCATGATATCTTACTGCAAAAGCTTGAGTCTTATGGCATCAGGGGAACATTCTGAACTTAATTCAATCGTACCTAAGCAATCGAAAACAAATTACAGAAATTAACTCTATCAATAAAAGGACAAAATGTGAAGAAACTTATCAATCAGATGTGCGTTTAGTTAAATATGGAGTACCCCAGGGAAGCGTGCTGGGCCCTCTTTTATTCAATTTATATATAAACGACCTTCCAAAACACCTTGCACACCCTGTCTCACTTTTCGCTGATGACAGTACAATAACAATACCGTGTAATAATAAAAATCAGTACAAGAGTGAAATAAATAATTCAATTGAATCAGTTATTAAATGGCTTGATAATAATAACTTAAAAATCAATCTTAATAAAACTAATATAATACATTTTGGACAGCGTACACCGGATAAATCTGACATAAAAATACAATTCAATGACAAAATAATTGACGAGGTTACCTCTACTAAATATCTTGGACTCATAATTGACAAAAAACTTAATTGGAAAGACCACATCGAATTTTTAGTTAAGAAGATTAACACCGCTTCATATGCATTGTTTAAACTGTCAACGGTACTAAGAGTAGATGGACTGCTCACTGCATATCATGGGCTAGTTTCAAGTTGTTTAAGATATGGAGTCATATTCTGGGGAAATTCAACTGACAAAGAACTAGTTTTCAAGGCTCAAAAGAGGAGTATTAGAGCAATGTTTAAATTATGTCCGACAGATAGCTGTAAACCCTACTTCCAAAACTATAAAATTCTAACACTTCCTTCTCTATACATTTTCGAAATTGCTATGTTTGTAAAATTAAATCCACAGCTATTTCCCCGCCTTTCTGACGTAAAACCCCGTAACAGACGAGACAATTCCGTTCTATGCTTGCACAGATCAAAAACAGCGCTAATGCAAAAAAGCGTGTTCTGCATGGCACCAAAAATATATAATAAGCTCCCAAAATTATGGAGGGAAAAAAATTTGCAAACACTTAAAAAGATACTAAAAGAGTTTTTGGTTGAGAAGGCATACTATACCATACTTGAATTTTTAAATGACAAAATTTGACTATTGACTATGCACTATGACGTAGATTATTATTTGGATTATTTAAATATTATATTGACATTAATATTATACTGATATGAACAATAGAATTGTGATAATTTAATTAATTTTATATTGTATTTTAAACTCACCTTTATATTTTGTACGCCGAAAGGCCAAACATGACTGTGCTTTACCACATTTCTCCTTACCACCTGCATGTTATATTTTCATGTAACTCATGTTATGACAAATAAATGATCTATCTATCTATCTATCTATTTAACTTACCACATTAAACAAATTTTTTCTTTAAGTTTTTGAACTTTGCCCTTAACGCAAAGTTTTCTTCTTAAAACTTAAATCCAAAAGTTGGCGTGGCTTAGTATGATCATTGCCAACAAAATATAAATCTGTAACAAAAAGTACATTCATAATATATTACATGTTACTGGTAACCAAAAGTTTAAAACCAGTTTTAACTTTTTAAATACAGTTCTTTAAGTTTTAACATAATGAAAAGTTACACACATACACAGTAAACTTTTATATTTTGAACTTTAAGCTTACCACATTTAAGGTCCACATTTCTTCAAGCTTTTTGAAGTTTACTCTAGTCATTAAGTTCTCTTTACTTGGCATGTATAGACTCTTAGGTAGGTAGTAGGACAACAGGTTAAGCTCAGCGTTGAACAAGCAGATCCGCGTGTTCCTCATAGTGATATTACAGTCTCGCCCAGAAATAATTGCTTAGTCCATTCATGGCCTTATCAAAAAAGTATGTACCTACAAAATGAAAATTCTCTTTATCTGTTAATCTTTTTTAACCGGTTTTGTACACAGTCAAAATAAGACAATGCCTAGACAGCGCTTTGAAAAATTTATATGTATTTACATATAATTTTTTCCAAGTGCAGTTGCATTACTTTTTAGCCGTGCTATTCTTCGCAGATAAATTCTTAGGCGAGAGGCGCCAGGACTGTTCATCATCTTTCAGACTTTGGAACAGTTGTTCAGCTCTTTTCCACACCACCCATGAGGTAGAGCTGTAGGCGCGTTTTTTTTATAGTGGTGTCCCCTTACAGGCCTAGTCCACTAGTTACTCATTTAAAAACTACCTTTATTTAGATGAAAATTAGAGATTAAATTGGACTACAATTTAGTTTATTATTCGATTTTTTTTTTCAGAATTCTGCTCTCAGAAAGAAGCTTGCAGTGCTTGGAATTTAACTATAATGTTAAAATATTTTATAAACAAACCGGTTAATTCGACGAGCGGCTTATGGTCCTTTCCGAAATAACTTTTACGACTGAATAAAAACATAAAGCCGTTTCTCGGAGTACCGAAATAACCAGTTATTATTATATTGCCCGCATAAACACGGTTAAAGAGAGTTAAAAGCCAAAAAAGCGATTACGTGTCAAGTACATAAAACCGGTTTTAGAGATTAGATTAATCGATATCCGGTTCCACTACTGGATTAGATTTTAGCAACCGTTGCTACCCGTTTCGAAATGCTGAACTTTTAAAGTGCGAAAGTAAGTTTCTTAAAAAAAATAAAAGAGAATATTTTTTTTCTATCCTTATCGGTTTTAAGAAAAAGCAGTTACTTTTGTCAAATTATTATTATTGCTTGGTCAGGCTTACCGTATGTTAGACAGTCTCGTTAAGGTCACCGGGACCTTGACGAGAGCCAATTACAGATTCCAGCCGATGAAAGAGGGAAAAAGTAGAAGAAATCTGAAGATCTAGGTTTCACTAGCAAGCACGATACAGCAGCAGTTAGCACGTGACGGGTCCCTCTAGGGCCAATGCCTGCCGGGGTTGGGAATAGTTCTAATAGTTACTGCGGCCTCGATAAATAAAGGGCAACCGAAGGGACAAGGGTGGGCTTTAGTCAGTAAAATTTTGATAATCCGCCACCTCGACTAGGGCGGGAGAAGTCATTTGACGATGTCCCATACAAAATAAAAGTACGGAATCCAAACCTCCCGAGAGAGGGAGGTGCATAATAAAGGAGGACTTTTATGGCCAAAAAACGTTAATTTCATACTTATTACACATAAATGTTTATGTATGTACATAGAGTTGATTTAATTTGAGATTATTTTTTGTTGATTCAATTGTACCTACTACCGACGTATTGATAGAAGTTTTTATTTACAAAATTCATAGCTCGTGGGAACTTTAGTAAGCTATTAATGACTCTTGTAATTATTTTGATGTCACAAAATGTCAATTGAATAGAGCAATAAGTATCACATTATTGCTATTTAACATCTGTCTGATGCAACGTGTTTTTACAGTTCATAAAAGTATGCCAATTGGTTGTACACGTGTATTCTGTTAGAAATATTATGTTAGAATCATCTTCACCTTTTTTTTGGGGAGTGGGAAATCATCAAATGACTTCTCCCATCCTGGGCGCGGTGGGAGGGCCAGACTTTTACTGACTAAAACCCACTCATGTCCCTTCGGTTGCCCTTTATGTTCCGGGTTCACGGTAACTATATAAACATTCCGCAACATCATAATCATCTTCCAGTTATATTTTTCTCTTCCATGTTTTGCTGTCAACTGTCATACTATCACTCTTTTCTTCTTCATATAATACTTTTAACATTTCATCTATACCTACTTTCTTCAGCCTTGCTCTCCCCTTCCATCCCTATTCATTATTAACCACACGCATTTCTTCTCTCCTCTTCACATGACCATAAAATGACAAACGATTCCCTTTCAACTTTTCTATTTCCCTTCACACCATTCTTAACACATTCCATCTTTGTTTTCTTTGGTTGTCTATTGTTTGCCCGAAGATTATATGCCATAATCATCATTGTCCCGAATTTCATTTACCCGAATTTCATTTGCCCGAATGTTTCATTTGCCCTAAAAGACATATGACATACTTTTAATTGCCCGAATTTTAGATACCATAAGATACGAATGCCATAAGTATTGTTTGCCATAATTTTATGTGCCATAATAATTATTAGACATAATATTTAAATGGCATAACAAGTATTAGACAAATATTTAAGCCCCGTAATGGTTTTTTTTTCTGTGCATGGTTGATGGTGGGTTAGGTCGACGGAGCCCCGCTTCGCGGGGCTCCTACTTCTGTGTGGTTTATAAAAAAATAACCACGAAGGGGATGGCGGGGTCTATTCGCTCGCTTCGCTCGCTCTCACGACCCCGCCATCCCCTTCTAACCTAACCTGTCCGAGTCGGGGTGCCCTAAAGTCCCAATTGCATCCAATTTCTCTTGATATAAACAACCGTTATACACCCGATGTCGATGGCAAATTATGTTATGGCATATCATAATTATGGCATGTGATAATTAGGACATGTGATAATTATGGCTTACAATGATTATGGCAAATGATGTTATGGTAAGTGACTTTATGGGAAACAATGATTCTGGCACGTGACTATTATGGCAAATGAGAGTAGGGCAAATGAGTATTATGTCGTATGATATTATGGCTGTTGACTATTATGGCAAATGAAATTAGGGCAAATAAAATTCGGGTAAACGGCGGTATACCGTTTTCTTTAGCTTGCCTTTCCTTCTTCATCCTTCTACATTTAATCAAGTCGCTTCCATCTTTTTTTTTTGGGGAGTAGGAAATCATCAAATGACTGCTCCCGTCCTGTGTGCGGCGGGAGGGCGTGTCAGTCTTTTACTGACTAAAACCCACTGATGTTCCTTCGGTTGCCCTTTATATTCCGATGCTCCGCGATGCTATTGTGTCTAATCTCCTGAATATAGCCCGTACTCCCCAAAAAAGGGGTAAAATTGAAATTGGAAGTTTAGACATCAACGAGGGCGAAAACTTGTTTATTTTAATAATAAACAATAACTAACAAAAAAAAGCGTTTATTCAAGGTACCAAACACACTTTACAAAAAATATTACTTCTGCCAAACTGTAAAACAGTTTGTTGGCAGATGTAGCTCCCTAAATAATAGGTACAATTAAATCAAATTCAGAAAAACCTTTGACATCGCAATTCACAATAATAGTTAATAGTAGTAGACTAGAGACGTGTCTTCCGTACTTTACACACAAGTCTAAGTAACTTACCGGGACTACCTCACTTTATGTTGTGTAACGCAATGGTTGAGGTAATAAAACACTTTTATTTATTATATATTTATTTTAATAGATTACACGTTAAGTCTAATATACGTTTAAAATTCACACTATACTTATTAATTAGTGAATATTACGAATGTAAAGTTTATAGTTACTTTATTCCGTTGTGTTTTTTTTGTGATTAAAATTTGCTTTTTTTTTACTGTTTCGTCATCGGCATTGTTGATTTCATTAGTTTCCAGGTTGTCGTCCTACAAGCTTCAACAAAGCATCGAGAACCGATGCATCATTACCGAGGCTTCGTTCTTCATTCAAGCTTGGACCAAGAGTCCTCGACATCATGGCAAAGAAGCCAGAAAATGGAAGTGTCAGTCTTTGACTATTTTGATGCACCATGGCGACTTTTAAGTTCTGGTTCAACATCAGTTGTCTTGCCGCTTCCCGGAACACCATTGTCCAGGTAATATTTAGCAAAGCCTAGTTTCCGTTTCGTAGGGCCCTTGACCCTATCGTCTAGCATGATTTTGATGCATCGGGCTAAAATCAGTACTGGGCCATATTGAAAAATAACGTCCTGTAACTCTGTGGGACACTTTGCTTCCGATATGTAAACCTTATAACATACTATTAGGTTGCAGTGTTACTGCCATTGAGTGTTACACAAAATCGTGTGACTCAACGGGAACAAACCTTTGCAAAAAAAACACATTGTCGGCTAGCACTGAAAACCAGCGTCGTGGACTCATGCCTATGTATGGGTCACGGCATTATGCTGAGCGCTAGCCGTTTCGCGCATTAGTGACGCTACTTAGCTGTTTTTAGTTTTAAGGTTTGTAGTATATAAGTTTTTTATTTGTAGCGCACATTGCGCGAATAAATTGATTTTCTTTCTTTCTTTCTTTCTTTCTTTCTTTCTTTATTTCTTTCTTTCTTTTTTCTTTCTTTCTTTCTTTCTTTCTTTCAAAGGTCTTACGACCAGTCAGCTCGGTCGCTCTCTCGTCCAGAAATAAGAGGCCATACGTTTCATTGTAAGCAGTCATCCTGCCATTACTCCTTTGATGATTTCGGAGTCGTCGTTGTCGTATACACCGTGTTAGGTAAGTCGAGGGACATATTATAATATATGCTCACATGTGACTAATAAAACAATAAAAAATCGAAAAGAAAACCGTAGTTGCATTATCGCAATAAAGGTCATAGCTCATTACAGCCACCCGGCAGCCACTCCGCACCGACTCGCCTCCTGCGGCTAGTATTCTTTATAAATGGATTTGTATGGGCGTGCGCTCACTATATCAACTCCGTACCGTCACCGGATCGCCTCGGTTATAAGGAGAGTCAGTGCGGAGTGGCTGCCTGGTGGCTGTAATGAGCTATGAGCTTAAGGCTCTCAAAATCTTAAAAAAAAAACCGGCCAAGTGCGAGTCCGACTCGCGCACGAAGGGTTAAATTTTTAGGTTTAATATTTACTTTATTGTTTTTAATAATTTATTTTGAAAGGTAATATACAAGTAAATATTCTGTGGAAATTTGAAGCGTCTACCTGTTACCGGTTTTAATATTGAGCAAAAAATAAGAAAAGAACACGTTTATTGTACCCCTTAATATTTTATTTTTGTTAATTTTTAGTATGTGTTGTTATAACGGCAACGGAAATACATCTTTCGTGAAAATTTCAGCTTTCTAGGTATCACGGTTTATGAGATACAGTCTGGAGACAGACAGACAGACAGCGGAGGCTTAGTAGGGTCTCGTTTTACCTTTGGGTACGGAACCCTAAAAAGAACACTAGCGCTCGCGGTTGCATCGGGTCAACCTATGATAAGTGAAGTAGGTATATCCGTTATTCTTTCGACGGATATCTAGCGCGCGTTTCAACAATTTATTAACCTTTCGTCGACTAAGCGACCGCCGGCTGTCGAGCTGCTATTCTCTTTCTATTATGTCTCGAATCATGTGTGTTCGAAAGATTTAATGAGGCATTTGATACAAAATGAAAGTTTTGTTTTTCTACATTTTTGTAATGAGAATCGGATACTGTATAGCCTCCTTCAATATGTCCCTCGTCTTACCTAACACGGTGTATAGCTGCTTCACCCTCTCGAGAACTGGTATGGCTGCACTATTCGAGTGTCCGACTATACACCGACAGCCATTACGTCGACAAGATTTTACGCCGGCCAAACTCTTCGGCGTGGTGGCTGTCGGCGTATAGTCGGACTATTCGGGCAGGTTATATTATAGACAGCTTACGGGTTTTTACAGGTACTGTGTCTAGTGACTTGAACCTCAAGAAAAGCGTTTGTCACGTGATTTTCTGGGCCTGTCTATAACTTGGCAGGCTGACATGATCCTTAAAATAAAATGACTTTTATATTGAAAACAGGTAAAATATAACACGTATTTTTTTCTTTTTTTTTAATCTTTATTTAATTACAGGGTTTTTTCTTAGAAGAATATGTCACCCCGATGATTGCATACAATATGTAAATTATTATACTAAATTAATCTACTAGCAAACTAACACATAACATAAACAAATGATAAAGCGTTCTAGCCTCACTTGACAATGGTGAGGCTAGAACACTATTAAAGAAACCGACATTAGAGCCGCTAAGGAAAGTTTGACGCCTTTGGACACCCACACGAACACACTCCGCCAGGACATGATGCACATCTTCAGTAATTCCACAGGCAGAACAGTTAGGTGAATTGACTTTATTTTAAGCAAACGTTGGGGCAGATGTTTCCTAGCTGAGTACTCTGAGAAGAAACAACCAAAACAAGCTCAGAGGTCAAAGTCTCTTTTAAACTTTCGCCGACCAACTGACAGCCGGCTGTCGGGCTGCTATTGTCTTTCTGTTGTGTCTCAAATCACGTGTGTTTGAAGGTTTTTTAAAGTCCATACCGTTCGTTGTATTGGTCGAATTATGTCTAGTGTGCCCTCCTTAAAGTAGGTCGTTTTTTCAGTCTGCTTGGAGTGGAGCTTATATGGCTTGTTCTACGCTGCCTTCTGATTGGTACGTGGGGTTTGTTTTGTCTTTTACTTCCAAAGAAAACGAGTTTGTTGACACATCAACTTGAAATATCGTTTGTTTTTTATATGCCTGCATGTAAAAAACATACAAGACTTCAAGGAACAATCCATGCATAAAATGGTAAACTGCCTGACTGAATTGGCTGACTGTGTAGGAAACCCTAAATACAGCGAAGGAGCAAGGATATGTTTTCCTTTTCCCCTCCACAACAAGCCAGAAACGGAACAAATCCAGACCCGTGAGCAATAGCGAACCCAGATTGCCTCACACCACGGAATTTCATTAAAATTATATTCCATTTTCAGGACCCAGTGGTTCTGAAAACGTGAACTGTTACGATTGATTCCAATAACTGCCCCCCTAGACAAGTGGCATTGTAGAATAGATAGCGAAAACGAATAGATTGTCAAATGTATGGAGATGTCAAATTGTTTAGCGAAAGCTTATGTCAATTCCATACATTTGACAATCTATTCGTTTTCATTTTCTGTTCCACCATGCCACTTGTCTAGGCCCTCTGGTACGCACGGAAATTGGTTCTAGAAGACGGGGCCTGCCACGGTTGCGGAATTCGGGCAGAAGAAGGAACACAAATGGGTTTTAGTCATAAAAGTCTGACACTTCCATTCGCTCAGTCTGAAACGGAAGAAGTTATTTGATGATTTCTCATACTTAAAGAAGGCAGTGTGTAGACAGTTGGGACCCCACGGATCTGATCTCCCAGGAAAAGAGCGTTTAGAGGTATGAAGAACAGAGTGTAAAGTTCCTCATCCTCTATTGAAAAGGGAGGATCCTCCGAGCAGACGGCAGTTGTGTCTGGTGGACTACTTCCCGACGGTTCTTGTCAAGATTTTATGCGTAAGCCTGTCAAACTCTTCATCAGTTGTAGTTCAGAGTGTTGGGCGATAGATTTTGCCACAAGAGTTCTTCGTTAGGGATGATTCTATACAGGGTGAAAAGTTTTCATGGGCCCTGGAAGAAAACTATTTTAAAATCTTTAAGATGGATTATTTTACTTAGGCTGATTTTATTGTTAAATGTTTCGGCAGCGCCGTTGGAGCGCGCGCATTCGGAGATATATGAGAGTAGTAGTCCAGAAAACGCGCACTGTTCGCCGGCGCTGCCAGGCGCGGGCCACTCTTGCGCTTCTACGGCCAGTGTGCGTTTTAGTGTGACGCCGTTGAGACGCGCCGTTCTTCATATTGTACACGACTGTCTCACAGCAGCGGAACTCGTGGTACTCATCTCGTTTCACAGTGCACAGCTGTTCAAGCAGCGCGCTGCCCAGTGGCGCGTCTAGCAGCGTGACTATAAAACCAGCCTTAAGGTGGAAGCTCAAGGTAGCCCGGGAAATTCAAGTTTTGCACTTACGTATTTTTGCAATTTGCCGCTCAGTGTCAGGGTGTGTATTGTTGTAGTATGATGTGCGAGTGTAATAGGTATTTAGGTACAGAATTATAATCATTTACATCATCAAAACAGTCGCTTCACGTAGAACTCTGGTACCCAGCTGAATCCGGTTAGGCGGGAAGCCGACCCCAACATGGTTGGGAAAAAGGCTTGGGAGATGATGACGTCATCAAAACAGTCCTCAAAGTGCAAATGTCGCAGTCATCTGGTTGAATCAGCTATTTGATTGTATGACTAGCGCGTTCATTGAATGGCGACATTTAATTGAATGGCTAGGCCGAACGTTGATTAAACAAACGTCACTCAACGTCCAACTAGATAGCTGATTGTAACATAGCTCTTTGAACAGAGCGGACGTAAAATCAGTCAGGTGATTGTAATTTAGTTTATTTTTTTCCCACTGCGGCGTTAGTAGTCACCAAAACAAATTTGGCGTAAAATAGCTCGCGCAGATAGCACTGTCTTGATATTTTTTGACTGAATTTACTTCAAAGTGACTTATTCGTAATAAATTAGTGTGACCGCATGGATTTACCTATTAATACGCCGCCGCCGGCTATTTTTTATTAAGTCTTTTTTCAATAATAAAATCATAATAAGGTGTGTCATGTCATGTCCTCATTTTTGATATGTAAAGGAAGTTAAGTTTTTAAGTTGCGAACTTATGGTCACTCTAAACAAACATTACAAAGTCGGCTACATCCCATTTAACGACAATGCTAAATGACGTTTAGTCAAATCGTTGAACGTTACATTAAACAACTTGACGAGTTGTCCTTTAGTCATTCAATGAACGCGCTAGTCATCCAATCAAATAGCTGATTCAACCAGATGAATGCGACATATATAACTCGATTGATTGTCAATTTCGTGATAAAGTCATTCAATCGAGTTGTATGCAGTATGAGGTTTGTATTGACTATTGATGATACTAATGATTATAATTCTGTAATCAAAAAACCTGTTACAGCCGCAATTCATTTTTTTTCAAAGTACAGTCTGATTATCGGACTGTACTTTGAAAACCGACCGCAAATTGCAAAAAACGTTCAAAAATTTGAATTTCGCTCGCTAAATTGAAGTATCCTCTTCTCCATTAAAGAAAACATTCCCATATTTTTAAAAAGGAATAGTACATTCAAATATTTTTGAAAATACGAACCCCCGGTAATCGAACTGGCTTAAAATGGAAAAAACAACAACCTGTATTTTTATGACGTTAATTAATTGGGTTATTCATTAGAATCAAATGCTTTGAGCAATTAATATGATTAATAGGGATGACGACAACTTAAAAAATGGCATTCTGTTTAGTCCGTCTTGTAGATCGGCCAAAAATACGGATTTTTTGGCTTCATCAAAATAATAGAAAAATACAAAGGTAAAGAGCAACAAAGTTCTGGAGTGGGGGCTTTTGACGTCACCGTAATGCAAAAATTGTATCTGATCGTGACGTCACGCACAATTTCAACGCACAGTATCGTCGTAATTTTTTGTTTACGAGAAAAAAGAAAAAATACGTGTCCAAAATTTTTTTATAATCTCAATGACGGACTAATTACTTTTTTTTTCGTCGTCTCGCCTATTAGATTAAAGGAAAACCATGAAAACATTTCCTTTAATTTAATTGCCCATATTTGTTAGAGAGATTTGGTCCTTATAAATAACACTAACGTATGACGTCATAAAAATAATGAGTGTTATTTTTATGGATTTAAGCCGGTTCGATTCCTGAGAGCGGTATACTAATTATTTCCAAAAATAATCGTGTGCAAACTGCATTGTTTCTTTATAAAAAAAACATGTTTGCTTTTGGTAAAATAATGTATCTTAACGATTTAAGTTAGTTTTCTTTCAGTGCCCATTGAAACTTTCCACCCTGTATATTTATTGCTCCATTTCCTCAGTACATCACTGGCGTCGTCATTGGTCTCCATTTCTAAGGACAAAATGTATCTTAATGTAGAAACTGGAATCACCACTTCGTTCGACAAGTATGGTGATTAAGAGAAATGTAATAAGATTTAACCTAATTAAAAGAATTAGCTAGCGAACGATTAGTACCGTTTTCCCAACCATAAAACTGGGTCCACCAAATGTAGCGATTAAAAAACCTTATGCTAAGAACGTTAAACGCATTGCCGTGATTAAAACTAAATCACCACATTGTTGGGCAAGTGTGGTGATTATGTCAATTTTGTTTAGATAACCTATCTTAATGTGGAATCAACCGAGGAAACAATTAGCGGCCATATCGACTTAAAAATGGAATCACCATGATGACCATCGAGTGTGGTGATTAGTGGAGATCAAAGCAAAATGTGTTAAGGTGTTCATAGTTAACCGAGGCTATTGATACACTATATTAGCCTACGGACTGATTTGGTGAATAGTGAAAAGTGGTGATTAAGGTAATTAGCCCACTGTTCTTTGGTTCTTTAGTTCGAAATACGTTAGCCTATAATTTTCAATTACATATACTTAAAGACCACTACCACTGCATTAACACTTATCACCATAATCACCAAAGTTGATAAAAATAGAATACTAACCAAACGCATAAAACGCACAAAATTAATCAGACAACACTGAATATAAGCTAATTAAAATCAAAATCACCACTCAAAAACGACATTCATGATCCTTTGTTATCCCCCCTCCCCCTTCACCCCTCCAATCACATCCCCTCCCTTCATACCCCCTTCAATCCTTATCAAATATCACCGAAAAGGAAAGAAAAAAAAAAGTGCATTCACTCAATCCTTTTAAAATAGGTTGTTTTAAGTAAGAACTAAATCACCACTCAAAAACGACTTAAAAATTTACCCCACCCCCTCCCCTCTAAGTCCCTTTGTACTCCATAAAAAAATCACCAAAAAAAAATGCATTCATTCTATTCTCATAAGAATAATATAAGACTACTTACGGCAATAGAGGTGATTTTTCTTCATTTTTGTAGAAAACTGACGATTGCATGAAAATGCATGCATACGCGGGGAAGAACTGGACTGGACTGAATATCAATTGCGTGTCCTAAAAGGGATGCTGTAAATACCTGTTATTTCGGAACTGTTATCAGATACGCGTTGCTTTGAAGTGCAAAATACTAGGTTTGAGTATCGTACTTGCATTTTTATGTTGCAATTTAAAATGTCGAGATGAGAAGTTGGTTTGTTTTGTGTGAGATCTGAGTGATTTGAATAATAAGGTATTTGACACTATTAACCGATAAATCTAAGACATATTTTTTATAAAACCTATCTTTTTATTAGTCCTAAGCATCGGATTTGTTTTTAATTTACTGTAAAATTGGATTTTTAATTGCTTTTAAATCAATAAATAGTTAGTCAATAGGGTTGCTAGCTTGTGACGTCACAAGCTGGTATTGGCATACAAAGTCTATAGGACAATTGCGTTATGACAGCTCATAAAAAGTACGTCAATTGATGATGGTGTTAAATACCGGATTGGGTATTTTATACCATTAACCAATAAATGTAGGACACATTTTCTTAATAATCTCTCTTTCTATTTAAGCCCTAAAAATCTTATTTTCAATTTCTATTTAAAACAGATTTTTAATAGCTTTGAAAAAATAAATAGTTAGTCAATTGACTTGCTAATAGACGACATAAAGTGATATTGCTATACAAAATCATTAGCTCATAAAAAGTACGTCTATTGATAATGGTGTAAAATACCGTATTATGATAAGAAATAGGAAATGAAGTGAGAATTTTAACAAAAAGAAAATACTCTCTATAAAAGGTTTCATTTTGTTTAGTTTTAAAACCATAAACTGAACTGAAATTAAGTTCTTTTCGAGCATAAACCACTAAAAATTATGCAATTTTAAACACTTACAATGAATAAAACATTTTCATTATCATAAGTACATAATTATTGTGTCTTTCATATTACTCCAGATTTATGCGACATTCCGCCCCAGCTTCAGGGTGTAAATGATAAATATTTGATTTAAATCCCGGCTTTTCTCCACTATAATATGCATGTTTTATTAAGTAAACATTTCTGTTGAATCGCACTATCTATTAAAAAAACCACATCAAAATCCGTTGCGTGGTTTTAAAGACTAAGCATAGATACTTATGGATAGACAGTGAGGAGTGACTTTGTAACTTGCCTAAACGAGGACAACAAGTGCTAAATTTAAAAAGAAATCGATCTAATTTACTGCATTTAATGGTGCAGTCTCTTATTCACAAACTGACGTAAATTTAAGTTAAGTGCATCTTTCTCTTTCCATTTCATTAAGAAAAAGACAAAAGATAAAATGTTAGTTTTGTCCTGTCAAATTTAGACAATCCGTAGATAATGTAGACGCGATTAAAAACATGGCGACTAAATATACGCCAGTTTTGTTCAGGCGCTGTCTAATTTGACAGGATTAAACTAAAATGTATCTTCTGTCCTTTTCCTTACGACATGGGAAGAGAAAGATGCATTTAACTTAAATTTTGTTAAGTTTGTGAACAAGAGAATCAGCACCATTTTCTAAAAATAACTTTGATAAAAAAGTATATGGTAAAGTTCAATTCTTCTATCTAGCCTCGTAAATCAAGGCAAAATACTAAAATTAATGAACACTTTAGATTGTAATAATTAGATTGTCCAATTAAAATCAGTCAGTCGTTACAGCTAACGTTAAATTTGACATATAAAAAATCTTAGTTATACTATTATAAAGTTTGTAGCTCAAGAACTACTGGTTCGGCTTGTTAAAAATCAAGTGTTGAATCCTACTTCCTATTAATATTGTAAATATGGAAGTTTCTATGTCTGTGTGTGGACTAACTACTCAACGGATTTTGATGAAACTTTACAGTAAATCACTACATAGTATAAAACAAAGTCGCTTTCTCTGTCCCTATATCCCTATCTTTAAAACTACGCAACGGATTTAGATGCGGTTTTTTTAATCGAAAGAGTGATTCAAGAAGACTGTTTTTAAGTATAATCCAAGCTTATTACAGCAGAGAATAGCCGGGATTTTTAAAGATTTGTAACACCCATGCGAAGCTGGGGTGGGTCGCTAGTAGCTTTTAAATTAAAATAACATATAGCTTACATAACGCTATGACTTACGGGAGCAGAGGTATAATATTAGAAACATAATGTTAAGGCGAAACCGCGCGGACGGCTAATAACCTATACAGGGTGTCCCACGGCTACATGGCGACATGGAGGGAAAGTACCTAAAATCTTGTAGATAGAACACTTTACTAAAAGAACACATTATTTGAATTTTTAAAACAATTTGAATTGCATTCATAGATTTTTAAATAATTAAATGGTTGGGCCGGGAATCAGAATCAGAATCAGAATCAATATTTATTTGTCAAACATAGGTTATTACATTAAAAGATCTTACGGTAAATAGTGTTAAGTGCTCTATGTTTTGTCAGCTAAGACATACAAATATTTGTGTTAGGTATTATACATTTTTAAAAAATTATTAAATTAAATTAAATATACATGCAACAAATATAGAAAAAAAATAAAGAATGAAATGTCTTCGAATTTTTACAATATTAGAGACAATTAAAAATTTTCATTCAGGAACTGTCTTATATATAATAGCATTTCTGAAGTAGCAGCTTGTGTGGGGTAGTTTTGAATTTATTTACTGGCAAGCATTTAATTGCATCGAACTTGTTCCACGAGAAAAAATAATCACCCTATAGTTTTATCATACCGATCGAAAGGTTTCATCATAAGGATTATTTTTTGCTAAATAACATAGTGTCACAAATAAAAGAAAGACCGTGAATTTTAACATTTGATGTAAAATTTTGTTCTGAAAAGTTAAAAGCTTACATTGCCGTAAGGACATACAATTGACAATCATAACTACTTATTACTAATTAATCTACCCACTTATTTATTTATTTATTTACACTTTATGCACAACGGTACACAGGCGGACTTAATGCCAAAGGCATTCTCTCCCAGTCAGCCTAGGGTGGTGGCACTTAAGTAGTACGAATCATTTAAATAAATAAATATCCACCACAACAAGACCAAAAAATCGTCAGGGAACGAAATAATCAAAAGGTATCACTTTGTATTCAAGATTTCAAGAAGAAGGGACTAGTTTTGAGCGTTTAAAAAATTTACAAATTTAAGAACGGCAGAACCATTTTAGCTGAAAATTTGTGGGGAGGATCATATTATTATTCAGTTTCTTTTTTCTTTTAATTATTATGCTTTCATAATTCTGATATTTGCAGAGCTCAGTAATAGAATCAGATAATTAGCAATCATGTAGTTACATTGCGAAATCATACCAGGTGCAAATGCATTTTCAGCCAAGAGTTGGTTAAGTTCTGCCGGGGCTGCGGGTTGTTAGAAGAGATATCGCGGGTCCGGACATATTAATGGCTAAGAAAGAACACACAGGGTGGGTTTTAGTCAAGAAGGGAGTGTCAGTACAAGTCTGACACTCCCTTCCGCTCCGCCCATAGCGGCAATAAAAAAGAAGAAGAAAAAAAGGAAAAATAAATATAAAATAAGTGATAATTATGTTTGTAAAAGAATGAATAAATAAAATAAAAAATTAAAAAAAATAAATTCATTTAATTCAGGTCGAAGACCCATATTCACAAACAATATCTCTTTACACTATTAAAATCACTACTTTAAAATAATTTAAGAATAAAACAAACTAAGTACATTTGCAAATTAATAAGAAATACACCACAAAATATCAAAGCTAAAGGTCAGTTTCAAAATTAGTTATGTCTATTATAATGTCAGAATTACTTAATTTCATGTCAGAATTGTATATTAAATGTCAATTACAATAATTAAATAATAAGTTAGTCAAAATTTTCAATAATATTAATTATCACAGAAACTATGTAATTATAAAGAAGGGACATGTCTGCCACAACAGTGCCCTATATAGGGACAATCAAACCGTTGTGCAATCATAGCCAGGACCGTGTTGGAGCTGGCCCGCACCCTGCGCACCAGGGACGCGCACCGCTTGCGCATGGTGCTGTGAAAACAGTCGGTGCGCGCTTCCACAAACATGCCCGAGGCGCTGCAGAAGCGGGGCAGCCCCAGCACTGCCCGGAACGCGTTATTGTACTGGACCCGAAGGGCACTGTACGCGGCTTGTGAATAAGACGTCCAATGAATGAGACTAAAAACTCAAACTCCAAATTATTTCATTCAGATAAAACATTTGTAAGTACTTTTGAATTGTCTAGGTGTTAAACTGTATGTTTCTATGGAGAAGACCGAGCAAGAAACTCATAATTGGCAGGATTTACAAAAAAAATCTGCACACAACTTATCACAGATGTTGCCAATGCCTAACTTTGACTGCATAGTCAGAGTCAGGCAAATAATTACTTAATACACTTTAGATTAAAGTTTATAAGTTACCAAATTTTATTAAACCTTGAAACACTTGTGTTTCGCGACACTATGGAAAGACAATAACAGCGCGGCAGCCGGCTGTCACATGATCGATTAAAGTGATTAAAAGTTTCACTGTGAAGATAGGATAGACAGACAGAGTTACATTCTCAATTTCAGAACCACGTTGCACCTAGTACGAGTATCAATTCGGAACTGTTACTTTAACAGTTCCATCCAATTGGAGGCTGTCCATCCCTCTCACAATATCCTGGAGGAAGGTCGCCACGTAGGCAATCAATACCAAAACTGGAATTTTGCAGGTGCAAGAGAGATGAAGTATCATTAAAATTTGACATCACTATCTACGCTGCAATATTTCAGCTCAATGCGATTGCGTAGTGTCCTGTCTCTTTTTAACTCGTGCGTTTTGCGTAAGCTCGTCCTTGTCTTTTGTCTAGAATATTCAGAGCCCTAGATTTTATTGATTGATGGTATACGCTTTCGCATCTTTGTTTGTTAACAGTAATTTAGTAAACGATATTTTAGAGCGGGCGTTTGGTTATTTTAAACGTCTTTTTGGTAAGAATGGCGGTGTGTTTTGTATGTAGATTGCACTTTGGTGCAAGGTCAATCTAGATAGACCCTTCAAATTAATAACCAGTTGTCATTCTTGAATTTAAATGACTAAGATATTGTCTTCGAGTAAGTGGTGATTAGTGCCAGCTTAGCATTAATCACCATTTGCTCGAAATTGTACAATTATATCACACAACTGTTGCATTTGCTTTCAGCTGTTGTTAGAATGGGTAACTTGTTGAGTATATCTGAGCCAAATGCTTTGAAGAATAGTTAATAACAAACTGTCTAATTAGTGATCCTGAAGGTTAGGCCTAATTGTGGGTTCAATTCCCATTCAGGACAAACTTTCCGCAACCCCAGAACTTTTTGTGGCTTAGTAGGTTTTTTGGTCACTAAATTTCGTCCTCTCCGGTCGAAATATATCCCTCAAAAAATCTAAAACTACTTAAATTCTTGTTTTAACCGGAGCGGAAGTTGTGATGAGCATGATTATTTGTTCTGTGTCTGGGTGTCATTAATTTTATTTCTAACTAGCTTTTGCCCGCGACTTGTCCGCGTGGTATAATACCAAATGTATTCAAATCAGTTCAGTGGTTTAGGCGTGAAGAAGAGAAGAGACAGACAGACAGATAGACAGAGTTACTTTTCCATATAAAATGTAAGACGGATATTACAAATGTTAGAGTTTGTACGTGTATGTGTGTTTGGATGTTTAATGTAGCTTATACATCAGAATAACATCATCTCCCTAGCCTTTTCAAAACTGTGTTGGGGTCGGCTGCCAGCCTAACCGGATTCAGCTCGATACCGGTGTTTTACGTGGAGCGACTGTCTATCAGACCTCCACAACCCAGTAACTGGGCGACACGATACCTCATACATCAGAATAACATATAAGCTACAAAACATAACGCGAGTGAAACTGCGGGAAACGGCTAGTTAATATATTTTTGGGTGTTACTTACAATACATTTTTAAGATTCAATCGTAGCAGCCGAAACGCCTTACGCCTTCCCCACAACCTTACAGGGTTGCGGAATAGTTCTAATAGTTACCGCGGCCCCGGAACATAACGGACAACCGAAGGAACAGGGGTGGGTTCAGTCAGTAAAGTCTGACACTCCCTCCCGGAAATCATCAAATGACTTCTGCCGCCCTGGGAGAGGCAGGGCAGCAAAAGTCATTTGATGATTTCCCAATAGGGATGAAGATAACATAAAAAAAAATGGCATTCTGAATAGTCCGTCTGATAGATCGGCCAAAAATACCGGACACGTATTTTTTGCTTGATCAAATTAATAAAAAAATACAAAGATGAAGAGCAACAAAGTTCCGGAGTGGGGGCTTTTGACGTCACCGTCCTGCAAAATATGTATCAGATCGTGACGTCATGCGTAACTTTAACGCACTGTATCTCCTTCATTCTTCGTTTACGACAAAAAAGGAAAAATACGTGTCCAACATTTTTTTGATAATCTATCTGACGGACTAATTACTTTTTTTTTGTCGTCTCGCCTGTTAAAAGAACCTTCCGACAAGTAATATCTTTGGTGTTTGTTGTTACAAATTCTTCACGTATGTCGTCTGAAGTAAAGCTGACATTCCACAGGTTGACGCTGAAACTGAAAGTTTTGGCGTCGTGCCAAACGGCTGAAATACTACGAGTCATTCTCTACACGCAATTTTGAATTTTTAAAAGCAAAAGTGAAATCTGCAGTTATCTGCAGTTATTGTCATTCTCTTGTCAATCACCATGTCTGTCTGTTCGCGGCCTAGCTTAGAAACTCTAATAATAATAAATACGCGGTGGGAAGTTTTAATTGTCCATGGAAGAAAACTATCTTAAATACATTTTAATACTGCGATATCTTATCATTAATATTAAATGATGAAACTTTCCTTTATTTTTAAAACTGGTTTAAATTGAAAAAAAAAAATAACATTCTACACTTTTATGACCCAAATCGATAGGGTCATTCATAAAGATCAAATCTTTCATATATTACAGAAACGTGGTAAATCAAATTAGAGTAAAAATATATTCAAAGATGTATTTCAATAAATATCCCACAGTTTTAAAGTAACTCCGCAGCAAAATAATGATAATAGGGCAGTATTTCAGTAATGATGCCGGCTGGTGGCTTTGGTAATATTTGCTCGTTTGGTAATAATACTTCGTCATCATCATCATCAGCCAATAGACGTCCACTGCTGGACAAAGGCCTCTCCTAAAGATTTCCACATGCATCGGTCCTGCGTCACCCTCATCTAACGGGACCCGGCGATCTTGATAAGATCATCGGTCCATCTGGTACGCGGCCGCCACTCGAGAACCTTTCTGACCCAACGGCCGTCAGTTCTACGAGCTATGTGCCCCGCCCACTGCCACTTAAGTTTGGCAATTCGACGAGCTATGTCGGTGATTTTGGTTCTCTTGCGGATTTCCTCATTACTGATTCTATCACGCAGGGAAACTCCAAGCATTGCTCGCTCCATTGTCCTTTGGGTGACCTTGAGCCTGCTTATGAGGCGCCCTCTGAGTGACCACGTCTCTGTTCCGTAAGTCATCACTGGCAACACACACTGGTCAAAGACTTTCGTCTTGAGACATTGCGGTATTTAATTAATACTTGCTTAGCTTATATTTATATAAGTTTTAATATAGTAGTTTCACTATGCACGAATAAACTGTTTTTCTTTCTTTATTTTATTGAAGAAGTAAGCAAAAACCTAACCTAACGCGGGAAAACGGCGGGGGACTAGCATATTGTTATTTGAGTGCGCGTGGTGATCAATGCTCGTGCCTCTTCTGTAGGTACGCGAAGAAACCTTTGACGCAGTGGGCCAGTAATATTTTTATGTCTCCATAATTGCTACTTTACTACGCAGATTATAAATGATAACTAATTCCTTTAATAACTGCTGTTAATTTAACAAGTCACTACATAAAACAGAGTCGCTTTCTGATGTCTGTCTGTTCCTATGCATACTTCGCGGTCTTTGAAACAACGCAACGGATTTTGATGAAGTTTTTTAATAGATAGGGTGATTCAAGAGGAAGGCTTATATGAACATACAAGCTGTCCTCCGCGGTTTCACACGAGTTATATTAGATTTTTGGTTACTAAAAAAAGAAGATTTCCAGTCAAATCGGTTCTGCCGTTCTTGAGTTATAAAATGTGTATACTTACACAACTGTCTTTTATATATAAGGACTAGCAAACCCCGCTAACTCCTTTACGCCACCAGATGGCTTCCTGTTTAAATTTTTCCAGAATTTTCTTTGCTATAACTTCACTGAGCCCGAGACCTTTCCAACGAATGCAAAACCGTGGAAATCGGTTCGTGCGTTCTGGAGTTATAGCGTCAGGAAGGAAAACGCGACTTATTTTTATATAGTAGATAATACATGCATTTCATATTATAGTACATAATAGTCTTTGAGACATAAAACTTGGAGGGTGTGTTATTTGTGAAAAGTCGGTACCTAGCCACTAAGAATGGTTTTTTTTAATTCGAACCCTACAGGAGTAAAATAATCCGGGGTTGCGGAATAGTTCCAATAGTTACCGCGGCCCCGGAACATAAAGGGCAACCGAAGGAACATGAGTGGGTTTTAGTCAGTAAAAGTATGGTACGCCCTCCCGCCGCACCTAGGACGGGAGAAGTTATTTGATGATTTCCCAACCATTTAAAAGGCGTAAAATAGTGGATGAATAATTGACACCCACGCAGGCGAACCCGCGGGCTAAACATAATCAAATATTAGATTAGTAATTATTGCTTTATTTTTATTAACTTTTTATGGTGACCATTATTAATAACAAAAGGTTAATCTATGGGTTCTTGTCAATGATGTAATTATTATGAGGCACTACTAGTTGTTTATTAATCCGCCAAAAAAACCGTTGTTATGTCGGTATTACAACTATACTTGAGCCAAATTCGATAAAGAATACAGGTAAACAAAACCAATATAGGGTTAATACAACTCACTTTTTACAAATTCTATTATTTACATGATTATCGCCTTTTTCACGCTAACTATTTATTAAGAAATCATATTGCAGCATTTTTAACTAGAATCACTCAAATAACATGCATTGTACCTCGTCATTTCGAAAAACCAAGCAACGGTTTGTTTACCTCTATTCTTTATCGAATTTCGCTCAAGTATAGGTATCATATTATGACGAGCCTGTTGGTGTAGTGGTTAGCAGCTCTGACTGCTAAGCCGGAGGTCGTGGGTTCGATTCCCACCCAGAACAAACTTTGTGTGATGAGCATGATTGTTTGTTCTGTGTCTGGGTGTAATTTATCTATAGTATGTATGTATTTATAAAATATATAAGTATGTATATCAGTTTACGGTTACCATAACACAAGCTCTAAGCAGAGCTTAACTTGGGATCAGATGACCGTGTGTGAGTTGTCCCAGTATATTTATTTTTATTTATTTATTTATTTATATAAAAGACGTATAAGCGGCTAGCTTTTGCATTCATTCAATAGTTTTTATCATGCGGAGATTTCAAGTTAAATTTTTATCACCATAAGAATCAAATTATCTATTGGTACTTCTACCGTGTTTTGTTTATAGTTAAGTGAAGCCACGGGCGCAAACTAGTCTCTTATACTAAGTTAATTCCGACGTAACATCGGTTTTTTTGGCTAATTAACATAAACAACTATTAGTGCGTCATAATAAATATTGACAAGAACCCATAGATTAACCCATTCGTAATCATGGTGACCATAAAAACTTAATTAAAAAAAGCAAAAATTATCAATCTTATAATCTACTAGGTATCGGCCGCGGTATAACAGCATGGTTCAAATTCCTTTAAAACCCAAATTGAAGATTTATTTACAGCATTAATTATTAAGCAGAGTTCTTTCATAATTTACTTTCACTTATATATAAACTAGCTTCTGCCCGCGGCTTCGCTCGCGTTAAAAAGAGACAAAAAGTAGCCTATGTTACTCTCCATCCCTTCAACTATCTCCACTTAAAAAATCACGTCAATCCGTCGCTCCGTTTTGCCGTGAAAGAAGGACAAACAGACAGACAGACAGACACATTTTCCCATTTATAATATTAGTATGGATATATATTATAGATAAATGTATTTATTTACTTTTATATGTAGTTATTATTTATATATTATGTATTTTTATTTTCTTTTTTCTATCATATTTCTATCTTTTTAGTTTTATCATCATAAATGCACCTACCATGCTAAAGTCCGCCTGTGTACCGTTGTGCGTAAAGTATAAATAAATAAATAATAAATAAATAAAACCCGTTAAAACACGTCAAAAAACCATTAATATATGTAAATTTAAAACAACAAAGTGTTTTTATTATTTTGTTGTTGAACCCTTTTTTTTTTTTTTTTTTTTTTTTTGGTGAGTGGGAAATCATCCAATGACTGCTCCCGTCCTGGGTGCGGCGGGAGGGTGTGTCAGACTCTTACTGACTAAAACCCACTCATGTTCCTTCGATTGCCTTTTATGTTCCAGGGTCACGGTAACAGTTATAAACATAACATTCCGCAACCCCGGCAGGCGTTTGTTGAACCCTTTGATTAGCTACTTATTTCATTTTGCACTGGCTTTCGCCCGCGGCTTTACCTGTGTTATACCCGTACTCGTGGAATTTTTGAGACAAAATTAGTCTTTTTCTAGGCTATGGACTATCTCCGTACCTTAAATCGGTCCAGTAGTTTTGTCGTGAAAGCGAAACAGACAGACAGAGGTACTTTCATGGATTATTAGGTCACTATAGCTTATGCCCGCGGCTTCGCTCGCGTCAAAAAGAGACAAAAAGTAGCCCTATGTCACTCTCCATCCCTTCAACTATCTCCACTTAGAAAAACACGTCAATTTGTCGCTCCGTTTTGCCGTGAAAGATGAACAAACAGACAGACACACACACACTTTTCCATTTATAATATTAGTATGGATTAAAATTCAAGGTCTGAATTAATTAACATATTCAAATCGTATAATTAAAGGGCTTTGTATAATATTATGTCTGGCCGGTTGGCCTTGATCTAGTGGTAGTAAGTGCGATTGCAGAGCGCGAGCATTTGAGTTCGGTTCCCGATTGTACCCCTAAGAAGGTTTGTCCACCGTCGCCGTCACCGTTACGTCTACAAGAATGAGATGACGAAGAGCCGAGTTACATGAAGTGACGTGACGTGCGGTGGACACGCGGCTATAGTAAATGTATTATCGCCACTTCGGCGCCACCATCTTGTCCTCGTTGACGTGACGATGACGGCGGCGGTGGGCAATCGGCCTTAGGGATAGAATAGGGATGACGACAACATTAAAAAAACGACATTCTGTTTAGTCCGTCTGATAGATCGGCTAAAAATACGAGACACGTATTTTTTGTTTGATCAAATTATTAAAAAAATACAAAGATAAAGAGCAACAAAGTTCCGGAGTGGGGGCTTTTGACGTCACCGTCCTGCAAAATTTATATCAGATCGTGACGTCATGCGCAACTTCAACGCACTGTATCGTCGTCATACTTCGTTTACGCGAAAAAAGAAAAAATACGTGTTCAAAAATTTTTGATAATCTATCTGACGGACTGACTACTTTATTTTTGTCGTCTCGCCTATTTCTAAAGCTTCTGGTATTGCTCAAGACTATAGGCGATCGACGGTGACCCACACGACCCGACCAAGGTAGGCAGTTTTCCATATTTTACATAATGTGTATAGATAATTAATCACACACAGACTCAGAACAAACAATCGTGCTCATCACACAAAGTTTGTCCTGGGTAGGAATCGAACCCACGACCTCCGGCTTAGCAGTTAGGGTCACTAACCACTAGGGCAACAGGCCCGCCCGTATGTTATGAACGAAAGGATGACATTTTTGCTCGATTTAGTAAGGGCACTGGGCACTGCCGTGCCCCCAGATATTAATGCATCGAATCCTACTGAATCCTAAAAACATTTGCATTTAATAGATATTATATTTTCTTAGTAAGGTATGAAGTAACTAAAATTAATTTAAGAAATAAATAAATTTTATAAAGCTAACTTTCCCAGGGCGCCAAATCTCTGAGCCGGTGTTTCGTAACTGGCTACTCTGAGAAGAAACATCCGAAACAAACTCAGGGGTCAGTCTTTTTTAAAGCCCATACAATTGTGTTGGTCAAATTATGCGAGGATCATGAAGGTAAATGACTGATGTGCTTTCTTAACGAGAAAAGCACACTGATTTGAGTGGATCTGTCCAGACAGTGAAAGCATTTGTCATTTGTCAGTTTATAAAAAGTTTGTTTGTTTATAAAAAACAAGGATTCTATAAGTACAAAAGTTGAACAGTCGCGGAAAGTTGAACGGACGCGTACGCTTTTTCATTCAAAATCGTTAGTTTTCTATGGACATAATGATGAATATGCGAGATGAATAATCGTATCATACAAAAAGTTGTGAGTTCAAGCACGAATGTAACTTTTTCAATTCATATGTACTTTCTAAAGTTTATGTCTGTGATGTCACAGACATTGGTGAAAAAAACATTGAGAGGAAACCTGGGGCCCTAATCTGCTATTACAATCGTGTCTCAATGATCGATAGTCAAACCTTTCCACATTTCCCATACAAAAACTGTCAAAGTTGTCAAATATCCGGCCGATGACTGGTCATTGAGACACGATTGTAATAGCAGACTAGGGCCCCTGGTCTTGTAGTGAATGTAAGTCCAAAATCGCCAACCCGCCTTGAGTGCGCGTGGTGATCAATGCGTCGTACTTTTTCTATTGAGAAGAGGCCTTTGCCCTGCGGTGAGACAGTAATGGCTTATAATTAAGCTGTTTAGAGCTGAATAAATGTGCGCAGTCCCTTACTGGGTTTTTCGTCTATACAACTTGACAATTACTCTTAGGGAAAATATTTAAATTTAGTAAAATTAGTTTCGGTGAATCATTGGCGGTGTAATTAAATTTGAATTAGCCTTTTAATAAAAATTGGTGTGTAAAAAATTAAACTACACGATTCCCGAATTAACGTAAATGCTCCTATTACCGCCAGTTTTAGCTGTCTCAGGATTCACTTTAAAAAAATAGATATAAGCTGTTATGTTAGGGAAGATGTTATAATTTATAATTAATCTTTACGAAGTATTCTTTGCTATTCAGTTCTTAAATTCAATATTCAACAACACAATAGTTACAAAATAATTATTTTATCCAAAAGAGAAGTTGATTCTATTACCGACCCATAGAATGCTTCAAGATTCTATTAGCGATTTTTCTGCTTCTTTTACCGACCCATACGAAGTTGTCACTTCTACTATAGTATAAAATAAAATCGTTTTTAAGGTATTTTATGGTGTAGTTTACTTTGGAGTAAGTGTTACATTATTGTTTTGTTATAAAATAGTTATTAATATTTACACCAATAAGTAAGTAATTATTGGTGTAAGTAAATATTCGATGGTGAAACGAATAAATAATATAAAATCATAATATAAAAATAGTTATAATTTCCCTTGTAACGCAGTTTTATCCTTGGTATGAATAATAGGTTTATAAAGTTTCGTATATGCTGGTCTCTTCATTTATAGCTATAAGCCCAGCTTCTAGTTGTCCAGAGGCGTCCCTACTGCTTGCGCTTCTGCTTTCTGCTACACTTTAAAGAGATTATATAATTTAATAAATGTATGAAATATACATAGATAATGCCATGAATGAAACAGTAAAGTAAATTTTATTTTACATTAATGATCAAAATCTCTCAAAACGTCACGTATGCAAGAAATAAGCCAATTTGATCAAAAATGGACATTTTGTTTTTGTGTTAGTACATCAATATTACAAAAAATATCCTCACAGCTGTGAGTCGGTAATAGAATCAAGTAAGAAGGTTACAATATTCTATTAGCGACCAATAAAAATAATAATAAATAGATCGAGTTTGACACAAAAACTTAAGAAATAGCTATGTCGTTAATAGACCTAACGAAGTAAAATAATTTTAAGAATTGAACAAGAAAAAAATATAAGCAATTAAGTTAGTTTATAATAGATATTATTTTAAAATACTAAACGTTCTCAAAATTTTAACAACGCCATGGGTCGTTATTAGTATCAAGTTTTAAAATTTGGATTCTATTACCGCCTTTTATTAAAACATGATTTTATAACACAAAAACCAATTAAAAGTATTATTTTAAGAATTATTTTAGAAAACGAATATATGCGTTACAGTTGTAATGTGATAGCAAGAAGACTAATCAATTTTTAGTGCGTTAATTTCCTTAAGCAATATTCGGGTGTACTTACGTGGCTGGAGGCGCGACACTATGAAACTTGCGTCCGTTTCGGGCGCCTCCCAATTATTGACAAATTATTTCTTTCACTGGCTATTTAAACACACAAACTTTGCTCTTTTAATTATAAAACAAAATTATGTAACTAATTTTTAAGGTATGACTTTTCTGGAACCCTATATTATGTATAATATGAGTGATTTAAAATTAGATCGGTAATAGAGTACACATTTTAGGGGGTCGTTAATAGGAGCTTTTACGTTACAACAAAATTAATCAGAAACGAAACAGCGCAGACTTTAGCAGTACTTCGACCGGGTGGGTCCCAAATAATTTTTTGACCAGTTTTAGAATAAGGATCGCTTGGCATCAAAAACGTTTTTGACAATAGCAGAATTGAGCCCCAGATCACGTAGTGTGAGGTGGACACGCAGCTTTAGTAAACTAGCTTTTGCCTGTGACTTCGTCCGCATGGATTAACAGTTCCCGTTCCCGGGGGATTTCCGGGATGAAAACTATCCTATGCCCTTTCTCGGGTTCCAGACTATATCTGTACCAAATTTCGCTCAAAGCAGTTCAGTGGGTTAGGCGTGAAGAAGAGACAGACAGACAGACAGACTTTTTTTTGCATTTAAAATATTAGTACGGATGTATGTACGCCACTTCGGCGCCGTCATCTCGTCCTCGTGACGTGACGGTGACGGTGGCGGTGGACAAACGGCGTAAATAATTGTCAGATTTTCTGACTTCTGACATACAATAACTGTCAGATCTAAGAATGACAACAGAATCCAACTAACATCATCACCCTAGCCTTTTCCCAACTACTACGTGTATTTTTGGTCTTGCACAACCCGCTAGGAGATGATTCTATCCAAGAAAACAAACAACTTTTATTATGGAACCAATTCTGATATCTCGAAAAATATATCAGCTGTTTCTAACAAAAGTTCAATGCCCTCCCGACCATAATGTATGAAACCGCTGATATTTTTTTCAAGATTTCAGAGTTGGTTCCATATTAAAAGTTGTTTGTTTCGCGTAGTAGTGACGCTACTTAGCTGTATTTAGTTTTAAGGTTGTATTATATAAGTTTTTTATTTGTAGCGCACATTGCGCGAATAAATTGTCTTTCTTTCTTCTTTGTTTTCATGAGTAGAATCATCTTCTAGCGGGTTGAGCAAGACCAGAAATACACCTATAGTCTGTTTTTTTTTTAACAAACGAGTACCAAAAATTTTGTCTGCGTTTCTATTGGTCCACATAATCAGCATAAGTGTTATTATTGGTGCTAAAAGCGTTGGCTCCGCCTCGACTTATTTCCCATCTCTCTCTGTCAAATACCGAAAATGTGAAAGAGATATACTCAGTACTCGTTTGTTAAAAAAAATAGACTATACTTATGTTGGGGTCGGCTCCATGCCTAACCGGGTTCAGCTGGATACCAGTGTTTTACGTGAAGCGACTGCCTATCAGACCTCCACAACCCAGTAACTGAACGATTCGATACCTCTTGGTTAGACTGGTCAGACTTTCTGGTTTCAGACTACCCATAACGACTGTCAAAGTTCTAGAAATGACAACCGGAAATAACTTACAAGAATTATAAAATATATTATAAAATTTCTGATGTGTGGAATTTTTTAAAGATTGATAAGTACAAAAAAGCTATACATTTTATAGTAAACACATTAATTATGTATTCATAATATTATATTATTATTTATGTGGCGATCCTTTATAGTGATGTACATAATCAATATTGTTAAAAATACTTTCAATAACATACTCTGTTTTATTAATATTAATATCTTTAACTACTTATACTTATAAAAAACCGTAAAGAAGTCGAAACTGTCAATTGAGTATTTTAAAAAGAACTAGCTTTTGCCCGCGGCTTCGCTCGCGTTAAAAAAAATCAAAAAGTAGCCTATGTTACTCTCCATCCCTTCAACTATCTCCACTTAAAAAATCACGTCAATCCGTCGCTCCGTTTTGCCGTGAAAGAAAGACAAACATACAGACAAACAGACACACTTTCCCATTTATAATATTAGTATGGATACTGAATACATGTTCTAGTGGTTAGTGACACTGACTGCTGAACCGGAGGTCGTGGGTTCGATTCCCACCTAGGAAAACTTTGTGTGATGAGCATGATTGATTGTTCTGTGTCTGGCTGTCATTTATCTATATTATATATATATATATATTTATAATTTATATAAGTAAGTTTATCAGTTCTCTGGTTACCATAGTACAAGCTCTGCTTAGCTTGGGGTCAGATGACCATGTATATTTATTTATTTATTTATGTATGTTCTGCAACCAAAATCGAAGTCAATAATTGTCCGGGATAAACTCAAAAAACACTGTATAGATTTCATTAAAATTTCGTATTAATTTTACCAAGGTTTTGGTTCAACTAATCCATACTAATATTATAAATGGGAAAGTGTGTCTGTCTGTCTGTGTGTCTGTATGTTTGTCTTTCTTTCACGGCAAAACGGAGCGACGAATTAACGTGATTTTTAAGTGGAGATAGTTGAAGGGATGGAGAGTAACACAGGCTACTATTTGTCTCTTTCTAACGCGAGCGAAGCCGCGGGCAAAAGCTAGTAGGCTATAATATTATCACGACATAACCCTCATTCACCTAACAATAACAACATATTTATGTAAATCATCTATAATACCTATATGAAGTTTAATAAAATCTAAACGGACGACGTCGCGGGCAGCAGCTAGCAATCAATATTGTTTAAAATACTATTAAAAATATGATACTACTAGTTTTTGCCCGCGGCTTCGCTCGCGTTAGAAAGAGACAAAAAGTAGCCTATGTTACTCTCCATCCCTTAAAGAATAGAATAGCATTTATTTCTTAGTATATGGTAATTACATTCAGGTCTTAATATAAAACAGTTTCACATATACTACCGTTGCCGGTGTAGAAATGTTCCGTTGAATTTAAAAACAAAAAGCTATACATTGCCTATTAAATTACTATACCAAAAATGTCAAAAGTTTAATGAAAATCTATGCTTTATTACTATACTATAGTCAAAAAAAAAAAATATTATGTCACAATTTACAATTAAAAAATTCAGCAACTGAGTAGAAGCATTTGTCTAAAAGCCAATCAAATACGGTTTTCTTAAATCTGTTAATGGGCAGAGTTCTTATTCGAGGCGGTAATTTATTAAATATTTTGATTGCCATACAATTCGCATTTCTGCTATACAAATGCAGTCTCTGACTAGGTACAAGTAATTGTCCTGGATTTCTGCTTTCAACTCTTTTGGACTTGTGTTCATACACTACACACACATAAACTATCTCCACTTAAAAAATCACGTCAATTCGTCGCTCCGTTTTGCCGTGAAAGAAAGACAAACATACAGACAGACAGACACACTTTCCCATTTATAATATTAGTATGGATATGTTTTTAATAATTTAATATATTTGTGTCTATATATAGTAAATGTTGTTGATCAAGTATCATCTTTATCTATTAATAGTTTTTTAGTAGTTAAACGTATGTCTAAACAGGGGGCCAATTCTCGATTTTCGCCATTTATCTCGAGTTCGAGATTGTAAGTCTATCTCTATGTCTATCAAAAATATCTCTATCTCTACCAAAAAATGGCGAATTGAGCAGAATTCCGTATTCTCAGTCAAAATAGAAATAAATGTCACGAAAATGTCGAGTCGAGTGAAGATAATGTTACCATTATGAAGAATCGCACGTTCCGTTTTTGGTAGCTTAGTAAAAGTAGCATAAGTGAATGAATGATTTCGTTTTAAAATGCTGAATATACGAATATTTAATTATAAAACGAAACGTTTAGTGTAAAAATAATCAGTTTGGCAGTTGACTGTCTGTCAATGACAGAATTCAAGTGTTAGGTAGGAAGTAAATGATGAAGTTCTTTATTTTAAAATAAAAATAGTTAAGTCATACAAAAAATCAATTATAATAAAATCGGTGACAATAATTGTGCACTCAACAAACACGTAAATTAGGTATTTTAGGGTGTGCAAGATAGAAATTCTAATAAACAAATAAACTCGTCCATCTTTCAGTGGTTTCAAGTCTAATCGTGGTCGTCGTTTCAAAAAAACACAATGCACAAATCAAAAAGTATAAATCGAATTTCCAGTAGGTATGAGATGCCAAGCCGTATTTTATTAAAAAAATAAGGAAATAAAAACACAGGGTACAATTCAAAACTAAACGAATTCACACAGAAATGACGTATCTCTACAATCGACATGACATCTCTACTGCTCAGAAGCACTCGACATGAACTCTAACGTTAGCCTTCGACAAATGTCGAACTCGACATCCCCAGAATAGCAACTTTTAAAATTTGACGAAAAAATGACGTCATTCGACTTTTTTGTCGAATTCGACATCATCTCTAAAACCGAGAATTGGCTCCCAGGGCTATTGATAAATGGGAATGCCAATTCCGACAATGATTAATGTTAAAATCTAGTCAGTAAATAATATTTTATTTTTATACTTGCTGACCCTGTTAGACCTAAAGACGACTACCTGCCACCGTAGGCGCGATTTTGCGGATGGCGAGCGATGGGTAGCTCGCCGCCCGGCTAGGACCAGGACCGCGTCGACGGCGCGTTAGTGTTCCACGCGCGCCTCAAAGAGAAGGAGTCAGCACAGGAAGGGGCCCAACAGGGCCAACGCCTGCCGGGGTTGCGGAATGTTTATAATAGTTACCGTGACCCTGGAACATAAAGGGCAATCGAAGGAACATGAGTGGGTTTTAGTCAGTAAGAGTCTGACACGCCCTCCCGCCGCACCCAGAACGGGAGCAGTCATTGGATGATTTCCCACTCACCAAAAAAAAATCCTGTTAGACCTAGGCTTTCAATGAGAGGTCTTGATTTTAAAACTATCTAAACTGCCTTTTCTTAGTTCACTCGAAAACTCTTGACTGAGTTAGATTTTTTTAACCGACTTCTAAAAAAAGGAGGAGGTTCTAAATTCGGATGTTTGTATTTTTTTTATGTTTGTTAGCGCATATCTCCGTCGTTTACCAACCGATTTGAACAATTTTTTTTTGTTTGAAAGTGTAGACTTCCCAAATGGTCCCATTGTCATCAGGTCCAGGATCTGATGATGGTATCATGCCGAAATCGAGGGAAGTCGGTTTTTTTTTGCAAAAAATATCTTGTTTGTATTTGAAATGGTCTTAATACTTCACCAGGTGGTATGGCGTGGTATACATAGTATAAAACAAAATCGCTACTCGCTGTCTGTCTTATGTACCTATACCTAAAAATTTTAAAACTTCGCAACAGATTTTCTGCCGGGGTAGCGGAATAGTTCTTATAGTTACCGCGGCAACATAAAGAGCAACCGAAGGAACAAGGGTGGGTTTTAGTCAGTAAAAGTCGAACTTTTAAAGTCCATAGTATTGGTAAAATCATTCGAGGACCACGTAGGTTAATGACTGAAGTGATCTCTTAATAGTCAATAATCAAATCATATACTTTCTTTAGAGCAAAAATGACCCTTTGAAACGTCATTTACAAAACAAATATTTATCTAGTTGCCCAATGTTGTTTTATATGGAGAAGAATGGGCAAAAAATTCCATAGGTTATTTATTCATTTAATAAAAATAACGGTGTTACAATATTTTTACATTCTTAGACAGAAGTAGTTACATAGATTTACCCAGACAATGCAAGCATTTGTCAGTAATCGTTTAGCTCAGTTAAAAACGTAAGGAGCCCAACGTCTTGGCGAACATAAAAAAAAAAGTAATTTGGGTAGTTATTACTCAGGATTGGTTGGTATTTTTGAATCTGTCACCGTATACATAACTAGCTTTTGCTCGCGGCATCGCCCGCAATTCCTGCTTTCCTGTAAATATAGCTTAGATCTTTTGAACAACGAAATAGTTTTCAACAAGATAAATTATGATAGTAGCTTTCTCCGCGTGGATGTCTAACTTCGATTTGCTATTCAACTATTTTAGGGCTGGAATTTAAACTATCTTTTGTTTAGTGTATACTCATTCTTTACAAATATCACACCCTCCAATTTTCATGTCTCTAGAACTAGCGGTTTGGGCTGTGCGTTAGTATTTCAGCAATTAGTCAGTCCGTTTACTTTTTCAATTCATATGTACTTTTTAAAGTTGATCTTGGACACCACTGACATCCCGTGCCTCGGAAAGCACGTAAAGCCGTAGGTCCCGGTTGTCATTCGTAGAACTTTGACAGTCGTTACTGGTTAGCCAGACACTCTGACCAGTCTAACCAAGAGGTATCGTGTCGCCCAGCTCCTGGGTTGTGGAGGTCTGATAGGCAGTCGCTCCACGTAAAACACTGGTATCCAGCTGAATCCGGTTAGGCTGGAAGCCGACCCCAACATAGTTGGGAAAAGGCTAGGGAGATGATGATGAGTCAGTCAATTTACCATTTTATGCGAAATAGGGTAAATACACTAAATCAGCACCCCCTAATCTTTTGAATCGGTCAGTCAACTGATATCAACAACGAGTTAGTGTGTTCGCCATTTTAATAAACATATATATTATGATCTTAATATATATTATGAACTACGCAGCACAATTAACGTCTGCGATGGACTCCTAAATTTGATTAAAATCGGTTAAATAGTAACCGATTAAATTTTCACACCGTCACAGTTTGGTCTAACTTGAAAGATATCCATACTAATATTATAAATGGGAAAGTGTGTCTGTCTGTCTGTTTGTCTTTCTTTCACGGCAAAACGGAGCGATGAATTGACGTGATTTTTTGAGTGGAGATAGTTAAAGGGATGGAGAGTAACATAGGCTACTTTTTGTCTCTTTCTAACGCGAGCGAAGCCGCGGGCAAAAGCTAGTAGGTAATATTTTATTTTGATAACAACTACAGCAACTCGTGGTCGAGTCTTCTAGTATTAATATAGATAAATAATGTTCTTTGGATAATCCTCGTTTTTGTAAATTAACGTCATAGGTGACCACAAAAGATATGACCCTTATGGTACGTATAGGGTACAATCAACAACATCAATAAGTGTCGAATGTGGCTAGACAAGCGCCAATCCGTACTAATATTATAAATGCGAAAGTAACTCTGTCTGTCCGTCTCTTCTTCACGCCTAAACCACTGAACCGATTTGAATGAAATTTGGTACAGATATAGTCTGAGACCCGAGAAAGGACATAGGATAGTTTTCATCCCGGAAATCCCGCGGGAACGGGAAATTTTTATTCCACGCGTACGAAGTCGCGGGCAAAAGCTATTGTAGAATAAATAGTAGAATACGGTTTGATACGAGATGTCAAATGACTTTTTTAGGGTTCCGTAGTCAAAAAGAAACCCTTAACTATAAGGGTCAGGCCATTTTACTTTCAGAGGTCTGTTTACTCCGGTTATTCAAAGCTTTATATACTAAGGCCGTATACAGAAAGAAAGCTGAAAACTTATAAGCGCTTACTAGCGCTGGTCCGTTCTACACAAAAGAAGCAGGTTGAAGCAGACTAAGCAAAATGTCGGAATGATTTGCTTGCAGTTGTTATGGCAACGCCCAGCGCTGACAAGCGCGTGTTGAACCTTGTCGGCACCGTTCAGTGCTTATCGGCGCGTGTTCATATTGTATATTTTACCAGCGCTGACAAGCGCCGGCAAGCGCTTATAAGTTTCCAGCTTTATTTCTGTATACGGCCTATGTATATTGGTCTTGCATAACCCGCTAGAAGATGATTATTCCCATAAAAACAAACAAATTTTATTATGGAACCAACTCTGAAATCTCGAAAAAAATACCAAACTCACTCACCAAAAATACACCTAGTATTTTTTCATGATATATAGGGTAATGCCTGCGCGGTTGGCTTCTGTGCTGTATGGCGTTGGTTTCATTTCCGAGATAAAAAAAAAGAGAATAGAATAGAATATTCTTTATTGTACACCAATAGGACAGAAACAGTGAAGGACAATACAAACAAATATGCAAGAGTACAATAGGCGGCCTTATCGCTAAAAAGCAATTTCTTCCAGACAACCTTTGGATGAAATCAAATTATTTAAAAATGGGTAAAGGGTAGTCTGTGGCGTACATTAATATATATAGATATATAAATATTAATATATATATAGATATATATTTATATATAATATATGTATATATATTTACTTATATTAAAAAGATATACATATTATTATTAGATATTTATATTATAAGAGTCTAATTTACTTTTTATGCTATAAATAATTGTGACTGTTAGTAACAATTTTTGTTTAAATTCCTTTCATTGCTAGCCTTCAGTTACAGTTCCGGGTAGTTTATGTGTGTGTATATTCTTACAAACTGAAGAACCGTTTTTGAGGAAACTTTTAACAGAAGTGTCTAGTCAGGAAGTGAACGGACACGAATAAGATAATAAATATATAAATAAACATTGAGTGTAGGGACAACCCTGAAATATTAATAAAAAAGGGCAATTAATAATTGTTTAAAAAATGAGGAGGTTTTGCCTTTGTGTCAACTGTATTATCATTTAAAGTATTTTAATCGGCATTAATGTAAATTATGAGCCGATTTTGAAAATTCTTGATGCCATAATAATTTTATTATAGTACGATTTTTAATTCGAGTCAGAAAAATGACATTTCCAGTGTTGCAGGTTTTTAGTCCCAAATAAATTGTGATGTGGTACAATCGATTTTTTACAATTAAATCTTAGTCGAGAATACTTTTTTTAACCAATATCAAATTGCCTTTAACTATAAATAAAATATTACATGTAATTTACGGTAATTAAATTGAAGACATACACGGTAGGTAATTTAATATTACATAAAACACATTTATATTATTTGTTTTTGGTAAGGTCCATATTTCTAAATGTGTTTTATTTAAGACGGTATGTATTCAATATTTACAATAAAATAACGCTTTGGTACCTAATAAAACAAAGCATGACTAAATGTCTAAATCTATCGATTGTAGAACATCACTATTGTAGCGGGTCACCCTTTTTGGTATCAGTGACAGATGCACTTGTCATTTTTTTGGCTCGAATTAAAAATCGTACTATAGGATCTGATGGTGGTGATCTGGTTCAATTTAGTTATATACTAAGGAATAAAGGGTTTAAGATACAGTTAAATAAATATAAATGTCCTTGGACAACTCACACACAGTCATCTGATCCCAAACTAAGCAAGCTTGCACTATGGTAACTAGACAACTGTTATACTTAATATAGGTAGTTTATACAAATCGCCGGCTTTTCACAAAATTAGGTTTTTGATGAAAAACCGGAAGATGACAAATTTTAAACTCAATTTCATCATAAACCTGTTACAGTCCAGATTTTTGATCAAAAACCTAAACTAGTTTAGGTTTATGATGAAGTTCTGGGCAAAACTGCTTTGTTTTATGACAATATCAATTTAAATGAAATAAATAAAACAATCACGAAAAGTTTACTACCTGCTTGCTTTTTTATAAATATCTTATTATAAACTAGCTGGCTTCGCCCGCATGAATATCGTACCTCTGTCCTCTATTCTAACCCTTTAGGGAAAAAAATCTTATGAGGGAGGGTCAGACTTTTACTGACTAAAACGCACCCTTGTTTTTTCGGGTGCCCTTCATGTTCCGGGACCGCGGTAACTATTAGAACTATTCCGCAACGCCGGCAGGCATTAGCCCTACACTACAGGGCGTGAGGCTTGACGCTGCCTCACGCGCGCCGCCGCCTCCTTCTCCAGAACACTCACAGACCCTAAATTAACTTCTTGAGACCAGCCATTGACGTGCTCAGCAGTGCCATGTCATCGGCGTAACTAATATTATTAAATGCCACCCCATCTAGATGTAACAGCCAGCATGCAACCTGCTGAGTCAATGAAGTCATTTATGTACAAATTAAACAGGGTAGGCGAGGTCAACCCACCCTGCCTAACTCCACATTCCATAACATACTCTTCCGACAGTACATTAGCGCATCTTACACAATTTAGTTGATGGGAGTATATGAATGTCAGTTATGTGTGTAGATTTATAATTAAAAAGTAACCTATGTCATTCTCAGTGGTCCAATTTCTATTTATAGATTGCCATAAATAAAATGCAGAAACGCATGCGCAAATAAAAAAATGGTGCTTGTCCTTTTTGGAGTTTGAGAATACTCCGTACCGATATTATTTGTATCTGAATCGGTTTTGGGGTTTTGTAGTAAAACAGTAACAAACATAGACTACTTTCATATTTTATAAATGGAATACGGATTAAAGTTGTCTTAAATATTCAAACACACGTGATTCGAGAGACAATAGAAGAAGAGACAATAGTAACGCGACAGCCGGCTGTCGCTTGGTCATTGAAAGGTACCCAATAAACTTTATAGAACTACCATTTTTTTGTTGTCACAAAAGAAAATTAACTCAAAATTAATGTAATACAAAATTGTGAAGCTGATTTACTATTCAGTCAACAAATCGCCGAAATAAAAGCGCGCTTAATAATTACATTTTTGCCCGAAAAATCTGCCATAATTTATACCAAAATCAGTATCCAACCAATATTTGAACATATTTATCACCTCACCTGGTACATGAGCAGCAAGGAGCTTAGTAGACCACATCAGTATCATAGGACACCATGTCAAATGTTTTTGACATGTCTAGGAAATAGGTAAAGACAGGAGTTTGGTTGCCAGTATAATAATTAACAGTCTTTTTCAGACATAGAACTGCAGTTTCAGTAGATAGACCCTCCCTAAACCCATGTTGAGCATCATGTAACTTTATGTTGTTTCTTAGAACTCTATCTAACATAAAGAGAGAGAGAAGAAAGAGATTGGCCTGTAGTTCCCTTTGTCTGAGATGTCATTAGTCTTGTTTTTTACTATTCGAAAAACAATAGTTCTCATCATATCCCGTGGAAGATAAGATAGTGCGACAGACAGCAGTTCAAAAACAAAGCCAGAACTCGGGGTAGATGAATACCCGCGTGCTTCAGATGTTCCACACTGAGCCCGTCGTGCCTCGGGGACTTTCCTCGCTTCATGCGCTCTTACGTTCTTGACTTCCCTAGCTGTAAACTTGATTGAAAAGTCGTGGGTCAGAGACCGATCAAGTACATCCTCACCACACGACGGGCCCAGTGGTGATTTCACGGTAAACAGATCTAAAAAACAGATCTCGGTAACGACTGTCAAAGTTCTACGAATGACAACCGGCGGGGTTATTACCTATGAAACAGCAATGAGCAATATTTGCGCAGTGATCGCGCGATCACCGCGCGATCGTCAAAAAAAATCGTATTATGTATGAACCGATTGCTAATCGCTCGCTGATTGTTCTAATGCACTTATTGCTACGATGACGATAAAGTAGCAATCGCTGGAACTAATTAAATATCACCTTTAACAAAAAAAACTTAACTTTGCTCTTAAAAACCATACTATATACGAAACCGCCAAACGAAAAATGCATATTTTAGTTAACTGATTGCTCCACAGAGGCAGCACTATCGCTAGTTTGCTATTTGACGTGACGTATTTTGAATTTGACGTTTGAGCAGCAAATTTTGCTAAATTATCGCGATCGCTCGGCTATTGCAAGTTACGTAATCCCAGTGCCGGACCAACGGCTTTACGTGCTTTCCGAGGCACGGGATGTCAGTGATAGAATAGAATAGAATAGAATAGTTTATTTTTGCAAATATGGGTAAACAATAGGTCTTAGAATATATAATACAGCTCAGCCACATTTTACCATTCGGCATGCAAAATTATTTATAATAACAAAAATAAAATAATTAATTAATACAAATGAAATCAAACTAAAAATAACAAAATTGTATGTACCAATGAGATCAAATTTAAAATTATAAAATTAATTAGTACTACTGAGATCACTATTAAAATTATTTATATAATTATTATTAATGTCAATATTTATAGTTTATATGTCTTTCTGTATCTAATTCTTAAGTCTAATTATTTGAGTCATAATGTGGGTATTTTTTCTGCTAAAAATTCAGTTACAGTGTAGTAGGTTTTATCACATAAAAATTTACGTAATCTATTCCTGAATAGTACAGTGGTTAAATCTTTCCAGGCACTTGGCAATTTATTATAAATTATTGAGGCCATGCAATAAACACTGTTGCGCTTTAAAGTGGTAAGACATGGTACTTGACATAGTTTGCTATTGTCGCGCCTATTCCTTGGACGGACATCGGCTAAGCGTTCGAAACGAGACGGATTTTGCTTGACAAACATTGCTATTTCGAAGATGTAAATACAAGGAAGTGTCAAGATCTTGTATTGCTTAAAATAGGGTACGCAACTGTCTGTTGTTTTAAGTTTAAACATTGATCGGAGACATCTTTTTTGAGCCTTAAATGCTGTGTCTCGATCGGTTGAGTTCCCCCAGAAAATGACGCCGTACCGTAAATGAGACTCAACTATTCCATAGTAAGCCGTAAGAAGCGCTTTGTCATCCACTATTGAGGATAATCTATATAAAACAAATGCGGATGAACTCAGTTTCTTACATAAGATATCAATGTGTGCTTTCCAATTTAAACTATAGTCTATTTGTAGTCCTAAAAATTTGGTATGTCCTACTTCCTCAATATTGATGTCCTTGTAATGTACGTGAAGATTAGACCCTCCGAGAGTACGCTGTCTAAAGTGCACAATTTTAGTCTTACTTAAGTTAATATTTAAATTATTTATGTCCAACCATTTAATTATTGAGTCAAGAGAATTGTTTATGTCATTTTCATATGTACTTACGTTTTTACAAGGAATAGTTACAGTGCTGTCATCTGCAAACATTGTAATAGGTTGATTTAGGGATAGCGGCATGTCATTTACGTATAATATAAACAATAATGGGCCCATAACGGTTCCCTGCGGTACACCATATGAGATTTTTCGTTCTCGTGATCTTATTATCTCTTCGTGTTTATTAACTACATTAATGCGGCTCACTTCAGTTATTTGTGTTCTATTTTCTAAAAACGATTTAATAAGTTGGAGCACGTTACCTCTAATGCCATAAACTTCCAATTTATTAATTAATGTATTATGATGTCCAAGATAAAGTTTTGAAATTACATTTAGCTATTGTAAAAGTCATATTGGTACTCCGGATTCGGCCCACCCCCTCTAACATACGTGGTGAGCACCTTCACCATTGCACTATCACGACAGTTTAAGGAATATTTAAAAATAAGAATTAGCGAAATTGGTTTAGCTGTTCTCGAGATTTGCGCTTAGCAACACATTCAGCAATTTATTTTATTATAGACTAGCTGTTCCTCGCGGTTTCACCCACGTAACATTAGGTTTTTGGTTACGGTTTCGCTCCCGTGAGACATAGCTTGATATTATATAGCCTATGTTACTCGAGGACAATGTAGCTTTCGAATGGTGAAAGAATTTTCAAAATCGGTCTAGTAGTTTTTGATCCTATTCATTACAATCAAACAAACAAACAAAGTTTACCTCTTTATAATCCATACTAATATTATAAATGGAAAAGTGTGTCTGTCTGTCGGTCTGTCTGTCTGTTTGTCTTTCTTTCACGGCAAAACGGAGCGACGGGTTGACGTGATTTTTTAAGTGGAGATAGTTGAAGGGATGGAGAGTAACATTGGCTACTTTTGGTCTCTTTTTAACGAGAGCGTAGCCGCGGGCAATAGCTAGTATTTAGTATAGATAGATGACAGGCTTTGTTACTTATGTGTTTGGTTGACTGTACACTCAATGTCCAAAGTTAAACATAACATCGTTAACTGGAAAAAATTGACACCCATTATTCTATTTTCTATGGATTTTTTGTTCTACTGTTATTAAAATACAGAGTATTAATAAATACTTAAATGATATTCGACTTTGTTCAGGCATCATTTGAAAACTATTTCTTATCGAACCGTCTAATCTATCTCTATATACTAGGTGAATTTTTAGTCCTGCACCACCCGCTAGGAGATAATCCCATGAAAACAAACAACTTTTATTATGGAACCAACTCTGAAATCGCGAAAAAAATATCAGCTGTTCCTAACAAAAGTTCAATGCCCTCCGACCGTAATATATGAAACAGCTGATATTTTTTTCGAGATTTCAGAGTTGGTTCCATAATAAAAGTTGTTTGTTTTCATGGGTAGAATCATCTCCTAGCGGGTGGTGCAGGACCAAAAATTCACCTGGTATATAAAACTCATAGGTGACTGACTGACTGACTGACACAGTGATATATCAATGCACAGCCCAAACCGCTGGTCTTAGAGACATGATGAAACTTGCAGGATATGAATCTGAGTGGAGTGTAGACAACCATCATCTCCCTAGCCTTTTCCCAAACTTGTTGGGGTCGGCTGCCAGCCTAACCGGATTCAGCTGGATACCGGTGTTTTACGTTGAGCGACTGCCTATCTGACCTCCACAACCCAGTAACTGAGCGACACGATACCTCTTGGTTAGACTGGTCAGAGTTTCTGGCTAACCAGTAACGACTGTCAAAGTTCTACGAATGACAACCGGGATCAACGGCAAGATAAACTTTAGAAAGTACATATATGAATTGAAAAAGTCACATTGGTACTTGCCCGGATTCGAACCCACAACCTCTTACACACGAGGCGGGCGCGTTATCCACTGGGCCATCACGACATTGTGTAAGTGAAGACAACCAATCAAGTTATTTATATTTTCATTAATTAATTAATAATAATTATTGATCATGTGCCGGTAGTAATCTATAATGTATTAAGCGATATTCCTATATTTCAGGAAGTCTTGGTATAAACAACAATTATAATATTATTATATCATATTAGAGCAAAGTCCATATTTCCTTCAATGTATACTAAAAAATAATATTATAATCTTACAAATATTAATTAAACCTACGAACACACGTGATTCGAGACAAAATAGATAGACAATAGCAGCGCGACAGTCGGCTGTCGCTTGGTCGTTTTTTAACTATTCAACAGAATGGTGGAAGACTGGGCCCTAGAGGTAGGCCTAGTCGTGTTGAACCAGGGTACCGTCCCCACGTGTGTGCGGATGCGGGGTGAGTCGGTGGTGGACATCTCGTTCGCCAGCCCCGCTCTGTCACCGCGTGTCGTTGACTGGCGTGTAATGGAGGAGGTGGAGACGTTCTCCGACCACCGGTACATCCGGTTTGACGTCTCCGCCCAGACCTCCGCTGCGCCGGTCCGACGGACCCCAAGCGGTCCGCGTTGGGCGCTGAAGCAGCTGGACCGGGAGCTTCTCCTGGAAGCCTCGATAGTGCAGGCCTGGGTGTCATCACCGGACAGGCCTGCCGACATCAACGCCGAGGCTGGGTGGTTCCAGGAGGCCATGTCCGAGATCTGCGACATGGCAATGCCCCGGGTTCAGCCTGGAAGGGGTCAGCGCCAGGTGTACTGGTGGTCGCCGCAAATCGCGTCCCTACGCGAGGCGTGCGTGGCTGCGCGACGCCGGTACACCAGACACCGCAGGCTCCGTATCCGCCCTGTGGATGCGGATGCCATCGAGGCGGAGCTATATGAGGGGTACAGAGCTGCGAAGAAAGCCCTCCGACTGGAGGTAGTGCGGGCCAAATCTTCGGCCCGCCAGGAGATGCTGGGGACTCTGGACAGAGATCCGTGGGGGCGCCCCGACTGGGCGGTGCGGGGCAAGCTCCGCACCGCGGGCCCCCCCCTGACGCAGAGTCTCCGGCCTCAGATCGTGGAGGGCGTGGTGAGCGCTCTGTTCCCTTCGCGGGGGGAGTTCACTCCCCCGCTCATGGCTCCGCCACCGGCGGTGTCCGATGCGGACCGCGACGGCGACGACGACGAAGTTCCAGAAGTGACCGAGGTAGAGCTGGGAGCGGCGGTGCTAAGGCTTAGGGCCAAGAACACCGCCCCAGGACCCGACGGCCTACCAGGAAAGGCCTGGGTCTTGGCCTTAGGGGCTCTCGGGCCTCGACTAAGGGGGCTCTTTAGCGCATGCATGGAGGAGGGCCAGTTCCCACTTCGTTGGAAGACCGGGAAGCTGGTCCTTATTCCGAAGCCGGGGCGTCCTGCGGACTCTCCGTCCGCGTACCGGCCCATCGTTTTGCTCGACGAGGCGGGCAAGCTCTTGGAGAGAGTAATTGCGAGCCGTCTCGTCGAGCGGCTGATGCGGGTGGGGCCGGATCTAGCGGACGGCCAGTTCGGCTTTCGCAGAGGACGCTCCACGGTGGACGCCATCATGCGCGTGCGGGCCCTCACGACAGGGGATGCGGTGGCACGGGGCAGGGTCGTCTTGGCGGTGTCTCTTGACATCGCCAACGCCTTCAATACCCTGCCTTGGGGGTGCATAGCGGCCGCATTACGGTATCACCGAAGCCTACCTCTGTCGTGTGGTCGAGGCCTACCTGACGGACAGAGCCGTCATCTACCCCGGTCACGAGGGAGTGTGGAGTCGACGAGGGATGTCGTGCGGTGTTCCACAGGGATCGGTCTTGGGGCCGCTCCTGTGGGACATCGGGTACGACTGGGAGCACCCAGTCGTACCCGATGTCCCACAGGAGAGGCCCCAGCAGGAGCAGGAGGCAGCAGCGCGCCGACCTTCCCGAAGGCGTCAGCGTAGTGTGCTACGCTGACGACACGCTAGTCCTAGCGCAGGGAAGGTCGTTCCAGGCGGCGGCCGACTTAATGTCGAGTGGTGTTGCGACAGTCGTGGACAGGATCCGGCAACTGGGACTTGAGGTGGCCCTGCACAAGTCCGAGGCCATGTGTTTTCATGGCCCTCTGCACCGGCCACCTCCGGGGTCTCAGATAACGGTAGGAGGGGTTCACATCGGTGTCGAGTCGACGATAAAGTACCTGGGACTTGTCCTCGACAACCGATGGAACTTCACGGAGCATTTCCGACGTTTGGGCCCCAAACTGGCGAGGGCTGGAGCTGCCCTCAAACGGCTCCTGCCCAATCTCGGCGGCCCAAACGCCTCCTGCCGGAGGCTCTACGCGGGGATCGTGCGGTCCATGGCCCTCTACGGGGCTCCGGTGTGGGCGCCCAACCTAGCCAAGGCTCCGGTCCGGCTTCTGAGGGCGTCTCAGAGGGTCATGGCGATTCGCATGGTGCGGGGATACCGCACGATCTCCTGCGAGGCGGCATGCCTCCTTGCCGGCACTCCGCCGTGGGATCTGGAGGCAACAGTCCTTGCACACACGTACGAGTGGCGCGTGGAAGTGCAACGCCGGGGCGAAGTCCTGCTGCCGCGGGTTATCGCGGCACGGCTCACGGAGCTCCGGCGAGATCTCAAGGCGGAGTGGAGACAGCGACTGTCGCAACCTAGTGCTGGGCACGCCGTGATAGCGGCGGTAAGACCCCTCTTTGAGGAGTGGCTGGAGAGGCGCCACGGCGCTCTCACGTTTCGCCTGACACAGGTCCTCACCGGACATGGTCAGTTCGGGAGGTTCCTGTGTCGGATTCAGGCGGAAGCGACGCCTGGGTGTCACCACTGCAGCAACGGTCGCCTGGAGGACACGGTCGAGCACACGGTGGAGGTGTGCCGCGCATGGGCGGACCATAGACGTGTCCTCGTAGAGGCGATCGGCGGCGGTGACCTCTCGCGCCCAGCGCTGGTTCAGGCCATGCTGCGGGGCGAGACGGAATGGGATGCCGTCGCCTCCTTCTGCGAAGCAGTTATGCTAGTGAAGGAAGCGGCGGCGCGCGAGAGGCAACGACGAGCCTCTCGCCCCGGACAAAGACCCAGGCGAAGACGTCGAGAGTCGCAAGACGACTACCGGCCACCGTAGGCGCGGTTCTGCGGATGGCGAGCGATGGGTAGCTCGCCGCCCGGCTAGGACCAGGACCGCGTAGACGGCGCGTTTTGTTCCACGCGCGCCTCAAAGAGAAGGAGTCAGCACAGGAAGGGGCCCAACAGGGCCAACTCCTGCCGGGGTTGCGGAATGTTATGTTTATAACTGTTACCGTGACCCTGGAACATAAAAGGCAATCGAAGGAACATGAGTGGGTTTTAGTCAGTAAGAGTCTGACACGCCCTCCCGCCGCACCCAAGACGGGAGCAGTCATTGGATGATTTCCCACTCACCAAAAAAAAAAAAAGGTTAAAAATGTGAAAGTAGGTATGTGAGAATGGATAATTTGTAACTCCTTCCCGTAAAAACTACTGAATGGATTTAGATTAAATTTTACAGAATCTATCAAGTTATTTAAAAAAAATAATATATATCCTGGGACATCTTACACACGGCCGTCTGATCCCAAGCTAAGCAGAGCTTGTGTTATGGTAATCAGACAACTGATATAAGTACATACTTACATAATTTATAAATACATACATATTATAGATAAATAACACCCAGACACAGAACAAACAACTGACCACTAGACCAACAGGCCCGTCATGTGTATATGCTTAGATAGTTTAAACTTTCGACGGCCAAGCGACAGCCGGCTGTCGCGCTACAATTGTCTTTCTATTGTGTCTCGAATCACGTGTATTCGAAAGTTTTATCCTACATCGCGGTAAAATGTGGACGCTACATTAGAACATAATAATATATACAAAACTGTATATGTGATATGGCTTGGCTGTTTCGTTACTTATTTCAGAAACTAAATATTCGCATCACCTCCACGATGACGACGGTAGCAAAACTGCAAAGCCATACATTTTTACTGATATGTGGAATTTGTGAAGTTAATTAAGGCCGGTAGGTTTAGGCTGTGTAGATTCAGAAGCTTGACTCTACATGAGATCTGATATATTTTTCACAGGGCAAACCTTATGTGGTTGTCTTGGCGACATTTAACATGAAATGTTTTTGGTGGGATTTCAGTTATTTTTGTGAGTTGCAAGGCAGTATTTTAAGTGTTTATTTTTTTCTTCTTTTTTATGGTGTATTTCTTGTACATCAGCAGTGCCGGTTTTCATAGTCGATTCTCTGTCTTTGCATTTTTACTTAGATGATTTACTTGTTTTTTTACAAAACTTCCACCCCCCCCCCCCATTTTTGATGGAGGTTGAAATTTATATGTTTATGATTTTTTTTGTTGGTTGTATACTAAACTCAGACTACATACCAAATTTCAGCATTCTAGCACTTCAGGAAGTAGCCAAACATTTTGATGATCATCAGTGTGTCAGTGTGTCAGTGACGAAATCGGTGTATTTTAGATATCAATTAAATCTAAAGTATTAGAGCTATTCAACAACAAAAACAAAAGTTGTTGTTTATGATGACAGTAACATAGTCCTGAGAGGATGTCGGTGTTTTACCAATAACCCTGTATTTGACTAGTTTTTAGCTCCTAATTTGACTGTGTTTTTAGTCTACGTTCATAGCCTAAAGCTAGTCAGACAAGAATATTATTGACATAGTAAGATTGATAAGTCTGAAGCCAGAATACAATCGACTTATATCATCATCCTCATCTCCCTATCCTTTTCCCAACTATGCTAGGGTAGGCTTCCAGCCTAACCGGATTCAGCTGGATACCAGTGTTTTACGTGAAGCGACTGCCTACCAGCCCTCCACAACCCAATAACTGGGCGACACGATACCCCTTGTTTAGACTGGTAGGATATTCCAGGGAGTAGTCTATAAAAGTGGTCCCTCCATTTCGACGTCAAGATGGAGGGACCACACATTTTGTTCAAAAAATATGTAAATGATAAGGTAGCTAAATTTATAGCAAAGGTAGCAAATAGTAGATTAATAGTATTATCCTTTTATGTATGTAAGATAGACGTAGGAGTTGTGATCCCTTCATTTTGACGCACACCAAAGTTCGAAGAAACAACCGGGGCAAACGGCAATACGTGCTTTGCGAAAAGATGTCAGTGATGTCCAAGATAAACTTTAGAAAGTACATATGAATAGAAAAGTCACATTGGTACTTGCCCTGATTTGAAACCACAACCTCCTACTGAGAGGCTGGGAACTTTCGAGATTCCGTACTTCGGTATGATAAACATTCGCAATTACGTACTTCGAAATACCGTACTTTCCAATTCACGTTATTCGCAATTGCGTAGTTTACACCATTAACCAATAAATGTTAGACACAATTTCTATAAAACCTCTTTTAATTTCAGCCCAATAAATTCGGTTCATTTTCAATTTGATATAAAATTTGATTTTTAGTTGCTTTGAAATCAATAAATAGATAGTCAACCGAGTTGTTATTTTAGTGACGTCATAAGTTGCCATTGCCATACAAAATCTATTGGAGAATTGCGTTTTGATACCTCATAAAAAGTACGTCAATTAATAATGGTGTAAAAAACCGTATTATGAACACTTACTTAGGATAGTTTTCATTCCGGAAATAACTCGGGATCGGGAACTATTATTCCACGCGGACGAAGTCGCGGGCAAAAGCTAGTTTAATATAATCTTAATAAATACCTTGAATTTATTGATTAGTCAGTTCTTAATATTCTATTTTCACAGCCTGGAGCTAGTCAGACTAGAATATTGTCGACATATTAAGATGGATTGCTCTGTGTTATCTCAATCGGAAGCTGTAGAACATATACTGGTTTCTGTGAATTAAGTCATTTATATCTAAAGGTGATTTATTATATTCTAATTTAAATAGTTTTTTAAAATGTTGGATGGCAGTTCGACATCTACGCATGCGTTTAGTTAATTAATTTCAGAGATTACCCCCTACAATGTAAATAACAATTAGTCGCTACACGGGCGCCAATCTATTAGGCCAACTCTACTTGTCAAACATCTTGCTAATCTAGTTACAATTTATAAGCATAACTAGCTTCTGCCCGCGGCTTTGCTCTCGTTAGAAAGAGACAAAAAGTAGCCTATGTTACTTTCCATCCCTTCAACTATCTCCACTTAAAAAAAACACGTCAATTCGTCGCTCCGTTTTGCCGTGAAAGAAAGACAAACAGACAGACAGACAGTGCTTTGCCATCCCGTTCGGTCTTGAGCTTCGCGTTTAATTTCACTCCAGGTCTTCCCTATATCTTTGGCTTCTGCGATGACCGTTCGCCACCAGATCTGCTTAGGGCGACCACGTTTTCGCTTTCCTTGAGGATTCCAGTCGAGGTCTTGCCTTGGTACATGTTTAGAATCCCTTCGGAGCGTGTGGCCGATCCAGTTCCATTTGCGACGTTTGATCTGCTGGTCGATCGAGGTTTCACCGCAGAGTCTCCACAGATCTACATTTGAGACCTTCTCGGGCCAGTAAATACCGAGGATACGACGAAGACAGCGGTTGATAACGACCTGGAGTTTGTGCGAGATGTCTTTTGAGACCTTCCACGTCTCACACCCATACAGCAATACGGTTTTGTCGTTGGACCGGAATATTTTAAGTTTGGCTCTTCTGGTCAGTTTCCGCGATTGCCACTCGGGACGGAGTTGTGCGAAGGTTGCTCTTGCCTTGGCGATCCTTGAAGCGATGTCCTCTTCGGTCCCTCAATTTTCTGACATGACACCGAGGTAAGTAAATTTGTGGACTCTTTCCACAGCCTCTGTGCCGATGAGCAACGGCAAAAAGCTTGTCGCCCCGCATCTCATTTCCTGGGTCTTTTTGGTGTTGACGTTCAGTCCCGTTTCTTTTGCCTCTCGTTGTAGGTCGTCTAGCTTGGCTTGCATGTCAGCGCGAGTGTGGCTCAGCAGACATAAGTCATCGGCGTAATTCAGATCTTCCAAGAGACTGGATAGTCCACTCTATGCCGCGGCGCTTGTTGTTTATCACATTGCTCATGATGCCATCCAGAACAACAAGAAAGAGGAGAGGGGAGAGAAGGCACCCCTGTCGTACCCCTGCATGCACAGGTATGTCCTCCGAGACGAGGCCATCGTGTGTAACTTTACAAGAGTATTTCTTGTATATTGCGCTAATTAGGTTTGTGATTTTCTCGGGGACGCCAATGTCACGCAGTCGGTCCCAGATGGAATTCCACCTCAGCTTATCGAAAGCTTTTTCGAAGTCCACGAAGGTCTAATACATTTGCCTTTGCCATTCTGATGCCTGTTCAAGAATAATACGCATGGTATTGATCTGGTCCGTACACGATCGATTGGGCTGGAAGCCAGCCTGCTCTTTGCGAAAGATAGGTTCGACGGCCCTCTTTAGCTTATCTAGGATGATCTTGCAGAGCACCTTCGAAGGGATCGAGAGCAAAGTAATACCTCTCCAATTGCCACACTCACGGAGGTCTCCCTTTTTGGGAACGGTGATAATTAGGCCTTTATTCCAGTCGTCTGGTAACTCTTCGGCTGACCAGATGTTCTGTAAGAGAGGTGTCAGCGAGTTCGCGGCGGAGGACACGTCAGCTTTTAGCATCTCCGCCATAATGAGGTCAACTCCTGGAGCCTTGCTATCCATTGAATATCCATTCAATTGCCATCCACTACCTTCTTAAGGTAGTGGATGGCAATTCATAATCTTATTTAACATATATTATCTTAAATCTTGTTATAATCAGTCTTTCCTCACCCTTGACTCAAAGTCTATGTAAAATATTGTCGACATAGAAAAACAGACCATGTGTTTATCGGGGTTGCGGAATGTTATGTTTATAACAGTTACCGTGACCCTGGAACATAAAAGGCAATCGAAGGAACATGAGTGGGTTTTAGTCAGTAAGAGTCTGACACGCCCCCGCCGCACCCAGGACGGGAGCAGTCATTGGATGATTTCCCACTAACCAAAACCAAAACCATGTGTTTATCTCAATTCGAAAGCCATCAATACACGTGTAAAATTGTAGGTAAGCGCGTAATCTTAACTTTATTGTACATCTTTATCGCTTAAACTAGGGTTAGCTCTGTCTATCATATTTATTTATTTACACTTTACTAGCGACCCCTGTTTCGGCAATTACTACTATATTTTGTTTGTATTATACATAAACTTTCACGTGAAAAACTCTATCTATAAAAAAAACCGTATCAATATCCGTTGCATAGTTCTTCGCTTCCGTAGATTTCGAATTTCCAAGCACCTTTAGGAATCGAATTTCCAAAAACCCTTTATTAGTGGTTACCTACTCTTCACAAAGAACACACCCTGCAAGTTTCATGTCTCTAGGACCAGCGGTTTGGGCTGTGCGTTGATATATCAACAGTCAGTCAGTTTACCAATTTATACAATACTAGCTTATTCCCGCGGCTTCGCCCATGTGGATGTCTAGTTTTCCACCCCCAACACCAAAAAATAGTCAAAGCACTTGTTATTTTATTTCTTTTTATGGAATTCCAGAATTTAAATCTTCATCTTGAATGACTCTATCTATCAAAAAAACTTCATCAAAATCAGTTGGAAAGTTTTAAAGATTTAAGCATACATAGGTACAGACTTTGTTTTACACTATGTATTGAAGCATAGATTAAATTGTTAAAATACTTAATTATTATGCAAATAATATATAAAAATATTTTTATATTATAATTAATATTAGAAGCCTTAAAGTAGCATCCGTAGTGGCATCCTTGTTATATATCTAGTTTGACGAGTCGGATGACTACATCCTATACTAATATTTTATAGAGGAAAACTTTGTTTGTTTGATTGTAATGAACAGGCTCAAAAACTACTGGACCGATTTTAAAAATTCTTTCACCATTCAACAAAAGCTATATTGTCCACGAGTAACATGGGCTATAATTTAATATCACGCTATGTCCCACGGGAACGAAGCAGTAACCAAAAACCTAATGTAACGTGGGTGAAACCGCGAGGAATAGCTAGTAACAGATATAATAAAAAATCTAGATTCTAGGGGACAAGGGAGCAAGGGCACTACCTACCTTTTCTCGAAGTGTTTCGTCGTTTTTTTGAACCCTCATGGAGTTGGTTTCCGATGTACCAGATAGTTCATATTCACAAGATATGATGTCAATAATAGACTCATTAAACATACAAAGTCTCAATTGAATAGCTCTAATACTTTAGATTTTATTGATATCTAAAATACACCGATTTCGTCACTGACACACTGATGATCATCAAAATGTTTGGCTACGTGGCTAAGTGCTAGAATGCTGAAATTTGGTATGTAGTCTTTTGGATTGTAGACCTTAACTTCACAAATTCTACATATCAGTAAAAATGTATGGCTTGGCTGTTTCGTTACTTACTTTAGAAACTAAATATTCGCATCACCTCCACGACGACGGTAGCGAAACGGCGAAGCCATAGATTTTTACTGTAGAATTTGTGAAGTTAAGGTCTGTAGATTTAGGCTGTGTAGATTCAGAAGCTTGGCTCTACATGAGATCTGATATATTTTTCACAGGGCCTGATCTGGTTGTCTTGGCAACATTTAACATGAAATGTTTTTGGTGGGATTTTCACAGTTCAAAATTAGGTTTTAATCTTTATTTTGTACAGTGAGAATGGAGAAGTTTTTTATTCGGGCCGTACAAAATTAGCTTACAAATAGTATTGTCCAAAACACTCTCTAAATGAATTGAATGTTGTTGCGGAATAGTTCTTATAGTTACAGCGGGCCGGAACATAAAGGGCAACCGAAGGAACAATTTATTAAAGACTTGTCGGTAAAAACATCTATTTATTTTCAAGGTTTAATTCATAATCTCCCTAGCCTTTTCCCAACTTTGTTGGGGTCGGCTTCCAGCATAACCGGATTCAGCTGGATACCGGTGTTTTACGAGTTGCGACTGCCTATCAGACCATCACAACCCAGTAGCTGGGCGACACGATACCTCTTGGTTAGACTGGTCAGAGTTTCTGGCTAACCAGTAACGACTGTCAAGGTTCTACGAATGACAACCGGGACCAACAGCTTTACGTGATTTACGGTTTAATTCGTAGATTATAATATAGAATCTAGATTAACTAACACTTATTAGAACTAATAAGACCGGTTGTTATTTCCGTTTATTTATTACTTAATAAAATATTTAATACGTCTAAATATTCTTACTAATCTATTTATGTATATAAAAATGGTAAACTGATTGATTGACTGTCTGTTGATATATCAACGCACAGTCCAAACCGCTGCTCCGAGAGACTTAAAAAACTTGCAGGGTATGCTCTTTGTGAAGAGCAGGTAACAAAAAAAGGTATCATGTACAGATAGAACATCGAAATCCTTAAAATAGGTCTAAAGGTCATGCACACCTATACGACTCTGCTCCAACACCGCTCCCAACACGTCGGCCAGCGAGGCGTCAACTACCGAGCAGTCTGACGGCGGGCGCGGCGCTGCGAGAGGCGGGAGACCGTCGCGGGCGTCCGCGACGGGTTGAATTTGTCCGCGACGGAGCACGGCGCGGGTGTCGGCGACGGACAGCGCGGCCTAAGAATTTTGTATCGTTAACTTCATCAATGTCATTATCACGTCCCACAATTTTCATTGTTTTATGTGTCATCTTATAATTACAGAAATTAATATATTTGGTTTTGGAAATATTCACACAGTACGGCAGTATTTATTTTGTCCTCATGCTGTTCATTTTTATTTTCGTTACTTATTACTAATGAGATGTCATCTGCAAATAACACGCATTATCCTGTATTACTTTAGGTAAATTGTTAAGTTTACAGAAGAAAGAGCAATGGCCCCAAAATGCAACCTTGAGGCACGCCTTATGTATTTGTCCTAAACTGAGATTTATAAATTAATACTTCTCTTTCTTTGTTCTTTTTAGGGTTCCGTAGTCAACTAGGAACCCTTATAGTTTCGCCTTGTCTGTCTGTCTGTCCGTCCGTCCTCGCTTAATCTCTGTAACCGTTAGCACTAGAAAGCTGAAATTTGGTACCAATATGTATATCAATCACGCCGACAAAGTGCGAAAATAAAAATTGGAAAAAAGGGTATATGTAAATAGGGAAGTGTTTTTTTTTTAATTACAACCCTGACGTGTGATATATTGTTGGATAGGTATTAAAAATGAATAGGGGTTTACTAAAATCTTGATGATGTCAATAATTTCGGAAATAATCGCTCCAAAAGGAAAAATCAAAGCGTCCCCCCCCTCTAACTTTTGACCCGTAGGTTTAAAAAATATGAAAAAAACCTGGCAAGTTGGTCTTTATAAGGACTTTCTAGGAAAATTATTTTGAACTTGATAGAACGAACAGTTTTTGTAAAAAAAAAAGACAAAAAGGTTGTACAAAATAAATTTGAGTACTTAGTATGTCAACGTAACAAAAGCCTTTTTTTAAACTTATAAGTAGGTACACTTATTGTGACGGACGGGAAACTACGGAACCCTACATTGAGCGTGGCCCGACACGCTCTTGGCCGGTTTTTTTTATTTTGTTTGGTGAGTTCGAAATCATCAAATGACTGCTCCCGTTCTGGGTGCGACGATTGCCCTTTATGTTCCAGGGTCACGGTAACTATTATAAACATTCCGCAACTTTCTTTGTGCATACCTAAGACAGTGTTGTTCACAACAGCCTATGTCCATCACCGCCGTGACCGTCACGTCAACGAGAATCAGATGACGGCGACGAAGTGGCGATACATACATTTACTATAGCCGCGTGTCCACCGCACGTCACGTAACCTCATACTTAACTCGGCTCGACGTCACCGTCACGTCAACGAGAACAACTGAACTGCTTTTATTATAGACGCATGTCCACCGCACGTCACGTCACCTCATACTTAACTCGGCTCGCCGTCACCGTCACGTCAACGAGAACAACTGAACTGCTTTTATTATAGCCGCATGTCCACCGCACGTCACGTCACCACATATAAAAGTCAGCAGGAAATAATCTCGTTCTCGGTGACGTCACGGTGACGGCGGTGGTGGACAATCGGCCTAGGGCTTAATTTATTCTGAATGAGTAGCAAACAGTTTCAGGTTTTTCGATGTTATTACATGGCGACCAAATTCGGAATATTGAGATATTTTAGTGCGACTTTTTACTGAGTACCTCCTTTTTTTAAATACCCTAAATTTGACGAATACTTTCTGTGAGCCGCATCAAAATCGGTTAAACCTAACTCGAGATAATCGCGAACAAACATACATACATATACATAGGTCAAACTCAAAACCTCCTTCTTTTTGAAGTCGGTTAAAAAGGACAAATAATTTTTGAAAGTCGACGGTTTTGATTTTGTTTCTTGTTTTTCATGGTCACCGTTACCTAGTTACCTAACATTATTTTTTTATTTATTTACACTTTATGCACAAAATTTATGTACAGAGGCGGTCTTAATGCCTTAGGGATTTTCTGCCAGTCAACCATCGGTAGTGCAGAGATAATGATGGCAGATGCAAAGAGTACACCGGTCACGGTCAGTTCGGGAGGTTCCTGTGTCGGATTCGGGCGGAAGCGACGCCTGGGTGTCACCACTGCAGTAACGGTCGCCTGGAGGACACGGTCGAGCACACGGTGGAGGTGTGCCGCGCATGAGCGGACCATCGACGTGTCCTCGTAGAGGCGATCGGCGGCGGAGACCTCTCGCGCCCGGCGCTGGTCCAGGCCATGCTCCGGGGCGAGACTGTATAGAACCGTTGCCTCTTCAGAGAAGCAGTTATGATAGTGAAGGAAGCGGCGGCGCGCAAAGGCAACAACGAGCCTCTCACCCCGGACTAAGACCCAGGCGTAGACGTCGAGAGTCTCAAGACGACTACCGGCCACCGTAGGCGCGGTTCTGCGGACGGCGAGCGCGCCCGCCCGGCTAGGACCAGGCCCGCGTCGACGGCGCTTTAGTGTTCCACGCGCGCCTCAAAGAGAAGTCAGCACGGGAAGGAGCCCAACAGGGCCAACGCTTGCCGGGGTTGCGGAATGTTTATAATAGTTACCGTAACCCCGGAACATAAAGGGCAACCGAAGGAACATGAGTGGGTTTTAGTCAGTAAAAGTCTGACACGCTCTCCCACCGCACACAGGACGGGAGCAGTCATTTGATGAAATCCCACACCTCAAAAAAAAAAAAAAAAAGATTCAAAGAGTAAAATATGTAAAAATATATACTTTTAATGATGCTGTCCGGAATGTTTATTACCGCGGAAACGGACAAAGTCACGGGTCAAAAACTAGGCTATGTTAGATCTTAGGGTCTAAGTTTACTTTGAACTAGATTTCATTGATATCGGTTCAGTGGTTTTGCCGTGAAAGCGTAACAGACAGATAAGGTTACTCGTTTTTAAATATATTATTAGTAAAGGACGACGAACTGATTTCCACGGTTGTGCATTCGTTGGAAAGGTCTCGGGCTCCGTGAGGTTTATAGCAAAGAAAATTCAGGAAAAATTTCAACAGGAAGCCATCTGGTGGCGAAACGGAGTTCGCGGGGTTTGCTAGTATTTCATATAATAAAATATCGTGATGGCATAGTGGTTAAGGCGCCCGTCTCTCATGCAAGAGGTTGTGGGTTCGAATTCTGGCAAGTACCAATGTGACTTTTTCAATTCATATGTACTTTCTAAAGTTTATCTTGGACATCACAGACATCAGTGAAGGAAAACATTGTGAGGAAATCTGGACTTGTAGGAAATACATGTCTGAAATCGCCAATCCGTCTTGAGCAATCGTGGTGATCAATGCTCGTGCCTTCTCTGTATGAGAAGAGGCCTTTGTCCTGCAGTGGGACAGTAATCGGCAGCGTTATTATTATATTTTCATACAGCAATAGAATAAAGTGAAACTCCTCAACAACCTTAACATTTTTTTTGAGGATTTTTATCCATACTAATATTATAAATGGGAAAGTGTGTCTGTCTGTCTGTATGTTTGTCTTTCTTTCACGGCAAAACGGAGCGACGAATTGACGTGATTTTGTAACTGGAGATAGTTGAAGGGATGGAGAGTAACATAGGCTACTTTTTGTCTCTTTCTAACGCGAGCGAAGCCGCGGGCAAAAGCTAGTATTTAAATAAAAATTGGCCAAGTGGGTGTCAGACCACTCAAGGAATAGGTTCTGTAATCAATCATTTTGAATTACAGCTGAATTACCGTAACTTATTACGGTCCATAACAACCATTTGGCATTATCTCGGTTTGGTATTAAATTAGATTTGGCATTATATGCGTTTCTTAAGTAGCCAAAAAATATGTTTCGTAATTATATTTTAGCACTTTGTCGATGTTGTAAAGACATTTATTAATGCAAAGTTTTATCATTATATTCACTAACCGTTTTTTTGGACGGTAAGACGAGGACGGACGGACGGACGGACATAACCCTAAGAAGGTAATTACTTTTACATAATTTGAAGCACAGCGTTTTTATGTTTATTTTCTTAGTTTTATTAAATTATCCAACTCTGAGGCTGTTATTATTATTAATTTGTAACATTGCTGGCAGCCACAAGGGATTGATATTAATATCACCATTTGGATTTTTTTTTGGCGAGTGGGGGGGAAATCATCAAATGACTGCTCCCGTCCTGGGTGCGGCGGGACTTTTACTGACTAATACCCACTCATGTTCCTACAGTTGCCCTTTATGTTCCGGGGTCACGGTAACTATTATAAACATTCCGCAACCCCGGCAGGCGTTGGCCGTGTTGGGCCCCTTCTCGTGCTGACTACTCTTTGAGGCGCGCGTGGAACACTAACGCGAAGTCGACGCGGGCCTGGTCCTAGCCGGGGTCATCATTTGGATGGAAGTTGTGCCTAAATAACTCTACCTACCTAATTCCGACCTATTAAGTGTCTAATTATTTGGAAATTAGGATATTTGTATTTAACCAAAATTGCTTCGGTATGAACAAAGCCTTAATTTTAAGTAAGTGACTCAGTAGTTTAAATTATTACTTGTTCAAAAGGAAAAACTACCTTAAAACTAAGAAGTCGTTCATATTACGTCATAAAAATGTCGTGTTTCCAATTATTATAAGTTTTAAATTGGGCCTGTTTGACGTAACTGTGGGGCATACAACAATAGGAGTAATGTAAATAAGAATTTGTAAAACTTGACTTTGAAACGAGTGTCCGTGAAAATTCTAGCTTTTTTTATTACATATGGGCTGGCTCTTGGTCCCAGACTAGCCCGAGGGCATAGACGGGGCCTACGATGGAGCGAGCTCACCCAAAAGATGCCTATGCACTCGTCTCTTGAATACATCCTGGTTATATGCATTTGGAAACACAGACGCCGGCAGGGAGGAGATTGTGAGAAACGCTGCGTGCGGATACGAGGAATATCGATCAAGAAAGTGTGGTATCCCGCCGTACGTCTGGATGTCCGGTGGTAAAACGGAGACGGGGGAATAAGCTCGTGTAGCTCATGAGCACACTCACGTTTTTCTCCTCAGAGAAGTTCTACCTACGTTTAGAACGAGCAACTAGCGTCACCTCTCTGACTAACTGAACGACTCTTTGATAACTCAAAAACTTAATTAAAATGCATTTATTTAGATCCCTTTTATTTAGTCCTAGCTAGTTTATCTTGGACATCACTGACATCCCGTGCCTCGGAAAGCACGTAAAGCCGTTGGTCCCGGTTGTCATTGGTAGAACTTTAACAGTCGTCACTGGTTAGCCAGAAACTCTCGACTTCCGAGAAACTTTTTTCTTGTCGAGGAACTTTCGACGGTCTAGTGGTTAGTAGCCCTGTCTGCTAAGCCGGAGGTCGTGGGTTCGATTCCCACCCAGGACAAGCTTTGTGTGATGAGCATGGATGTTTGTTCTGTGTCTGGGTGTGATTTATCTATAATATCTTTGTATTTAAAAATTATATAAGTATGTTTATCAGTTGTCTGGTTACCATAACACAAGCTCTGCTTAGCTTGGGATCAGGTGGCCGTGTGTGAGTCATCCCAAGATATTTATTTATTTATTTTATTTAAACTCTGACCAGTCTAACCAAGAGGTATCGTGTCGCCCAGTTACTGGGTTGTGGAGGTCTGATAGGCAGTCGCTTCACGTAAAACACCGGTATCCAGCTGAATCCGGGTAGGTTGGAAGCCGACCCCAACACGGTTGGGAAAAGGCTAGGGAGATGATGATTTGGTCCTAGCTTTCGCACTAGTGGATATCGAACTTCCATCTTCTCTTCTTTAGAGGTAAGTTCAGCATCAGCATACAAAACTTTGGTTTGTGTAATTTAGATGCATATTTGAATTTTTGTAAATGTGAGTACGATGCAGTGTTTTATTACGATAGTTCTCTACTGACACAAGTAGACATGGCGGTTAGGAGCATTGTCATGCTCGCTCAAAAAGTCTCGCTGATGGTGGCGAGTGCGTTGGATCATTCGGTTCCCTTCAAAATGGTTGAGCTAAATGGTGCTGATGCCACGCGTCATGCTCGTGAACGGGCGCTGTCAGTTGAGATGGGTCATCTCTTAACTGCCATGACTTTTTATTTTTTTATTTTTGACTTTTTATTTTAATTTTGTATTTGTTTATTTTGTTACATACTTACATTGTTTTCACATGTAGAAGCAACAAAAAGAAAATGTAACCAAGATTTTGTAAAACATGTTTTTTTTTAAAAAGAGTGTCCGTGGAGTTTCTTGCCTGTTCTTCTCCATAGAGATCTACGTTTTGGAACAGGCAATTAGCGTCACTTTTCTTTTCTGACTGACCGACCGACTCTTTGACAATTCATAAGTACCTGTAAATGGTCTAAGTGAAATAAATGCTTTGAATTTTGAATTTTGAAAATCATCAGGCATCAAACTGTTCTCTTTTCATATCCATGAGACATGCCTTGGTTATGAAAAACGCACAGTTTTTATGAAAAACCTACCACAACCAAGAAATTTACTTCAGCTGTCTCAACAAGAAAAAATCGTAATTACTAGTACAAGGAAATAACATTGTTTTAATGATGTTTTTCATCATCGCGTGTCTCACTGCGATGATTGTAAATCGTTGTCTTAGTACTTAATGATTAATTAGTGATTACAACGGATGTTACACGTCGGTTTATGAATGACCTTAGGTATTTGTACCTATAGCTGATATGTTCGGATGACCCATTGGTAGACAAAAGGTAGACTAGTAGAAAATAATATTAAATAAATTGTGGTGACTTCTATCGCCGAATATGTGAACTACAACTGACAATCCTGCATCGCGATATTTGAGTTATCGGCGACATTTGCACGTATACAACAAACCGGTGGGGTTATTACCTATGAAACAGCAAGCAGCAATATTTGCGCAGTGATCGCGCGATCACCGCGCGATCGTCAAAAAAAAATCGTATTATGTATCAACCGAATGCTAATCGCTCGCTCATTATTCTAATGCACTTATTGCTACGATGACGATGAAGTAGCAATCGCTGGAACTAATTAAATATCACCTTTAACAAAAAAAACTTAACTTTGCTCTTAAAAACCATACTAAATACGAAACCACCAAACGAAAAATGCATATTTTAGTTAACTGATTGCTCCACAGAGGCAGCACTATCGCTAGATTGCTATTTTACGTGACGTATTTTGAATTGACGTTTGAGCAGAAAATATTGCTAAATTATCGCGATCGCTCGGCTATTGCAAGATACGTAATCCCGGTGCCGACTAGAACCGTCGGGCAGTAGACACAACACCCGTCTGGTCGGAGGATCCTCTCTTTTCAACAGAGGATGAGGGAGTTTACACTCTGTTCCTCATAGCGCCAAAAAATAATAACTAATAATATCTTAGGACAACTCACACGCGGTCATCTGATCCCAAGCTAAGCAGAGCTTGTGTTATGGTAACCAGACAACTGATATACATACTTATATACTTTCTAAAAGCATACATATTATAGATAAATTACACCCAGACACAGAACAAACAAGCTCATCACCCAAGCCAATCCCCCGGGAACGGGAATTATTATTCCACGCAGACGAAGTCGCAGGCAAAAGCTAGTACTTTATATTTTGTTTGCGGAGGGGGCAGAATGACAGAAGCACCGGTGGTAAGCGTGGAGCAGGGCCAGCTCCAATGTGGTGAACAACCCCACTGGGAAGGCCTTCTACAGCTTCAAAGCCCTTGCCGTTTCGCTCGACATCTCAAAGGCTTTTGACAGGGTTTGGCACGCAAGTCTCCTTAGCAAGCTTCCTGCTTATGGCATACCGGCTGACTTTTGTAGCTGGGTATCGGACTTCTTGACGGAACGGTCGATCGGAGTGGTCGTCGACGGCTGCTCTTCGGACCTAATGGCCATCGATGCTGGTGTTCCTCAAGGGTCTGTTCTCTCTGCAACCCTATTCCTGCTTCATATAAACGATATGCTAAATCCTAGCATAGTCGGTTACGCAGATGACAGTACTGTTGTAGAGAGATATCTGGCCAGCGCAAAAGACAGTAGGGACGATATTCGTTCACAGAGAGAGACCATGGTCGAGCGAGTGAACTTTGCCTTGAGTCGTGTGTCCCAATGGGGCGATGACAATCTAGTGCAGTTCAGTGCCGCCAAAACCCAAGCGTGTCTGTTCTCCGCCAAACGGAGCCCATTTGACCTGGCTCCTACTTTCCGAGGTGCATCTGTAAATGTAACCGGCTGCCTTGAACTCCTTGGCATGGAGTTGAGTTCTGACCTTAACTTCGGCACTTTCATCGAGTCCAAAGCACAGACTGCGGCGAAAAAGCTGGGCATCCTTAACAAGGTTAAGCGATACTTCACGCCGGGACAGCTTCTAACACTTTATAAAGCTCAAGTCCGATCGTGTATGGAGTATTGCAGTCACCTATGGGATGGCTCAGCCAAATACCAACTGGCCGCATTGGATTCGGTGGATCGCAGAGCCAGAAGGTTGATTGGCGACAAGAAGCTGGTGGCCCTACTACAACCACTAGCACATCGGCGAAAAGTTGCCTGCCTGGCGGTATTTTACAGATTGCACTTCGGTGAGTGTGCTCATGAGCTACACGAGCTTATTCCCTCATCTCCTTTTTACCACCGGACATCCAGACGTACGGCGGGATACCACCCTTTCTTGGTTGATGTTCCTCATATCCGCACGCAGTGCTTCTCAAAATCGTTTATAATCGCGAAGGAATGGAATTCCCTGCCGGCGTCTGTGTTTCCAAATTCATATAACCCGGAAGTATTTAAAAAACGAGTGCATAGGCATCTATTGGGTAAGCTCGCTCCATCGTAGGCCCCATCTATGCCCTCGGGCTAGTCTGAGACCAAGAGCAAGCCCATAATAATTAAAAAAAAAAAAAAAGGGATCCCTTATGCTAAGCCTCCTCTAGGATCCTTGAGGTTCAGGGTAAGGATCCAGTAGTCCATATTTTTGATTAGATAGACCTATATATTTATTATTAACTATTGTGGTGTTAATTATACAGGACTTCTTACGTCTGAGTGAATATAATAAACGCTAATAGCCTCGCAATTTAATGTCTAAAACTAATAATTAATGGACGGATTCACTGTATTCCTTGTCGACCTTAATTTTTCACCAAAACTTGGTGTCAAAACACTATAATAACTAACTAGGAAATGCACTTACTTATTTAGCATATGTGTTTAATTAAGTCTCTTTGTTAAGTTACTAAAATAAGAAAAAGCATATAAAATTATTTTATTGCATTTTGGTGTCTCAAATGTACCTATAAATATATGTATAACAAGGTGCCTCCGGCGGTTTCACCCGCGTTAAAAATGTTAAGGGTGAACACCTCTTATCACTTAGGGGTATGAAAATAGATAGTAGCCGATTCTCAGACCTACTGAATATGCATATAAAATTTGGTAAAAATCGGAAAAGTCGTTACGAAGGAGTAAGGTAACTAACATTGTGACACGAGAATTTTATATTTAGGAAGATATACAATATATTGCCTATATAATTATGAATATATGGCCTGTTAATGTACCAAACGTAAATTTGGAAAATCATTAAATGCCATACTTTTTTTTAAATAAAGGCTAACTATATATCTTTATTTTGTTTTCAATAAAGGCTTGTATGTTTATATGCGGCTGTATGTATATAATAATTTATGCTCTCAATTAAAAGTAGTTTTCCTTCAGGGCCCATTGAAACTTCCCACCCTGTATAATATTGATATTAGACGCATTTTATAGGGCAATAAAATTATTATAATTATAATAGTACAAATAATTATTATTTACCTTATTAAAAACCATTTAATTCCAATTATTATTATGCCTTCTATGAGATTACAATTAAAAAGTAATTAATATATTTATGTGCCAACCTATTAAGGTATACTATTAAACTATTATTTATTTAATTGTGTATAACAGTGTATGTACAAATGCGGACTTAATGCCAGACGACTACCGGCCACCGTAGGCGCGGTTCTGCGGATGGCGAGCGATGGGTAGCTCTCCGCCCGGCTAGGACCAGGACTGCGTCGACGGCGCGTTAGTGTTCCACGCGCGCCTCAAAGAGAAGGAGTCAGCACAGGAAGGGGCCCAACAGGGCCAACGCCTGCCGGGGTTGCGGAATGCTTATAATAGTTACCGTGACCCTGGAACATAAAGGGCAATCGAAGGAACATGAGTGGGTTTTAGTCAGTAAGAGTCTGACACGCTCTCCCGCCGCACCCAGGACGAGAGCAGTCATTGGATGATTTCCCACTCACCAAAAAAAAAACTATGTTGGGGTCGGCTTCCAGCCTAACCGGATTCAGCTGGATACCGGTGTTTTACGTAGAGCGACTGTCAGTAACTGGGCGACACGATACCTCTTGGTTAGACTGGTCAGAGTTTCTGGGTAACTAGTAACGACTGTCAAAGTTCTACGAATGACAACCGGGACCAACAGCTTTACGTGCTTTCCGCGGCACGGGATGTCAGTGATGTCTAAGAAAAACTTTAGAAAGTACATTACACAACTTTAGAATTGAAAAAGTCACATTTGTACTAAAATGTTAACTTTATTAATGAAGTAATAAAAAATACTTTTTCCTTTTGTCATACAGACGTAAAGTAAACACCGTTGCCATGCAATAACACCTAACGAGTATCTCTAAAAAAAATTATTATGAAATTAATAAAAAAAAATGTTATTAATTAACTTAATATTTATTTGATACATACTTACTTGTTTCATTGTTTGTCGGTTTTAATGAAAAATTGCAATTTTTAAAATTAACCTTTCGACGACCAAGCGACAGCCGGCTGTCGCGCTGTCTTTTGTGTCTCGAATCACGTGTGTTCGAAGATTTAATCAATTTATCAATTAAATAATAAAAAAGAACTTTCGCGGTTCATGAGACACCACCTTTTGCTATGCAGACAGTGACCAGAAATTTTGTTATATAGTCCAGCATCTTAAGGGTCTAAGAAAAATATAAGAATAATAAAATACAATATTTTCTTCACGTATTCTAAGAAAAAAAAACAAATACATATTGATGATACATACTTATTTCTCTGTCGGTTCTAATGAAAAATACCGTTCTTTATCAATTAAATGATAAAAAAAACTTTTACGGTTCATGAGACACAACCTTTAGCCATACACCATACCACATCAGACTACACCACTGTTTACCGAAGTAATCGATGACCTAATGTAGCTACAAATAAGGTTAAAATTAAATAAAACCTCTTATTAGTAGCTTGAACTGCTGGTTCATATATTTGATCTGTTCCGATGACAATTCATTCGATAAAAAAATACAGTCTTATGTAAGTCGTTGTAACGAAACCATAGCTTGCACTAAATCGCGACTACGCCATCTAGTTATAAAAAATGAACTAAAATTAATTAATATAAATATTATGGTTTCGTTACTTTTGTTATGGGTTTTGGTCATCAACATACCGCCCACCAAGGACATTTAGTGACGGAATGGCCTTCTTAAATTATCGATAAAACTATTTGCACTTTTTGTGCTAAATATAATATTTCATAAATATAACGAAGAACAAAACAATCAATTCTTTGAACTATTACAATATTTCGTAAATCTAATTAAAATTAACAACAAAAAATAATCAACTCATTTAGCAACAAAAATAAGCAATTCCTATGACCTTATGACACTTTAATACACGAGAAAAATAAACAACATCAATAAACAGTCTTCAAAAACTCAAACTCTAAAATAATTGGCCTAAAACGCTCTATATACATAACATATGCTCTAGAGATAAAAATAAACAATTCATTGCACTATTGGTAAAATACATAACTTAGAAGTAGGTCTTTTAATTGTAGAAGAATGAGTCCGCAATGTGACTACACGGGTGATGTTGTCATCACCGGGGTGTTTTTCTACAACCCGTCCTAACAGCCAACGACTTGGTGGTAAATCATCTTCCTTAATCAAAACAATGTCCCCAATGTTAGGCTCTGGAACTTGGGATGACCATTTATACCTATTCATGAGATTCGACAAATATTCGTGGGACCATCGTTTCCAAAAAGACTGTAACATGCGTTGAACTAGTTGCCACCGAGTTAAATAATTTACATTTGAACTGTCATAACTTTTGTCTGGTACATTAACTAATGGTTCTCCTATAAGAAAATGTCCAGGTGTTAAAGGAAGTGGTTCACCAGGATCAGTAAAGTTAATAACGTTTATCGGTCGCGAATTTAAGCATGCTTCCACTTGGCTGAGAAGTGTAGCCATTTCCTCATACGTAAGTGTAGAGTCGCCGATTACCCTTTTTAGGTGAAATTTGGTGGATTTTACACCCGCTTCCCAAAGACCACCGAAATTGGGAGCGTGAGGCGGTATAAAATGCCACTCTGTGTTATTTGCTTCCAGGTGTTCTGCTATTGATGGCTGTATTTTTGCCAACTCTTTTAACTCTCTGGAGGCACCTATGAAATTAGAGCCGTTATCGCTCCATAATTTAGCACAGTGACCGCGACGAGACACAAACCGTCGGAAAGCGGCCAAAAATGCCTGTGTACTCATATCACTAACGACTTCTAGGTGAATAGCGCGAGTAGACATACATACAAAAAGGCAAATGTAGCCTTTGTAAGCATGATATCCGCGTCCTTTAGTTGACCTAATACTGATGGGCCCAGCATAATCCACACCGCTGTGTAAGAATGGTCTTGCTGGGGTACAACGAACTGATGGGAGATCACCCATTATTTGATTCTTGACGCTAGCTCTTTGTTTGGCGCAAGTTACACATTTACGTGCATATTGATGAACTAGAGATCTAGCACCTATTATCCAATAGGCTGACCTCAAAAAATTTGACATTAACTGAGGACCACCATGGAGAGTTCGTTCGTGAGCGTCTGCGACTATGAGGTGAGTCAGATGGCTTGAGTGCGGCAAAACTATTGGATGTTTTGCTTGTTCATCCATCTGTGACTTTTCGAGCCGACCACGAACTCTCATAATTCCCAGTTTGTCAAGAAAAGGGCAGAGTGATTTTAATTTACTTGACCTCGAAGTTACTGTCCCCTTTTCTTTTAATTGTATATATTCTTTTTTAAACGTATTTATTTGTGTTATCTTTATACAGGTTTGCTGTGCTGCTTCTATTTCATACTTTTTTAGATATGTACTATCGTGTTTGTCCTTTGTTAAAAATCGTCGACAATACGCCACAACTCTAAGTAATTTACCCAAGCTGGAATATTTATCGAAAAAGGAGTTTTCCATCGGAGCTATTGCAGTTGTGTGCACCTTTATTATTTGTTCTAGGTCTATTTTCAAATCCTTTGGCCTATTGAACTCAATTAACTTGTTCTTTAAAAAAGATGGACCGGAAAACCATAAGTCATTACTAACAAGTGAACTAGGTAGCAATCCCCTGGAGGCGCAGTCGGCAGGATTGTGCTTGGTAGACACATGAAACCACTGAGTTGAACTTATAGTGCCCAATATTTCAGAGGTACGGTTCGCTACAAATGTTTTCCACCTGCTGGGGTGACTACTAAGCCACGATAGCACTACGGTGGAATCCGTCCATGCAAAGATCTTCATCTCTGGAATATTTAAGACCTCAGCTGTTTCTACCAACAACTTTGACAAGAGCACTGCACCGCATAGTTCCAATCGAGGAATACTGATCTGTTTGATGGGAGCTACTCTTGTTTTAGCGACCAACAAAGACACCTTAATGTTACCCGCTGAGTCTATTGTTCTTAAATAAACAACAGCTGAGTACGCTGCTTTTGAGGCGTCACTAAAACCATGTAGTTCGAGTTCATCATTTGAACTTGTACTAAGCCAGCGAGGTACCCGGATCTTGGTAAGTAAGGTTAATTCTCCACGGTAAGTACTCCATTCGGTTTTTAATTCTGTAGTTACCTCCTCGTCCCAACCAAGACCTGCAAGCCATAACTTTTGTATGAACACCTTTGCTACAACCACACTCGGTGCTAACCATCCTAATGGGTCGAATAATCGAGCTATGTCTGATATTATAGATCTTTTTGTTACAGGTGCGGATATTAGCGGCGGAACGTTAACGGAGTATTGGAAGCAGTCTTCGCGGCGGTTCCAGGTAAGTCCTAGAATTTTTATTGTATTATCTAGCTTCAGTTCTATGTCCTTCTCTTCTATTTTGGTATCCTTATCTATTTTATCCTTTTTGTCCTTATTATTTCTATCTTCTTCTTTTACTATTATGTCCTGTTTGTCCTCATTTGTAATCCTTTTTTGACCTCTTTGCAGAATTTCTTCAGAACTGTCCAGTAAACGTATTTTGTTTAATAACTGCTGATTATTGCTATTCCACTTTTGTAATGCAAAGCCTCCTTTTGCTAATAATTCTATCATTTGTTTACAGATTTCTGTGCCCTCTTCGATGGTGTCGCATCCAGTCATTAAATCATCCACATAAAAACAATTTAAAACTTTAGCAGCTGCAAGAGGATACTTGTCTCCTTCATCGTATGCGACTTGATGGAGTGTTCGAACTGCTTGATACGGTGCAGAGGCTGTCCCAAATGTTACTGTTACCAATTCATAATCTTCTATTGGCTTCGTGGGATCATCTCGCCAGAGTATTCGCTGGTAGACAGCATCATCATCGGCTACTCTAACTTGCCGGTACATTTTAACAATGTCCGCCACAATACCAATAGCGTGTACTCTCCATCGCAGAATTGTATGCCTCAAATCCGCTTGTAGTGTCGGCCCAACCATCAGAGTGTCGTTGAGCGATACTCCTTTTTTATTTTTTTCAGATGCGTTGAACACAACACGTACTTTCGTAGTGACCTTATCTTCTCTGATAACCGCGTGGTGTGGTAAGTAAACCGCTTCATTCTTTTTATTATCGTCTTGTTTTACAGCTCTTAAATGTCCTAAGTTTAAATACTCATTAATTACATCTGTATACTTTTGTTTCAAATCTGTGTTCTTATGTAATCTTTTTTCTAATGATTTAAGTCTTATTTCAGCTATGTCACGAGAACCTCCGGCCTTACATGCGGGATTATCGTCACGGAAAGGTAAGTGTACTATATATCTACCTGTATCATCTCGTTTAGTAGTTTTAATATATAATTCTTCGCATTTTTGTTCTTCTGGACTTAAGATTCTCTTTGTACTAATTTGCTCTTCTATCTCCCAGAATTTTTTCAGAAGATGATCTTCGTTGAACTTTGCGCAATGTACGCTAATATTATGTAAGTTTGAACTCTCCTTGCTTGAACCGACTACACCAGTAAGGACCCACCCTAGAGTGGTGTTCTGTGCCATAATATTACATGATGGACTCTTCAATATACCTTCCTTCATGATGTAGCAGTAAGCATCTGCTCCCAGTAAAACATCTATTTTATTGGGTGTACTAAAATAAGGATCCGCTAAACATAGATTGTTAATATTAATCCAATCAATTGAACTAGTGTTTACACTTCTCTCAGGTAAGTATGAGGTGATCTTACTCAAAACATAGGCGTTTATTTTGAGTTGAAAGTGGAGATCAATTTTTGATCCAATTGTGAGATTAACCATGTACTTCGCAATGGTTGAACTATCGTCACCTAATCCAGAGACGAGACCTCTAACAGGAATTTTCTTTAGTCTAAGAAGTTGGACTGTGGCCTCTGTGATGAAACAGGCCTGTGAACCTTGGTCTAATAGTGCACGAACAGTTTGAAACTCGCCCGTCTTGGACTCGGCTTTTATTAAAGCTGTAGCTAATAGAACGTGGTTAGGTTTGGGAATTTTGCGAGTAGCCAAGCATGACACTACCTGATTATTACTAGTTGAAGCACTAGCGTTATCAATAGTGGACTTTGCTGCCGCATCTTGGCCATCATTCTCAGCATTTGGTTCCCTATTAGGGTGTAGCAGGGAATGGTGGCGTTTTTTGCATACACGACAGAAAGTTTGTTTTTTGCAGTCGTATACTGTATGGTTGCCGCCTAAACAATTAAAACAGATTCTATTTTTTGCCACAAACTCACGTCTGCTCTCTGTGGACTGTTTTGCAAATTGTTTACAGAAGCAGAGCTTGTGGGGTTCTGAACAGTATTCGCAACGTATATTGGATGACGTCGTGGCTAACATCGCTTTAGAACCATGAACGTGTGAACTATGATTGACCTGGTGAGCCACAACTTTCCTGGGCTCGATACATTCAAGCGCGCGAAATCGACTTTCAATAAATGTTTTAAACTGCTCAAAGGTGGGCAATTCGTTGCTAGAGTCGTTTGAAATACTTAATTCCCACTGCTTACGAGTCTCGTTATCTAATTTGAACGTTACGATATGAATAACGATAACGTCCCATGTACTCACATCGATGTTAAGATTTTTTAAAGCACTTAAACAGTCGCTTGTCGTATCTAACAATTCTTTCAATGAACTAGCTGATTCAACATTTAATCGTTTTTGGCCAAACAATCTTTTCATAATACAATTAATTAGGTACTTCTTATTAGCATATCGCTTTTCTAATTGCGACCAACATTGACTGTAGTTAGCGTCTGTAATTGGTGTGTACCTAATCAATTGCTCAGCGTCACCCGTGAGGTGGCTTTTAAGATAGTGCAGTTTTTGAACATTATCTAACGACGGATTATTATGCACTAAGGAAATAAACAAATCGTGAAAAGTTGTCCATTCACTATAGTTTCCAGAAAAAGACGGAATTGTAATTTTTGGTAACTTTACAAAAGAATTGGATAATTTTGAACTACCAGTACTATTGTTAGAACCACTATTTTGCGTTTGTGATTCACTGACGTTAATCTTATTGAGTGTCAATTTCATTAGACATTTGCAGGTAATATAAGTATCTTCAGTTAAATCATAAATTTCCGTAACCTTTTGACCTATAATATCTTCCAATTTATATTGGCCATAAAGTTGAGTCTTAGTATTTTTAAATGAAGACCAATCATTTTCAAGTAATTCGAGTCTTGTTTGAATATATTCGACTGTAAGTCTGTCTTTTGGACTCTTTTTAAAATTGGTTAACGCTTTTTGAATCACGGTCTGAAGGTCTTTTAATATATTAATTTTGCCTTCCATTTTAGATGACAAACAACAACAAGAGTAAATTAACGAGTGTATAAGACAAAAATAAAAGTATTAAAATAAAACTCTAGTAATTCAATTCATCGAAGTTATAAAAGGCGTAATGTTGACAAGTCCAAAATTGACAAAAAGTTGATGAAATTTTTCTAAGTCTCAAAAAATGCGGAAAATTTTACAAGTGTTTGAGAAACAAATTAACTCTGGTAGAAATCGGGCATGGATTCCCCGTTCCCCCGTTTTTTATAAAACTATTCTAAGTCCTAATATGCAACATTATCTAAATGCTAAATCTTACAAGTTAAAATGTTCCTTGAAATAAAGCTGAAAATTGCTTGGCACAAAATATTACTTCTAAAATGTTAAAGTTAAAATCTTCCTTGCACTAAAGTTCAGATTTGCTTGACCATTAACTTTTTTTTTTTAAATAAATTTAATTGTACTCACAATATTGCACTTCACTCACACATACACGTAGGTTGAACTGGTAGGTACTAGCGGCGCCTCCTGTGGCGTCACTCTGAACTTGAATTCCTGGCTGCTTTCACCGGCCTCGTCCACCTTGCTGAACGAACCTGCCTCTTCAGCTCGAGGATATTCTTGAACTACGGGTAGCGCCTTCTGTGGCGTCCCGATGAACTATACCCCGTACTTAGCCGCAGCAATCCACTGCGAGTACTTGGGGTGCGGTCCACAGCTGGCACCGCGAAACACCAAAAAGTCAGACTGTTCCGGGTCTGATATCCGGGCTCATAGGACCAAAATGTTTACCGAAGTAATCGATGACCTAATGTAGCTACAAATAAGGTTAAAATTAAATAAAACCTCTTATTAGTAGCTTGAACTGCTGGTTCATATATTTGATCTGTTCCGATGACAATTCATTCGATAAAAAAATACAGTCTTATGTAAGTCGTTGTAACGAAACCATAGCTTGCACTAAATCGCGACTACGCCATCTAGTTATAAAAAATGAACTAAAATTAATTAATATAAATATTATGGTTTCGTTACTTTTGTTATGGGTTTTGGTCATCAACAATACATACTTATTATACTTACTGTCTTTTGTGTCTCGAATCACGTGTGTTCGAAGATTTAATCAATTTATCAATTAAATAATAAAAAAGAACTTTCGCGGTTCATGAGACACCACCTTTTGCTATGCAGACAGTGACCAGAAATTTTGTTATATAGTCCAGCATCTTAAGGGTCTAAGAAAAATATAAGAATAATAAAATACAATATTTTCTTCACGTATTCTAAGAAAAAAAAACAAATACATATTGATGATACATACTTATTTCTCTGTCGGTTCTAATGAAAAATACCGTTCTTTATCAATTAAATGATAAAAAAAACTTTTACGGTTCATGAGACACAACCTTTAGCCATACACCATACCACATCAGACTACACCACATCACACCATATCACACACACCGCACCACACCACACCACGCAACACCACGGCCACACTACACCACACCACACCACACTACACCACACCACACTTTAACATACTCTACTATTACATTATATGTATAAATATTATAATTTTGTAAATCTAGTTTTTTTTCAGATTTTTCGTTTACTTTGTTCTTCTACTAATACTAATTTGTTATCATTTAGGATTAAATACTAACAGAGATTTTGGGGGGGGGCTGGTAATCTGTGTGACAGGGTTTTCCTAGTGCAGATACCAGTCTCCCACAAAGGATTTATCTGATGTAAACAGTATATTCATATTTTTATGGCGCCTTTGTGGAAGAGAAATAAACGTTTATTATATTATATTTATACAGATGCAACAGCGATCCGAAACTGCTAGTCCTAGCATCTAACGGGAGCAGAACTTGAAAAAAAAAGCAATATTTTTTTTTTCACGTACCTATTCTAAGAAAAAGCAACCAATGATGATACACAATTATTTGTTAGTCGGTTCTAATGAAAAATAGCGTTCTTTATCAATTAAATGATAAAAAAAAAACTTTTACGGTTCATGAGACACAACCTTCAGCATACAAACGGAGTAGCGATCCGAGACTTTGCTAGTCCCAGCATCTAACGGGAGCAGAACTTGAAAAAAAATTTTTTTTACGTATTCTAAAAAAAAACAAGTAATGATGATACATACTTATTTGTCTGACGGTTCTAATGAAAAATAGCGTGAGTTCGCAACGTAAAGTAACTTGAAGTGAATGGTCGGCAGTCGGGCTTACACGCCCGCAACGCAATCACGCGCCGCGAAAGAATAATAAAAGAAAAAAAATATTTACGACACAGTGTGCTTTCGTAATAGTTTTTGTGATTTTTTTTGTGTTTTTTTTTGGTGATTTTTTTTCTTGAAGTGTCTCTGTGTGGATTTTTTTGTGGAGCCACTGTTTGAAAACTGGGATTTTTTTTATTAAGGTAGGGTTTCAAATATATTTTTTGTTAATTTTAATTTATTTTTTATTAGAATTAGTAATCAATAATTTATAATTAAGTAAGACAGTAAAAATACGCAACGTTAATTTCACAAAAATAAAATTAAAATTAAGTAGGTAAGTAATGCACACAAGAAAAAAATCATCCGATTTCGATCATTTTTTTTTAGTTATACAAAATGAAAAAAAAAACTCGGTCACCAACCCAATAATAAAAAATGGACTAATATAAACGGTTTAATAAGCCGCATTTAAGAAAAAAAACATCCTATATCGAAAAAAAAATTTTTTTAGTTTTTATTTCTTCAAAATTAAAAAAAAAACTCGGTCACCAACCCATTAATAAATAAATGGACTAATATAAACGGTTTAATAAGCCGCATTTACATAAATACGTTATGTATTATTATGTCACATTATTATATTTGCCGTACGCTTTCACTTTTAGTGGGGGATTTAGGGCAGTGTGCCATGAAAGTATCTGCTGAGATGAACGATAATGCGTTAACTTGAGACTTACTTTCATTATCTGGGTGTGCGCACGAATTTTTAATTATTTTTGCATTTTTTTTTGTAAAAAATGGCAATAAAAAATGGGATGACAATAAAAAAAAATTGTTTAATGTTAAATTTTTGTTAAAATATGTTTTTACTTCATTTTTTTTGTAAAATGTTGCTAACATTTCGTTAATATTATACCAACCTGATAAAACTAATGAAATTAAAAAAAACGAGGTATCTAATAGATGTTTTCACAGTGTTTTATTAAAGGATGTAAATGCAGATAAAAATAAAACAATAAAAAACGCTAAAAGCTTTAGAGCTATATTAATAGGAAAATTTTCCTATACCTAACTTTAAATATTATTTAATTTATGATTACGACCTCATTAAAAACAAGATTTTAGGAATCCAGCCATTTATAAGTAAGAAAGACATAAACGGAGGAATAAGCTTATTATTATATTATGTAATCTTCTTTACATAATATAGAATGATATCTTTTGAACAACGAAATTTCAACAATATATAGGGCGACTGGCAATTATTAGTGTACGATATTTATTTACTGATTTTGCTCATGATAGCAAACAATTAACAGGATTAAACTAAATAATAATAATATAATAAGAATAATAATAAGTTTGTTCACCAAAAGTGACAGATACATATGGACTCAACAGTAGGTAGAAAAGTTATACAGTTATTTAGGTAGGTATGTTGTAAATCTGTACTAAAATTTTTAGAACCCTGCCTCTCAAACTAGGTTATAACCAGTTTAAAATGTTTTCTTTCAGTAAAATGTTCTATCTACAATATTTAAGGTACTTTCCCTCCATGTGGCATTGCCGTGGGACACCCTGTATAACATCACGCTACGACGAGAAAAGTGCGTTGAAACTGGTTGATACAAACAGAAATGACATATAGTAAATCTTATTAGAAATATTGACGCTAATCCTCTTGTTCACAAACTTAACTAACTTTAAGTTAAATGCATCTTTCTCTTTCCATTTCTTAAAGAAAAGGACAGAAGATACATTTTAGTTTAAACCTGTCAAATTAGGCAGTGCCTGAAGTAAATCGACGTATTTTTAGTGGCCTAGTTGTAAATCGCGTCTAAATTATCCATCGAGTACGGCAGGATACCACCCTTTCTTGGTCGATATTCCTCGTATCCGCACTGAGTGTTTCTCGAATTCCTTTATTATGCGCACCGCAAAAGAATGGAATTCCCTGCCGGCGTCTGTGTTCCCAAATGCATACCCGGATGTATTCAAGAAACGAGTGCATAGGCATCTTTTGGGTGACCTCGCTCCATCGTAGGCCCCGTCTATGCCCTCGGGTTAGTCTGGGACCAAGAGCAAGCCCATGTGTAATGAAAAAAAAAAGAGTGTCTTAATTTGACAGGACTTAACTAATATTTTATCTTCTGTCCTTTTCTGTGTGAAATGGAAAGAAAATTATACACTAAACTTAATTAGTTTGTTAACAAGAGCATCGGCACTAATATTAGTATAGATACCCAGATTTAGAAGGAACTAGCGGTCGCCCGCGGCTCCGCCCGCGTAGATGTTGATATTTTTCCTGAATTTTCTTTGCTATAAACCTCACGGAGCCCGAGACCTTTCTAACGAATGCAAAACCGTGGAAATCGATTCGTTCGTTCTGGAGTTATAACGTCAGGAAGGAAAACCTGACTTATTTTTATATAGTAGATAAAATAACGCTATGACTCGTGAGAGCGGGTAAAACCACGGGAGAAAATTAGTCTACGTATTAAAAAATCAGCCAATAATTCTGCAAAGCGAATTCAACTTTAGAAAACTGCATATTGTCACGTTTTCAAGTATGTACGTAATATAAATAACATGTTCAGTAATCATCATATTTTTTTTATTTGGTACAAATAAATTGATGATTCAGATATTACGAAAATTTGTAATATGACTCTATCATGTTTCGTATTTGCACAGGAAGGGGCCCAACAGGACCAACGCCTGCCGGGGTTGCGGAATGTTTATAATAGTCACCGTGACCCTGGAACATAAAGGGCAACCGAAGGAACATGAGTGGGTTTTAGTCAGTAAGAGTCTGACTCGCCCTCCGGCCGCACCCAGGACGGGAGCAGTCATTTGATGAGTTCCCACTCACCAAAAAAAGAAAATGTTTCGTATTTGTGATTTTGCAGCACTATGGACACAGAGGTTGAGAGATAACTATTGCGCTGTGTGTCGTGGGTTCGATTCCCGCTTAAGACGTTTTAGGGTTCCGTACCTAAGATTAGCTGTCTGTCTGTCACTAGGTTGTATCTCATGAACCGAGAGAGTAAGAGAGTTGAAATTTTTACAGACTGTGTAATTTTGTTGCCGCTATAACAAAAAATACTAAGAACAGAGTTGACTAAACAACTAAAATCTAATACCATTAGGGCGGGCCATACACTAAAATATGTACCTCTTTTTAACCGACTTTAAACAGGAGTATATATATATACTTGTATATTTGTTTGTATGCGTATAAATTTATTCGCGACTAGCTTTTGCCCGCGACTTCGTCCGCGTGGAATAATAGTTCCCGTTCCCGGGGGATTTCCGAGATGAAAACTGCCCTATGTCCTTTCTCGGTTCCCAGACTATATCTGTACCAAATTTCATTCAAATCATTCAAAAATAGTTTAGGTGTGAAGAAGAGACAGACAGACAGAGTTACTTTCGCATTTATAATATTAGTACGAAGTACGGATTATTTCGCGTTAGGCTGAACCGATTTTGGTGCGACTTTCAGACAAGTATTTGTTACATTTAGGAAAAAGCTTTAGTATTTTAACCGAGTTCAAAAAAGGAGGTTTACATGAAGAACTGACATGGACTTAACAATGGAGTATAGGTTGGTATAATAATTATATACCTAGCTATTACATTTGCCTATAAATACACATACTTACTTAATTTTATGAAGTAAAGTAATTAATTAACCTAGGATAACTGACATCCATCCATACTAATATTATAAATGGGAAAGTGTGTCTGTCTGTCTGTTTGTCTTTCTTTCACGGCAAAACGGAGCGACGGATTGACGTGATTTTTTATGTGGAGATAGTTGAAGGGATGGAGAGTAACATAGGCTATTTTTTGTCTGTTTCTAACGCGAACGAAGCCACGGGCAGAAGCTAGTACGTCCATAAAATCACACCCAGACAGAACAAACAATCACGCCCACACAAAGTTTGTCCTAGGTGGGAATTGAGCCCACGACCTTAGCTTAGCAGTCAGAGTCACTAACCACTGGCCAATAGGCCCGTCAAATGCGCTTGACATTATTCCAGTACACTTTGACGTGAAGGTTGAGTGGTTACAAGTCTATAAAATATTTACTTACTAGTGCATTTGACCTAAATTTTGGTATTATCTGTTTTGATAACAAATTATTTCGTAGACTAAAACTAAATATTGCTGTATTAAAATTATCCTAGGCTAGATTTTGTGGGTGATTGCGTTCGCGTTGCTTACTTAAATTGTTTCTTTCTTTATATCTTAAAAAAAAAAAATAAAGAAATGGACACACTTTTTTACTAGAAAAAAGTGTAGATAGGTTACCCAAAAGAAATTCTATCTTCAAAAACGGCACACTGACGCACACATACATTACACGTCAAAGTAGGATGACATGATTGAAGTAGTGCGAGTGAAAAAGAGATAAACGTCAAATGTCAACGCGATACTCAGTATCATGTTGGTCAAATGGCAAACTTTTAATGTGCCACTTTTTGACTGCATATAACATATCGATGCTTCCGGCAACAAATGTCGTAAACGCCATTTTGGCGAAAATGAGTTAAGAATGCAGCCCTACTTAATTTTTGGCGCTGCGTCGATCTAAAAATGTGAAAAAAATATTCGCCTAAAAAAAATACTTTTACGCCAAAAATTTTTACTAGTATAATCAAGATTTTTTAGAAAAGAGGGTATGTATAACTCATATTGCTTAGAACCGAATAACCGTGCAGGTCGTATAATACAACGTACAAACAGCTGTCGGTCGTAAAAACATGAATTCACAATTAATTGTAATTACACCCCACAATCATTTTTAAAACGTAAGCTCTGCTGAGAAACAATTGTCGTAATGTCAATAAATACAGAAGAAAAAGTCAAATACAGAAGAAATGTTAGAATTACAATATAATCGAGTGAAGCAGTTGACTACAAAACAGCTATATACGGATAAACTTCAAATTACCGCAGCTAAATACAAACTTCAAACAACGGTTTCTTGCCGAATACAAACAGCTTCCTTGTCAGTCTGAGACTGACGAGGAAGATGAAATTTCTGATTAATTATCTTCTATCAGAAAATCAGGTCTTCAAATTTCTGGTTAATAATCTTCTATCCAATGACAAAAGATTATTAAGTAATCAGAAATTTGAAGACCTGATTTTATTTAACTCGTCGTCGTATTATGTTTTGCATCTACTTTTTTATTATCTTTTCGATAGCACTTTCCCATTATCACCAACGGCAACGACACCAAAAGTTAGGTAGACCATACTACAGAACAAGATCTAGAAAGATGAACTACCTAAATTTTTAAGGGCGTTAGTGAAAATGGGCATTGTTTATTAAAATTATTAGAGCAGTGAGCTTGGTAGAATGTTTACTTATATTTTTTTGTAATTAATTATCAATACGTTTTAAAAAAAATTCGTGATTATAAAATCTTCTTGAAATCAATTAAACAAAATGATTACTTAATATTTTGAATTATGTCTGGCTAGTTAGGTACGCCGTTGGAGGTAGAACACTATAGGCATCTTGTAACAAACGCTTGATTAAATTATACGGTGCCTATAATATACTTACTTAAGTGTATTTTTATACCTTTAGGACCTGCCAGGTCCTAAAGGTATTAGTGCCTGAATTTGTATTAGTGCCTTGCTTATCCATTATTTTGATTTAACGATGACGGTCAATGGTGCCGATTCTCTTGTTCACAAACTAACGTAAATTTAAGTTAAGTGCATCTCTCTCTTTCCATTTAATTAAGAAAAGGACAGAAGATAAAATATTAGTTTAGTCCTGTCAAATTTAGACACTCCATAGATAATTTAGACGCGTTTTAAAAACATGGCGTCTAAATATACGTCAATTTTCTTCCGGCGCTGTCTAATTTGACAGGATTAAACTAAATTGTATCTTCTGTCCTTTTCTTTAAGAAAGGGAAAGAGAAAGATGCATTTAACTTAAAATTAGTCTAGTTTGTGACCAAGGGAATCGGCACCAATGAATAAAAAACCTTTTTTAATTATGTCAATTTGTGTTTTATTTTATTGTTTTTATTACAAGTAATGAAAACTCAACTTACAGTCTTAAATTCATTGATTTGCTTCAGATATTTCCATGTTTGTTACATACCATCGCATCAGATCGTGGTGTTTACACTTATTTTTATTTCAGTATATGGTTTTTAAAACCAAACCCAGAACTATTGTATTAAAAAACTGGTGCATACTTCTAACTTCCGTTAGACAAATCGTTCTCCATTGATTTGTTAGTGGTCGTAAATACCAACTTCTTGTATTTTCTGGGGTGTATGTCCAAGCTAACTTTTAAATTAAGGCTTTGACATAAATAGCTATAATATATTATGAAACACCATCGTATTTTACGTATTTCTTGTATAGAACACAATTTTACAACTTTTAAAGTTAAAAAGATATAAGCCAAAAACGAAATTATTTTTTGTTTTTCGTTGATTACCAAAAGTGCTATTTTGGTGTTTACGACCTTTGTTGTCGGAAGCATCGATATCTACACTTTTTACTTATAACATCATTGGTTTTGAGATTATCTTTATTCTAATCATAATTCTAATTTTTGACAGGCTTAATGTTCTAGTAGTTAGCTACCCTGACTGCTAAGCCGGAGGTCATGGGTTCGATTCCCACCCACAACAAACTTTGTGTGATAAGCATGATTGTTTGTTCTGTGTCTGGGTGTATTTTATCTATAAATGTATGTATTTATAAATTATATAAGTATGTTTATCAGTTGCTTTGTTACCATAGTACAAGCTCTGTTAGTTTGGGATCAGATGAACGTGTTGAGTTGACCCAGGATATTTATTTATTATTTATATTAAAACGATTAAAACAATTTTTATTTCTGTAAATAGGTAATAAATTACACTTTTACACGTCATTTTTTTTCTTTTCTTATTTTAATCGAACGATGGAGCCGGTGTTTCCTAGCTGGACTACTCTGAGAAGAAACAACCGAAACAAACTCAGAGGTCAAAGTCTCTTTTAAAGTCCATACAATATTGTATTGGTCAAAGTATGCGAGGACCATGAAGGTAATAACTGAAGTGATCTCTTGATGAGAGAAGCACACAGATTTGAGTGGGTCGGTACTATTTATTTAATTCACATTTAACCATGTAAAAAGTATTGTAACACTTCTATTTTAAAAAGTAAGTATGGAGTTTCTTGCCCACTTTTACATACGCAACGACTTTTTGGAACGGGCAGCTAGATTCACTTTGGTTTTGTAAATGACGTTTCAAAGTGCCTTTTTAGTCTAATGAAAATAAATTATTTGACTATGTATTGACTCTAATCATAATCATCTTTATTTATCACAACATCATATTGTAGGTAGTACAATCTTAAATAGAGAAGTCGTTGAACTCAAAAGGTTAATAAGAAAAAAGTCATTGAAGGCGGTTTTAAAAAAACGCTTTTTTTTAACTTCCTTTGTTATTTGGGTCTTCATCTAAATAATAAAGGAAGTTACACAGTTTCAGTGACACAGCTTGTTACACATTGTTATATTAAGTATTTTTATTTTTTTGGATTACTAAATTTTATTAACTGTCTTCATAGCATTATGTACTTATGTATGTTTTGATTTTTCATACCCTGCTGTGTTAAATAAATGTATTTTCTTTCTTTCTTCTTCTTTAAAAAAAAGCGTTTTTTCCCAATTCCCCCCTCCCCCTCCCCCTCCCTTCCCTTTCCTATCTTGCCAATCAACTCATCACCTTTTTCGCAACTGTGTTAGGGTCGGCTTCCAGCCTAACTGGATTCAGCTGGATACCAGTGTTTAGAGGGACGCGACTGCCTACCAGACCTCCACAACCCAGTAGCTGGGCGACACGATACCGCTTGGTTAGACTGGTCAGACTTTCTGGCGTCTGTCTACCTGTAACGACTGTCGAGATACTTAGAAATAACAACTAGGAGCAATGGTTTTTTTTTGGGGAGTGGGAAATCATTAAATGACTTCTCCCGCCGTAAAGGCGGCGGGAGGGCGTGTCAGACTTTTACTGACTAAAACCCACTCATGTTCCTTCGGTTGCCCTTTATGTTCCGGGGTCACGGTAACTAGGAGCAATGCCTTAAACCGTCGAACAAACATACCTTGAGAAGAGACACAATATCAGCGCGACAGCCGGCTGTCGGTTGGTCGTTGAAAGGTTAAACTTTCGAACACACGTGATTCAAGACACAATAGAAACACAAGAGCAGCGCGACAGCCGGCTGTCGCTTGGTCGTCGAAAGGTTAAACCTTCGAACACACGTGATTCGAGACTCAATAGTAAGACAATAGCAGCGCGACAGCCGGCTATCGCTAGGTCGTTGAAAAGTTAACTATTGCACCTATGCACTTAACTAATGAGTACGAAAGCTAGTCTGGCGAAACACGTCAAGTATTTGTGAAAAAGAAAGTTTACTAACAATAGAAATTATTAGAAAACGTGGCCGTCGGCTATAAATACTAGTGTGAGTCTATTTTATAGACTGCGCTTATTTTGTTACCTACTATTGTTTGTAATGTTTGGTAGTACCAGACCGGCGGGGTTATTACCTATGAAACAGCAATCAGCAATATTAATAATAAATAATAAATATCTTGGGACAACTCAAACACGGCCATCTGATCCCAAGCTATGCAGAGCTTGTGTTATGGTAACCAGACAACTGATAAACATACTCATATATATATTTTTTAAATATATACATATTATAGATAAATCACACCCAGACACAGAACAAACATTCATGCTCATCACACAAAGTTTGTCCTGGGTGGGAATCGAACCCACGACCTCCGGCTTAGCAGTCAGGGCTACTAACCACTAGACCAACAGGCCCGTCAAATTTACGGAGTTTTATATTTGCGGAGAATTTTATATTTGCGGAGAATTTTATATTTGCGGAGAATTTTATATTTGCGGAGAATTTTATATTTGCGGAGAATTTTATATTTGCGGAGAATTTTATATTTGCGGAGTGATCGCGCGTTCACTGCGCGATTAATCGCTTAACGTCAAAAAAAATCGTATTATGTACTTATAAACCGATTGCTAATCGCTCGCTGATTGTTCTAAATGCACTTATTGCTACGATGACGATAAAGTAGCAATCGCTAAAACTAATTAAATATCACCTTTAACAAAAAAAAACTTAACTTTGCTCTTAAAAACCATACTAAATACGAAACCACCAAACGAAAAATGCTTATTTTAGTTAACTGATTGCTCCACAGAGGCAGCACTATTGCTAGATTGCTATTTGACTTGACGTATTTTGAATTGACGTTTATATTGCTAAATTGCAATATAAAACGGCATGCCGTTATGTCACGTGTAATTGCGGTCTTAAGCTGGGCATTGACGGTCGTTTTTTTTGTGTCAATCTAGACGTAAAACTAAAGCACTAAAAATGGTTTCGGAGGCCAACTACGTTCACACTCACTGGCAGTAAAAGTCTGACACGCCCTCCCGCCGCACCCAGGACGGGAGCAGTCATTTGATAATTTCCCACACACCAAAAAAAAACCGACTCTTTAGTCTATAAATATAAAAATGAAACCCGTTTTTCGTTGTCACGACACAGCATGAAAACGGCTTGACCGATTTGAATGAAATTTGGTACAGACATAGTTTGGGACCCGGGAAAGGACATAGAATAGTTTTCATTCCGGAAATCCCCCGGGAACGAGAACTATCAATCCACGCGGACGAAGCCGCGGATTATGATAAAAGAGCGAAGTAGGCTTCAGATGGGTATCTAGCGCGCGTGTCAACAATTGATTAATTTTATGAAGCATTTAGTAAAAAAAAATTAAGGTATTGTTTGTTTTACATATTTGGAATGAGATTCGAATACTGAATGGCCTCCTTTAATATGTCCCTCGTCTTACCTAACACGCTGTATTGCAAATCCTGAAAAATGATGTTCTGTGAGAGTAAAAAAAGAGTCTGCTTGCGACCACGATCTGTGCAACCAGGTCGAAACGTCAAGCCTTCCAAGGTATTTAAATAAATATTATTCGCGTTAATACCCGAGTTAATAATATTATGTTGTTATAATGAAACGCGAAAGTTTAAAAGTTAGTAAAAAAAAGGTTATACAGGGTGGAAAGTTTCAATGGGCCCACATTTACTTAAGGAGTTGGCAGACTCGTCTCACAGTTAATTTGATGTATTTCTCCATGTATTGGTTTATTATTTATATCTCTCTCCACTTTGTATAAATAGTATGTATGTATATATGTATTTATATATTTATTTATCTATTATATTTAAATATATATATTTAATTTTAATTTCCAGTTATTTTCCTGTTTTTTTTTGCACCTACTATGTTTTGTCTCTGCACCACCCTAAGGTAGACTGCCAGAAAATGCCTAAGGCATTAAGTCCGCCTTTGTACGGTGTTTGTACATAAAGTTTTAAATAAATAAATAAATGGGCCCTGAAAGAAAACTACCTGGAATCGTCAAGATAGATTATTTTACTTAAAGGTGTTTCCTTCAAGTAAAATAATCTATCTCAACGATTTAAAGCAGTTTTCCTAAAAATTTCATAGTTTTCCTCTAATTTAATTACCCACGTTTGTTCGAGACATTTAGTCTTTATAAATAAATATCCTAAATAAATAAATATCCTGGGACAACTCACACACGGTCATCTGATCCCAAACTAAGCAGAGCTTGTACTATGGTAACCAGACAACTGATAAACATACTTATATAATTTATAAATACATACATATTATAGATAAATTACACCCAGACACAAAACAAACACTCATGCTCATCACACAAAGTTTGTCCTGGGTGGGAATCGAACCCACGACCTCCGGCTTAGCAGTCAGGGTCACTGACCACTAGACCAACTGGCCCGTCGTTTATAAATGGCCCTAACATTAGATATCATAAAAATACAGAGTGTTACTTTTTGGATTTTAGCTGGTTCGATTTACGACAGTGGTAAGCGAGTTTTCGAAATTTTTTTAATGCAGTTTTGTTTATTTCTAAAGATAAAGGAATGTTTCCTTTTTGTAAAATAATCTATCTCCACGATTTAAGGCAGTTTTCTTTCAGGGCGCATTGAATAAATGATTTATTTTTGTAAATAGGTAATAAATTACACTTTTACACGTCATTTTTTTTTCTTTTTTTTTTATCGAACGATGGGGCCGGTGTTTCCTAGCTGAACTACTCTGAGAAGAAACATCCGAAACAAACTCAGAGGTCAAAGTCTCTTTTAAAGTCCATACAACATTGTATTGGTCAAAATATGCGAAACTTTCCACCCTGTATACCTGAGCTTATGCATGCACTTGTGGATATATATCATCTGCGTAGGTCTACTTTGAGATTGTCCGGCCCTGACCCCAATCCAGTCTAAATATGATTTGTTCATTAATATTATCATTTGCGAATTAAGTCATAGGTCAAACCTAGGCTATAAAGTATTATTTAAATGATATTTATTTTTAACTAGCTTTTCCCCGTGACTTCGTCCACGTAGAATAATAGTTCCCGTTCCAAAACTGTCCTACCTATGTCCTTTCTCGGGTCCCAGACTATATTTTTACCAAATTTCATTGAAATCGGTTTTGTGGTTTAGGCGTGAAGAAGAGACAGACAGACAGAGTTACTTTCGCATTTATAATACTAGCTTTTGCCCGCGACTTCGACCGCGTGCAATAATAGTTCCCGTTCCCGGAGAATTTCCGGGATGAAAACTATCCTGTGTCCTTTCTCGAGTCCCAGACTATATTTGTACCAAATGTCATTCAAATCGGTTTAGTGGTTTAGGCGTGAAGAAGAGACAGACAGACAGAGTTACTTTCACATTTATAATATTAGTATGGATTTAAGTCTGAAATCGCCACACCGCCTTCAGCGATGTGATCAATGCTCGTGCCTTCTCTGTATGAGAAGAGGCGTTTGCCCTGCAGTGTGACAGTAATAGGTTGATACTATTATTCTTCTTTATTATGTCGATTGTAGTAACGTTCCCACAAAATGTAAAGAAGCTTTAATGTGTCGTTTGCAACGGTTTATCTCAAATGTCAATACACCAATCAACAATTACTATAAAACAACTGGCCACATGTGAGTCGGGCTGCCGCATCATGAGTTCCGTAGACTAATTGTTTTATAATTTAACTAGCTTCTGCCCGCGGCTTCGCTCGCGTTAGAAAGAGACAAAAAGTAGCCTATGTTACTCTCCATCCCTTCAACTATCTCCACATAAAAAATCACGTCAATCCGTCGCTCCGTTTTGCCGTGAAAGAAAGACAAACAGACAGACAGACAGACAGACAGACAGACACACTTTCCCATTTATAATATTAGTATGGACTAGCTGTCCCCTGCGGTTTCACCTGCATTTTTCGTTACTGCTCCGCTCCCGTGGGTCGTAGCGTGATGGTATATAGCCTATAGCATTCCTCGATAAATGGGCTATCTAACACTGAAAGAATTTTTCAAATCGGACCAGTAGTTCCAGTGGTTACCCCCTACATACAAACTTACAAACTTAAAAATTTTACCTCTTTATAATATTAGTATAGATTACACAACGGTTTTTGAATTTTTTCCTTTAATTGTGTTATAAAGTATTATTTCAACTTACTAATTTTACGATCGTTTAAATATTGGTAAACCATAAACTGACGACAATTTGACAGATGCAAATTACGGTTTTTTTTTAATATTTGATGTGTAGACCAGCTAATTTTGAAAGACACAAATATTGTTTGTCCATATTTGGCATGAAGAAGAAAATAAAAAAATGTACAAGATATAAAATTATAATAACTCACAAATATAGTGCAGTAATAGAAATACAAAAATATATAGAGCAGTCTCATTATACAATAAATTAAAATACATAGAAATATTGTGTCGCCCAATAACTGGATTGTGGAGGTCTGATAGGCAGTCGCTTCACGTAAAACACTGATATCCAGCTGAATCTGGTTAGGCTGGAAGCCGACCCCAACGTTGGGAAAAAGGTTAGAGAGATGCCGAAGTTCATTCATTAGGGTTTTTTGTCCTTACGAAGGAACCCTAAAAAACCCAACTAAATAAGCCAGTCTCTATGACACAATAAAAGTTAATAAAACGACTATTCGCACATTGACTGCTATTTATTAAGATAGGAACTCATTAAAAATATAAATAAATGATAATTTATAAAGGGATAGGCAAATACATATATGTTATCTTCTTGCGGTACGCTTTCCGGGTTCCGCACCAAAATAATAAACGGGGAACCCTTAAAGTTTTATCATGTCCGTCTGTCTATACGTCCTACCCTATGGTGTAATTTATCTAATTTATAAATTATATAAGTATGTTTATGAGTTGTCTGGTTGGCATTGTACAAGCTCTGCTTAGTTTGTGATCAAATGACCGTGTGTGAGTTGGTTGAATATTTTTTTAAAAATAATTCGGTTTTAAAAAATAGTTCGGTTTTTTACGAGAAAAACCGAACTTTTCAAAAAAATTTAACAACAAACCTGGGGCGAGACGCTAGTATTAAATAAATTGCATAATCATCTTGTTTGCATATAAGCAACATTGTAAATAAATTGGCTATTATTATTTGCCTCGGGTGTTTTTTTTACATAATATATTATTAAACATAGTTCTCACTAACATATTATTAATAATAATTACAGGTGATAATAGAATTTGCAGAGAAAAATAAATAAATTGCAAATCTATTTTGAAAAGAATTTATCCATACTAATATTATAAATGCGAAAGTAACTCTGTCTGTCTGTCTCTTTTTCGCGCCTAAACCACTGAACCGATTTGAACGAAATTTGATACAGATATAGTCTGGGACCCGAGAAAGGACATAGGATAGTTTTCATCCCGGAAATCCGGAATTATTACTCCACGCGGACAAGGTCGCGGGCAAAAGCTAGTCTTGATATATTGCGATAATACGAAACTGGCATAATTAATACGAAATGGTATTCTATGCGTGGCCTGACACGTGCTTAGCTATCTTTTTTTCATTGGATCAGCAGTTTGTGTGATCAGGAAACTTTTAAATTTTATTATATTAGTAGGTTTATGAATGACTTCGATCGATGTCAATAACTTTTAACATTTTGATTATTTAATTGTTCAACTATTAGAAATAATTTATTAAAATATTGAATGGAGGAAAAACTAAAATATGATCTGATAGTAATTGGACAGAAATTGGTTAATAAAGGACCGTTTCTTAAAAATACCGGTCAAGCGTAAGTTTGACTATAATTAAATAAATAAATAAATATTTTGGGACAACTCACACACGGTCATCTGATCCCAAACTAAGCAGAGCTTGTACTATGGTAACCAGATATACATACTTAAATAATTTACAAATACATACGTATTATAGATAAATTACACCCAGACATAGTATAAACTATCATGCTCAAGCTCATCACACAAAGTTTGTCCTGCGTGGGAATCGAACCCACAACCTCCGTCTTAGCAGTCAGTCACTAGCCACAAAACCAAGAGGCCCGTCAAAAAAAATATAATTATCTAGCTTCTGCCCGCGGCTTCGCTCGCGTTAGAAAGAGACAAAAAGTAGCCTATGTTGCTCTCCATCCCTTCAACTATCTCCACTTAAAAAATCACGTCAATCCGTTGCTCTGTTTTGCCGTGAAAGAAAGACAAACAGACAGACAGACAGACACACTTTCCCATTTATAATATTACTATGGATTCAAAATAAAAGTACTTAAAATCTTATAAAACAAAAATAAGTTTCCGCGGCTGTTCAGCTTTAAGCATGCGCTGCGCTAAGCGGGCGTCCGTCGCGGCCTCGCGGGTGTCCGCGTGGCGTGCTGTTTCATGTAATCTCATAGGGCATGCGCTGCGTTAAGCGGGTGTCCGTCGCGGGTGTCCGCGTGGCGTGCTGTTCTGTTTTATGTAATCTCATAGGGCGTGCGCTGCGTTAAGCGGGTGTCCGTCGCGGTGTCCGCGTGGCGTGCTGTTTCATGTAATCTCATAGAGCGTGCGCTGCGTTAAGCGGGTGTCCGTCGCGGGTGTCCGCGTGGCGTGCTGTTTCATGTAACCTCATAGGGCGTGCGCTGCGTTAAGCGGGTGTCCGTCGCGGGTGTCCGCGTGGCGTGCTGTTTCATGGAATCTTTTAGTATAAAATCGTTGTTTTCTATGAACATAGCTGAATAGAGCTGAATAAATGTGTGTAGTCCCTCAAGCTTGACGGCTTTTCTCAATGTCACGACGCTGAACGCGGCTGATAGAAGTAGAACTGCATAAGTGTGACCAACATCGTTCAGCGAAACGCGAATGGAGGTGATAGTCCTTTAACCATTGGTCAATCACGTTAATCTATTAATTGGACTACGAAGTACCTATTAGTAGGGTTGCGGAATGTTTATAATAGTTACCGTGACCCTGGAACATAAAGGGCAATCGAAGGAACATGAGTGGGTTTTAGTCAGTAAAAGTCTGACACGCCCTCCCGCCACACCCAGGACGGGAGAAGTCATTTGATGATTTCCCACTCACCAAAAAAAAAGTACCTATTAGTAAATAGGGATGACGACAACATAAAAAAATGGCATTCTGTTTAGTCCGTCTGATAGATCGGCTAAAAATACGGGACACGTATTTTTTGCTTGATCAAAATAATAAAAAAAAAAATACAAAGATAAAGAGCAACAAAGTTCCGGAGTGGCTTCTGACGTCACCGTCCTGCAAAAATTGTATGAGATCGTGACGTCACGCACAACTTCAACGCACTGTATCGTCGTCATTTTTCGTTTACGAGAAAAAAGAAAAAATACGTTTCCAAAATTTTTAATAATCTCATTTACGGATTAATTACTTACTTTTTTTTCGTCGTCTCGCCTATTAAGTACTAGCTTTTGCCCGCGGCTTCGCTCGCGTTAGAAAGAGACAAAAAGTAGGTAGCCTATGTTACTCTCTATCCCTTCAACTATCTCCACTTAAAAAATCACGCCAATTCGTCGCTTTGCCGTGAAATACAGACAAACAGACAGACAGACACACTTTCCCATTTATAATATTAGTATGGATTGGCTGACCTTTAAAATTGTTTTTCAAACTATTTTTCCTGTAAACAAAAAAAACTTGCTCTACGAGTAAAATGATTGAGATCAATTAGTAAAACATAATCTTATTTCGTTTTCGTCACTACATAGTATATAACAAAGTAGCGTTTCGCTGACTGTCTGTCTCTTTGTAAGCTGAGATCTTTAAAACTGCGCGACAGATTTTGAAGCGGTTTTTTAAATAGATAGAGTGATTTAAGAGGAATGAAATAAGATGTTTTTGAAACACCCGTGTAAACCTGGCGCGGGTCACTAGTGTTTTTTTAAGGAAAAAATAAAAAAACGATTTTTCATTCACTTAGGGTATGTTATGACTTATGACACACCTTAATATGTTTTTGTTGACAATTTTAAGGATCGCGATATGTTTTTTTTGATAAACATATTGTTACTGTCTGCCAGTAAAACCCGTCAAAATCGGTCCAGCCGTTTTGAATATCAACCGAAACAAACTAACCGACCGGTTTTTTTTCTTTTATCATATAAAAACCAACTTAATTACATAATTGTTTTAATAATTTTCTGAACGGGATATTGGTATGTAAGTAGTTAAATAAAACCAGTTTATTACTATCCCACTGCAGTACAAGGCCTCTTCTCATACAGAGAAGGCACGAGCATTGATCACCACGCGCGCTCAAGGCGGTCGGTGTGGCGATTTCGGATTTATTTAATTTTTCATTGTTAGTAAGTTCAGGTTTCCTCACGATGTTTTCATTCACCGATGTCTTTCAACGACAGCGACAGCCGGCTGTCGGGCTGCTATTAATAATAATAATATAATATAAATATCTTGGGTCATCTGATCCCAAGCTAAGCAGAGCTTGTGTTATGGTAACCAGACAACTGATATACATACTTATATAATTTATACATACATACATATTTATAGATAAATTACACCCAGACATAGAACAAACAATCATGCTCATCACACAAAGTTTGTCCTGGGTGGGAATCGAACCCACGACCTCCAGCTTAGCAGTCAGGGTCACTAACCACTAGACCAACAGGCCCGTCAAATATATGAAAGTCTGTTTGTTTCTTAAACAAACAAACAAACAAAAATAAAAAGGAAATTCATCAAAAGTTCAAAATTTGTTTGTTAACGTAATTATTTAAACGGTTGATGAATTTCGGTGAAGATTTAGATTGAACCTTCAAGGATATTCGCTGTTTTTATAATTTTTTCGCTTCTGCATCCGTTTTAACCGTCATTAATGCAGATGGGATCGCAAGCAAACGCTAATTATAGCATAACTAGCGCCCCGCCCCATCTTCGCACGGATATTTAAATATTTGATAATCCCGGCGTTTTTAACCGACTTCAAAAAAGGAGGAGGTTCTCAAGTCGTCTGTATGTTTTTTTTCTGTGTGTTTGTTACGCGATATCTCCGTCAATTGTAAACGCATTTTGATGGTTCTTTTTTGTTTGATAAGGCATGATTCGGGGGTGGTCCCATATAAATTTTGTGGCGATCGGTTCAGTGCTTCTCGAAAAATTCACCAACAACAAAAAAAATTGCCGAAATATTCATAGACGATGTATGCTTTTTCTTCAAATTTCTATTTTCGTTCGTCGACACTAAAAAGTAATAAATAAAAAACTTAAAAAAAAAAATAACCACCTTCAAAAACTTTTTTCAAAAAAATAATAACCGCCTTCAAAAACTAAAATCCCAAAAATAACTAATATTTCGGAAGTCGGTGGCAACACAAATTGACTGGCAGAACAGAAGCCACCGACTTCCGAAATATTAGTTATTTTTGGGATTTTAGTTTTTGAAGGCGGTTATTATTTTTTTGAAAAAAGTTTTTCTACTATCCCTTCATCTGGCCATTGTTATTGTTTGTCGACCAGGGGCCCTAGTCTGCTATAATCGTGTCTCAATGATCGATTTTTGACGTGTAACGTCAAACTTTTGACACATTTCCCATACAAAAACTGTCAAAGTTGACAAATATCCGGCCGATGACTGGACATTGAGACACGATTTTAATAGCCCCTGGCCAGTTGAGTGAACCACAACCATACCACAGATAAAACAACAAAATGACAGTGATCATATAAGTGAATTTCACGTGGCAATAATATGACACCGACAATAATGACAGCTGTCAGATTGACATTTCTCAGACCACAGGTTATAATATGCAGTGTATTATCTATGCTAATGTTATAAATGCGAAAGTAACTCTGTCTTTGTGTCTGTCTGACTTTCACGCCAAAACTAATGAACCGACTTAAATGAAATTTGGTACAAGATAGTCCATAGCCCGAGAAAGAAAAAAATCTTTTTTTTCCTTAAAATCTCATAGACATTTTACATTGCTAGGTATGTATGTTGGTAAAGAGCCTCTCGCCCCGGACTAAGACCTAGGCGAAGACGTCGAGAGTCGCAAGACGACTACCGGCCACCGTAGGCGCGGTTCTGCGGATGGAGAGCGATGGGTAGCTCGCCGCCCGGCTAGGACCAGGACCACGTAGACGGGGCGTTTTGTTCCACGCGCGCCTCAAAGAGAAGGAGTCAGCACAGGAAGGGGCCCAACAGGGCCAACGCCTGCCGGCGTTGCGGAATGTTTATAATAGTTACCGTGACCCTGGAACATAAAAGGCAATCGAAGGAACATGAGTGGGTTTTAGTCAGTAAGAGTCTGACACGCCCTCCCGCCGCACCCAGGACGGGAGCAGTCATTGGATGATTTCCGACCCACAAAAAAAAAAAAAATTATGTTGGGAAAAACTGCGAGAAAATCCGTTCAATAGTTTTCGAGATCATTGCAAACAGACATAAAGGAGACTTTGTTTAATAAGGACTATGAAAAACTAGGTTTTGCCCGCATTTGCCCAGCTTTGAGATCTTATCACGGTTCCAAATTATTAAATAACATCGTGCGAAATTGTTTTTTGTCAAAAAATTAAACAATCCGTACTTAATAATTATTATAAATGCGAAAGTAACTTTGTCTGTCTTTTGTGACTATATTGTATATTATGTAAAATTCAAACACAATGTACATTGTTAATGAATAAATAAATAAATGAATGAATGTCTGTCTCTTCTTCACGCCTAACCACTGAACCGATTTGAATGAAATTTGGTATAGGTTTAGTCTGGCACCCGAGAAGGACATTGGATAGTTTTCATCCCGGAATATATATAATACCAATTAATGTATTCAAATGAAATTTAACCTAATTGAAGAACTAGACATTTTCTACTATAGTTTAAATTTTGATTAGAAAATGTCCGTAGGTTTTTGAGAAAATTTAAACTGTATCTGACAGATATTATCACAACGGGTATTAACGCGAAAAGTGATAATAAATACCTTGGAAGGCTTGACGTTTCGACCTGGTTGCACAGGTCGTGGTCGCAAGCAGACTGAGGATGCGATGTCACAGCTCCCTGCATTCGGGCGATGAATCTTCATCTACCCCCTTATTTTCACTTTCTACCATATTAGGCCGTCTGCACACTACGCTGACTGTATCCACAGATGAGTTGACCGACTTTGCAGAAAAACGAGGTTGTGTTATGCGAATCACTGGATTCCACGTCGATGACAATTTAAAGCCGTCCTCCCGATTGAAATGTATCTGACAGCTCTGCATACTTATCTACTTTGCTGACTGTCCATACTTCCATCCCGTATTTTATCTCTTTAGAGTTACCGCGTCGACGGCGCGTTAGTGTTCCACGCGCGCCTCAAAGAGAAGGAGTCAGCACAGGAAGGGGCCTAACAGGGCCAACGCCTGCCGGGGTTGCGGAATGTTTATAGTAGTCACCGTGACCCTGGAACATAAAGGGCAATCGAAGGAACATGAGTGGGTTTTAGTCAGTAAGAGTCTGACACGCCCTCCCGCCGCACCCAGGACGGGAGCAGTCATTGGATGATTTCCCACTCACCAAAAAAAAAAAAAAAAATCTCTTTAGAGTTGGAATTTTGGAATTTCCAGAAATCCTTTCTTTGTAGATACCTACTCTTCACAAAGAACATACCAGCAAGTTTCGTGTCTCTAGGACCAGCAGTTTTTGCTGTGCGTTAATATATCAAAAATCAGTCAATCAGTCAGTTACTTAGTTTACCATTTAACTTATACAATATGTAACTGAATTAATGCACTTTGAGAAAGTAGTTTGTTCAGAATCGTTTACTGAATCGATTTTTGTAATTTTTAATATAGGTAAAAGGGTAAAAATTATTAAAACTACGTAAACAGCTGTCACACTTCCGCTCCGCTGTACAGACAAAACAAACTAAAATGGATGAAATACCTACTACGCTAGACCCTTATGCATGCGACTGTGTGCATGCGTAGATTTGTAATGTGGCTATAATTTTCTCCCACAATCTGACAACTAATTTAAAAAAAAACAGTGTTTTAAACATAAAAATAAAAATTCAGTGTATGTATTATGATTATAACATAATGGGGTGTCTGGTGGTGTGCGTTTATTCCGGGACATGTTGTATATGCCTGCCGGGGTTGCGGAATGTTTATAATAGTTACCGTGACCCCGGAACATAAAGGGCAACCGAAGGAACATGAGTGGGTTTTAGTCAATAAAAGTCTGACAAGCCCGAGCCCCGCCCAGGACGGGAGAAGTCATTGGATGACTTCCCATTCCCCCCGAAAAAAAAATTATAAATGAAGATGTTGATGTTTTAACGATTTATAGTATACGACGATTTTACTATTCTGTTCACGAGTTTATCAATGACAAACTTGTGACATATTTTAATAATTTTAGAATCATTTTTAATATTTATGCGCTTATAAAGAGACAGGTTTAATGTTGGTTATCTACGCTCAGGCAAATATTAAAAATTTAAGGTTTTTATTTTAATTTTATTTCGGAATAATAAAACAGCAGTGTAATAATAATATTATGTTTTACTTAAATAAATATTAACACAATTAGTGTACAACTAGCATTATCATCCACTTAAATCCTATTTTTTATTTTTATTTTATGTATATTTTTTTATTATGACAAATGAATTATAAAGAAAAACAAACGCTTAGTGGGGCTTATGTGCACAGATAACAACGGTTTTATAAAAATCCTAAACAGATGCGTAAGCATTTTTAATCTTAATTAATACGTAATCATGCAAGAGGTTGTGGTTTCGAATCCGGGCAAGTACCAATGTGACTTTTTCAATTCATATGTACTTTCTAAAATGTATCTTAGACATCACAGACACCGGTGAAGGAAAACATCGTGAGGAAACCTGGACGTGTAGTGAGATATAAGTCTGAAATCACCTATCCGCCTTGAGCGCGCGTGGTGATCAATGCTCGTGCCTTCTCTGTATGAGAAGAGGCCTTTGCCCTGCAGTGGGACTGAGCGCTGAATGAAAGAAAGAAAGAAAGAAAAACATTTATTTTGGACACACACAGGAAAGAAAAATAACACAAATAAAAATCATGAATTTACATTAAAAAAAAAATACCAGTGCGAGGCCAAAAACGGTCCCTATCTCAGCGTGATGCTGCGATATTTCCGTAAAAAAAATACCACAGTGCTGGTATTCTGATAGGGCCAATGAATGTGCGTAGTCTGGCGTATTCCAGTAAGCTTGACAGCTTTTCTCATTGTCACGACGCTGAACGCGGCTGATAGAAGTACAACTGTATAAGTGTGACCAACATCTGCATCGTTCAGCGAAACACGAATGGATCAGAATAAGTGTGCGTACTCCCTAACACAATAAAGTTTTACAACAAGGAAAACATAAAATAAAATTAACGTTTTTGTTTTAAATTTTTCTGGGAAACAAACATAATTGAACTATGATAAAAACAATTGTGTTTTAACTAAGCTATTTGTAGATTATTTTGAGATTAACTTGTACGTGAGGTTACAATAACGGGTGGTACAGTCAGGAGGGACAATATGTTACAATTCGCTGGTGCCCATGGCTTTGTTTGCATTGACAAACAATGACTGTCCACCTGACAAGTAGTGGTCACCGCTTATACACATGTGCAATACCAGAGGTGAGCAGATGTGTTGTCGTCACAGAGACAAGGATATGTCTCATGTGTCTGTAACTACACCAGCACATACATGGTTGGCAGTTTTCTGCATCTTTATCATAGCATACTTTCTTATAGTTAATTTGTGGAAAATGTTGTAGTTATTGCATTTACTTTAGTTTTATGTAAGTTACTGTTAAGTGTTATATGTAATGTAATATCGTTTTTTTTATCCAATAAAATTAATAATATAATAATACCCCTCAAACTAGACACAACAACGTTGCTATGTGGCAGAAGAAAGAGATACCGCGGCTCCGGACACAAAGCGATAAGACGGAACGTGGATGCCCTATAGTCAGTAGATGTCTGACACTCCCTTCCGCTCCGCCCAGAGCGGGAGGAGTCAGTTGATGATTTCCCATCCCAAAAAAGGCTATATAACATCACGCTACGATCTACAAGAGCAATGCAGTAGGTAACAAAAAATGAGGGCGGAACCACGGGGGACAGCTAGTTTACGCAACACATCTTCTACAGCTCATATAGACGAACTAAACTAATGTTATCTGGTCCCACTAGCGGTAGTGTCGAATTTCGACACTACATTTCAAAAATATGTGTTACCAAGTCATCATCGTTTCAAAAGAGAATTGCGTTCAGACTTTGAGAAATTGCAACATATTTTTGCTTGTGACTGTACTTCGTACGTTGTCAAGTTTAGGGGAAACCCAAATGATACATGAAATTACTGCGCTAAAAAACATGCAGACAAAGATGTTTTTAGTGCAATGACATCGCTAAAATACTTAGTTGTGTATTTCTAAAAAATAAGGAAATTATTAATTTTTTTGTTTCATTAATCTGTAAATGACTTAAGAAATACTCTATTAATTTATTTTAAAATTAGTTTCGCAGCTAAATATTATAAAAATCATCGTGGGTACATATTTAAGTCGTCAGAGGGATTAAGTCTAATCCAATAGGTATATTATCTAGATGTCCCCCGTGGTTTTACCCTAGTTTTCGTTCCTGTGAATTATTGAGATAAAAACCTATGTCCTTTCTCAGATCATGGAATATCTCTGTACCAAATGTCATCTAAATCGGTGTAATAAATAGTTTTGACGTAAAAGCGAGACAGACAGACAGTTACTTTTGCATTTATTTTTAACTTTTAAATTCGCTGGGCAAATTTGACCGTCGAAAATTTTCTTTGTTGTTGGATGTTGTTTTTTTCTATTTTAAGACAGTTCGATTCCCGGGTGTGAAACATTTTTTAAAATCTTTAAATGCAATTTAATTTCTTTTTTAAAATAAACGTATGTTTCTTTTGAGTAAAATGTTCAATCTTAACTCTATTTGTTTAAAAAACCACTTCCAAATTAGTTAAGAAGTTTTGAAGATCTAAGCATACACAAAAACAGACAGAGAAAAGCGACTTTGTTTTACACTACCTATATATCGAAGTACAAATTAAATTTATACAAAAATATTGAAGAAAATCGAACGAAACCTGAACTTAACTTTAATATAAGTCCAAAATCACCAATCCACCTTGAGCGCAAGTGGTGATTAATGCTCGCGCCTTCTCTGTAAGAGAAGAAGCCTTTGCCACGGAAAATATATTAGATGTTTTATCTCACTTCAAAATGGGTACAATCACCACAATTTATGGACAAAGAATGCTTTGAATTAAGTAATAAAGCCTTGGATATAGAGGTACGAACTAATGTGTTTTGTAATGTTTTTACTTCATAATAACAAACCTGTCTATGCATAACTTATTAAAAGTTGTGAAATATATACGTAAATAACTTTGGCCTGTGTCAACTGTTTCGTAGAATACTTTTTCTGAGACCGATATTAAGGCTAAGATGAATAATCTTTGTTAGAAAGTATAGGCTAAGTAATATTGCTGTCTTCTTCAAACAACGGTCAAACTACAATGGTGAGTCAGAGATGGAGAATTAGGCCAAAGTATTGGCTAAGTGATGATTTTGACGGACCTGTTGGTCTAGTGGTTAGTGACCCTGACTTCAAAGTCGGAGGTCGTGGCGATTCCCGCCCAGGACAAACTTTGTGTGATGAGCATAATCGTTTGTTCTGGGTCTGAGTGTGGGCGTAATATTTAATAGGTAATTAACATCCCGCCCCAGATTCACTCGGTTGCTACAAATCTTTGAAAATTCCGTAACTCCTTTACTATAAATAAATATGCACGTTGCATACATATAAACCTTTCTTTTGAATAATTTTATCTAATTAAAATTGCATCAAAAACTGCAGTTGTTTTAAAGAGCTAAGCATTTAAGGACGTGTCACCGGCAAGCCTCTTTGTTTTAAACTATTTAATTATTTTATTTTAAGACCAAGTCAAGATGTTTTCTTTTTCAATTTTTTATCATGATATCTAGATTTTCTATAGAAAAGCCGAACTGTATTACGCTTAAAAACTACTTTTAACATTAATTCCGCATCCATACTAATATTATAAAAGGGAAAGTGTGTCTGTCTGTCTGTATGTTTGTTTTTCTTTCACGGCAAAACGGAGCGACGAATTGACGTGATTTTTAAGGTGGAGATAGTTGAAGGGATGGAGAGTAACATAGGCTATTTTTTGTCTCTTTCTAACGCGAGCGAAGCCGCGGGCAAAAGCTAGTATATAATATCTTAGCGTATAACGACCTCGGGGTCGATGTTAAATTATTTTACAATAAATTACAAAATATTCCTGTCTACGCCTCCAAGACATTAGAACAGGTTTTGGTTCAATCGGATTCGAACTCGCGACCTTTGGTAATAATTAAGCAATGAACAACTGGTATAGCATGTTAGCGCAGTGGTTGAGACTCCCATTTCGCTATGTTGGTTCAAAACTGGGCAAATGCTGATGAGAGACAGACAGACAGAGTAATTTTCGCATTTATAATATTAGTACGGATATAACCGTATGGGTAACCAACACAAAAAAAAATTCAGACAAGTAGTTTCTGAAATTAGCTTGTTCAACCAAACAAAGAAGCAAAATCTTCAGGTTTATAATATTACTTTAAATTTTAAATATTGTAATAAATAATTAATGACGGTCAATTTTTCATTTTCAGGTACGGAAATCCTTATCTTTTTTGGAGTTGAGAGGTCCGTCCCTCCGCTTGGGAAAAACGGTATGTTATCTCAATCAATTGTTTTAAAAAGGTTTAAAGTAACAGGTTCTAATTATTCTGTCTTTAGATTAGCAAGAAATATTGGACATATTTTTTTTGTCCCATAATGTAATGGAACTGTTTATCTAGTAGTTAATAACCCTGACTGCTAAGCCGGAGATCGTGGGTCCGCTTCCCGCCCCTGTGAAACTGTAAAGAGCTGGGTTTGTTCTGTGTCTGGGTGTAATTTATCTATATTATGTATGTATTTATAAATTATATAAATATGTTTATCAATTGTCTGGTTACCATAACACAAGCTCTGCTTGGCTTAGGATTAGATGACCACGAGTGACTTGTCCTTTAGACATTTATTTTTATATTATTTATGTTTTTAATTATGGAAATGCAATTTAAATAGCTCTAACAAAATTGGGACATAGTTCAGTTCCTACTAGTTTGTTTATGTTTTTTAAGATTATAGATAAAACAACATTTACCGAGTTCAAAGTTTATTAAATATTAGCACTTCCGCTGTTAGCTAAGGTCAAAGACTTTATTTGTTGTTTTCTTGTGTGCATTCGTTAAAAGTAGGTTGAAATGAGCATCGTGGGCTCAGGGTTACAAGTTCTTTCCGGGTTGTCACTAAAATGTCTTTTTTTATTGTTTTTATTGCAGTTAGTCATGCGAAACTTGACTGATTTCTGTCAAATTGTACGTTACTTTTGTTACGGCTAAGCTACTGAATTGTTTTATATTTAACTAGTTTTAGCCCGCTGCTTCGCTTGTGGATCCACATTTATCCCTTTAGGGTTGCAATTTCCGAAAATCCTTTCTTAGTGACTACCTACATACTCTTCCCTCTCAAAAAACACACCCTACAAGTTTCATGTCTCTAAGACCAGCATTTTGGGCTGTGCGTTGATATATCAACGCTCAGTCAGTCAGTCAGTTCACCATTTTATATAGATTTAGTATTGACGTAGCTTCACTAATATTTCTCATCTCTGTAGTCCTTTTCTCAACTATGTTGGAATCGATTTCCAGTCTAACCAGATCCAGCTGAATAGCAATATTTTGCATGGAGCGTCGCCACTCGTTATTAGGAAACACGGTATACCTTGGTTAGACTTATTCGACTGTCTGACTTTTGATTACTTTAATATCATTAGAAAACCCGGCTTTAGCATGTCAAGGTCGCATTTTGGGCAACATCTTGACTGATTAATGATAATTTTATAATCGAACTAGCTCCATCACGGTTATTTTAGGCCTTTGGTGTCTCAGCCCTTGTGGGTCACAGCGTGATGTTGTTTGTGTGTGCCTGTACAAACGTTTTGTGTGTGTTATTTTGATGTACAAACTATATACTGTTGTGCTATTGCTCCCTCTGTTTATAGTTAGTATTGTGCATATTGTCTGTATCACTGATGAAAGAGACTGACCTCCACAACACAGGGAATCCTAGTGTGGAGGCCAGGGTTCGTTGTTCAATAATGACTGTATTTTATGAACCAACTAGCTTCTGCCCGCGGCTTCACTCGCGTTAGAAAGAAACAAAAAGTAGCCTATGTTACTCTCCATCCCTTCAACTATCTTCACTTAAAAAATCACGTCAATTCGTCGCTCCGTTTTGCCGTGAAAGAAAGACAAACATACAGACAGACAGAAAGACATACAGACACACTTTCCCATTTATAATATTAGTATGACTATGGATAAAGATTGTTATTTTTTGTTATATTACTGTAAGATTTTATCAAAATCCTTTCATTATTTGTTGTGTGGAAGAGTAACAACTCCTCTGGGGGGACGTGGGGTGACGGATTGGAAGAAGACCGTAAAGAAGATCTGGATCTATTCAGGGGGGCTGGAGGAGGGCAGCACATCTTTGATGCCCGATGCGCCTGCTGCAGGTTGGGAGAAAAGTAGAGATTTCTCTCTCATCTTTCCGCAGTTTTCTTCTGCGCGATAACAGTTTGCAGAAGGAGACCATTGCGTTCCAGGACTCTGCGCTGCTGGCCATTGCATTAAACTGTCTATGCCCGGCAGCGACAGGTCACTACCTTTTACAGAGATGAGAGCAACTAAAAACGAATTACAGGCCTATTGGTCTGCCGAGGTTTCCGATTAGTGCTGAGGTGTCTTAATAATTTCTTAGCTTAATAGTTACCGCGTCCCCGGAACCTAAAGAGCAACCGAAGGAGCAAAGGACCCACCTTTGTTTCTTCGGTTTAGTCAGTTAAAGTCTGACATTAGTACACTACCTCCCAGAGGGAAAAGTTATTTGATGATTCCGGAGTTTGTGGGTTCAATTCCCACCTAGAACAAACTTTGTGTGAAAAGCATGATTGTTTGTTCTGTGCTTGGTGTAATTTATCTATAATGTTTATGTATTGATGAATTACTAGCTTTTGCCCGCGACCTTGCCCGCGTGGATTAATAGCTCCCGTTCCCAGGGGATTTCCGGGATGAAAACTATCCTATGTCCTTTCTTGGCTCCCAGACTATATCTGTACCAAGATTCATTCAAATCGGTTCAGTGGTTTAGGCGTGAAGAAGAGACAGACAGACAGACAGAGTTAATTTCGCATTTATACTATTAGTAGGGGAAGGTGAGGTAATACGATCCCTGTAGGTCAAATGATCCCCCGCCGTAAATCAGAAACAACTAGTGTCATCTATCGAAATGCTCATGGAATATGTTTTCCGCACCCATGCCAGTTGCCTCTTTAAGTGTCAGGGCGGTGCGAGCGCTTGGCGTGATTTAAAAAAAAAAAAACGAAATGTGTGACTCTGATCTAAGGTAAGCATGTTTTTGGACTTTCATTACTTTTTACATGTTCGTGTTTATTGGAATCTTGTTTTATATCCGGGTATTAATAGCAGTCAGCTAATATTTAAGCAATGTTCGATCACCGCACGCGGTATTTAAAGGTTATGTTTTGATCGATATGTTGGAATTTGGTGTTTGGGGCGAAATGATCCCTTTCTGTGTGTTTAAAATGATCCCTGGAATCATTTTACCCCATTAGTATTTGTTATTTTTACAGATCATGCCGAGAATTTATATACGAAAAATAAATCGCCAAAATTGGCCGGAAGAGAAAATGCAAAAGGCATTACATGCCGTCAGAGTTGGCCTTCTATACCTGCCGCCTCATTGCACCCACAAACTCCAACCCTTGGACGTCGGAGTCATGTATCCGCTAAGCGTTTATCATAACCAAGCGTTGGAAAAGTGGATGAATAACAATCCTGGGAGAGTAGTGACCGTGTTCCAATTTAAATAACGAAAATTTTTACAGAGGCCTATCTAAAAGCAGCAGTTCCACTTAATAGTATGAATGGATTCAAGAAAACAGGAATATATCCGTTCAACGCTGACATTTTTACTAATGTGGACTTTATTGCAGCTGAAACGACTGAAATGGATGTTGACAATGACCCGATAGAACCTCCCATTCCGATCCTTGAGACGTCCAATCCTCCATTAGCAGAAACCGTGCAAATACTTTCTCCTCAAGCGAATAATCGAGAAACTCGAGAATCGAGAGCCTTTACAAGTGGATGTCCAAGAATCCCTTCATTTAACACCTCAGCTGCTTCACTACAAATGTCGACTCCAATTGTGACTCAAACATCTCCACAAACTCCACAGTCATCGCAGCAAGCACCGTTCTTCCCAAAAAATATCTCAACGTCTGAATTTTCTGGAAGATTACCTCCAGCTTTGGCTGCTAGTCTTCCATCCACATCTTTTGGTGTTATTACACCCCGAGAAATACGACCAACACCAAATATAGTTGGAAAAAGAGCGAGAGCAAGACGAATAAGAGTAGACACATCAGTATTAACCAGCACACCCTACAAAAAATACCTTGAAGAGGAAGTCAAAAAGAAAACAGATATAGAATAATAAAAAAGCCTTTTTCTGTTGCAATCAGACATTGATAAGAACCTTTGATTAGGATGAGTATTATTTTTGTTTTTTTTTTATTTAGAAAAAGAGTTTTTTTGATTACCTATAGCTTGACTTGGTATTTTGTTAATTTTGCAAACATTTTGAAAAGTTTGTTGCAATGTTTTATTGTTTAGTTTTGTTGATTGAGTAGTAAATATTTACAAAAAAAGATCTCTAATGACACTAGAAGACTGCAAAAGATTTTATTTAAATTACTTAAATTGTTATGAACAATACATGATTAAAATAAACAGCTGACTTTTTTATTTGATTAATGTTTATTAACTTTTGGTATAAAATGATCCCTGGGATTATTTTACCCCTTGCCCAGGGATCATTTTATACATAGGTGTGTATAAAATGATCCTTTACTAAACTTTAACAAAAACCTCTAATACAAGAAAACTACATACATATAGTAAAAAATAAGTATGCAGTTACAAAGTTAAGTAAATTCATTGCCTCCAACAATAGAATTCTTGCGATTTTGCCGTCAACTTTAGCCACAGTTACGTTTTTCCCTTAAGGGGATCATTATACCTCACCTTCCCCTAACTATGGATATAAGTGTGTACATTAGTTGTCTGGTTACCATAGTACAAGCTTTGCTTAGTTTCAGATCGTGCCGTATGTGACTTGTCCCAAGATATTTATTTATCTCACTCAGCTGACACGCTAGAAACCATAAAACCAACATACCATTTATGATTAAATCCATCATAAATCTTAATACATAACCCTTGACACTTATTATTGATCTATGTATGTGCAAATTACTCATTCTACAGTAGTCAAGTTTTATGTTTTTTGTTCTCCCATTGTTTATTAGAATTACATACAATTACTTCTTACCTTTATAAGGCGTTGTTCGTAAATACCTTCTAAGTTGTCAAGTGAATAAATGGTTCATTGGGTTAATAGTAGATAATAATATAAGACTATTATTGTCCCACTGCGAGACAAAAGCATCTTCTTATACAGAGAAGCGTGAGCATTAATCACCACTTGCGCTCAAAGCGGATCGGTGATTTTAGAATTACATTTATTATTAATTTTTTCCTTGACTTTACGCGCATTTTATAGTCTATTAGCGACCCGTGTTAGCTTCACACGGGAGGTAATAAATCTTTGAAATTTCCGGCTTTACTATAAAATGCATAATTATATTTTAGATAAACATATAAACCTTCATCTTGAATCAGCTTTCTTTTAAAAAAAATGCATTAAAACCCTTTGCAAACTTTAAAAGACCTAAGCATAAGCAGGGACAGACTATGTAAAGAAGTTGGATCATTAATTTAAAAAAAAATCTTAATACTTACCTTTTTTTTTTTTTTTTTTGGTGAGTGGGAAATCATCCAATGACTGCTCCCGTCCTGGGTGCGGCGGGAGGGTGTGTCAGACTCTTACTGACTAAAACCCACTCATGTTCCTTCGATTGCCTTTTATGTTCCAGGGTCACGGTAACTGTTATAAACATAACATTCCGCAACCCCGGCAGGCGTTGGCCCTGTTGGGCCCCTTCCTGTGCTGACTCCTTCTCTTTGAGGCGCGCGTGGAACAAAACGCGCCGTCTACGCGGTCCTGGTCCTAGCCGGGCGGCGAGCTACCCATCGCTCGCCATCCGCAGAACCGCGCCTACGGTGGCCGGTAGTCGTCTTGCGACTCTCGACGTCTTCGCCTGGGTCTTTGTCCGGGGCGAGAGGCTCGTCGTTGCCTCTCGCGCGCCGCCGCTTCCTTCACTAGCATAACTGCTTCGCAGAAGGAGGCGACGGCATCCCATTCCGTCTCGCCCCGCAGCATGGCCTGAACCAGCGCTGGGCGCGAGAGGTCACCGCCGCCGATCGCCTCTACGAGGACACGTCTATGGTCCGCCCATGCGCGGCACACCTCCACCGTGTGCTCGACCGTGTCCTCCAGGCGACCGTTGCTGCAGTGGTGACACCCAGGCGTCGCTTCCGCCTGAATCCGACACAGGAACCTCCCGAACTGACCATGTCCGGTGAGGACCTGTGTCAGGCGAAACGTGAGAGCGCCGTGGCGCCTCTCCAGCCACTCCTCAAAGAGGGGTCTTACCGCCGCTATCACGGCGTGCCCAGCACTAGGTTGCGACAGTCGCTGTCTCCACTCCGCCCTGAGATCTCGCCGGAGCTCCGTGAGCCGTGCCGCGATTAACCCGCGGCAGCGGGACTTCGCCCCGGCGTTGCACTTCCACGCGCCACTCGTACGTGCGTGCAAGGACTGTTTGCCTCCAGATCCCACGGCGGGAGTGCCGGCAAGGAGGCATGCCGCCTCGCAGGAGATCGTGCGGTATCCCCGCACATGCGAATCGCCATGACCCTCTGGGACGCCCTCAGAAGCCGGGCCGGAGCCGTGGCTAGGTTGGGCGCCACACCGGAGCCCCGTAGAGGGCCATGGACCGCACGATCCCCGCGTAGAGCCTCCGGCAGGAGGCGTTTGGGCCACCGAGATTGGGCAGGAGGCCGTTTGAGAGCAGCTCCAGCCCTCGCCAGTTTGGGGCCCAAACGTCGGAAATGCTCCGTGAAGTTCCATCGGTTGTCGAGGACAAGTCCCAGGTACTTTATCGTCGACTCGACACCGATGTGAACCCCTCCTACCGTTATCTGAGACCCCGGAGGTGGCCGGTGCCGAGGGCCATGAAAACACATGGCCTCGGACTTGTGCAGGGCCACCTCAAGTCCCAGTTGCCGGATCCTGTCCACGACTGTCGCAACACCACTCGACATTAAGTCGGCCGCCGCTGGAAACGACCTTCCCTGCGCTAGGACTAGCGTGTCGTCAGCGTAGCACACTACGCTGACGCCTTCGGGAAGGTCGGCGCGCAGCACCCAGTCGTACCCGATGTCCCACAGGAGCGGCCCCAAAA